>OX456523.1:65160869-65760869 GCA_949748255.1 Eustalomyia histrio | reverse complement strand
ATCTCCAGTATACATCAAACTGTAACGTATTGGTTTGTGCCCGAACTATTATATAGTAACAACCCTGTTATCTCCTGAGCTGTCCAATATTATCATGAAGTGCTCATATGAAAATTGTGTGGTTACTAAAAATGAACTTTTGTGTCTTGTTGGCTGTGCATTCGATACTACCATTTAACTTGCACTAAAGGTCTTAAGGCTCGTGATGCTGATGCTTTGGATGATAACCTTCATTGGACTTGTCCACATTGTAAAAATATTGGCGTGGAATTTTATAATTTCTTTAAAAGTTCGCAATCTGAGTTTAAAAAAATCTCTCAAGACTTTGTTGAACTGCAAAGTAGATTATCCTGTTATGGCGAATTATTTACTAAATTCCATAACTTGGAAAAATTCTCCAGCTCAATAAAGTCTTCATCTCCTAAAGGTAAAAACAATTTAGAAGACCTGAATAATCGACCAACTACGTCAAATTCTCTCCGTACTGCTGTCTCATCAAACCTTATCGAAATTGATGCTGTCTCTCCTATCCCATCTGGTTCATCAATTAATCATAATCCGTATTCGATTTCTAACTCTAAGTGTTCCAGCTCGATTACAACGGTGGAGGTTGCTGCTGGTTCCTCCAATCAATGCTCACACTCTACTGATAACATGGAAATCCATGAACACTATACCTACTGCTTTGACAGTAAATGATGCTGGATCTCCTATTTCTCTACCGCAATCTTCCCGTTCTTCTTCTAATTTAAATGCTACAACGGTTCTACGTTCTCCACCTAATAATCAACTTTTAAATTCCATCAATAATACTGATATTATCCCTACTTTACCTCATCAACAAATGTGTGTACCTACTGATTTCAATTCAACTCTAAATCTGTTAACTGTTGTTCCACCGAAAAAATCTATATTTGTTTCACGCTTTACGTCTACAACTTCAATTGAAGATATCAATCAATACATAAAAAACAAATTGAATTTCGATGCAAATATTTTAACTTATATATTTTCTTATTCTCAACCAAGAGAAATAACATCATTTAAAATAATGGTACCTTATGAACTATTTAAGCAAATCGTTGATCCTAGTTTCTGGCCTGAAAACACTCTTGTTCGTGAATATGTTTTCAGAAATAATCCTAGAGTACCTAAAATATCTATTCCTGTTTCAAAAAACTAATTGATTCTTCCGTCCATACGAGTTCAATTGTGTATCAAAATGTTAGAGGCCTTAATACTAAATTATCTGCCCTATATGCTGATAGTTTTAATTTTGATAAACATATATTTGTATTTACTAAAACCTGGCTACATAAAGGTATTCATAATTCTGAAATTTTGTGTCCAAACTATCAAATTTTTAGACGCATAGAAATAATGGTCATAGTAAGAGTGGTGGTGTTATGATTGCAGTTATAAATTACTTGTCTGCAGAAGAGATTTTATTTAATAATGCCTTTGATATTGAAGCTATTTGCGTACTGGTAAAACAACATAATAAATCGTTATATATCATGTGTTTCTATATTCCTCCCAGATCTTCTGTAGAAATATATTAAAAGCACAAGAAAGCTACCGAATTAATTTTTAAAAAATTAAAACCATTAGAGTCTTTTTTACTACTTGGTAATTTTAATATTCCTTCGATTTCATGGGATAAAGAAGATGATTCAAATAGTTTAATTCCAGTATTTTCCACTGACATAATGTCTGAATTTGTTAATGGATTGCTTTCCAATTGCCTTTTCCAAATTAATAATGTTGTCAATAAGTTTGGTAAATTACTTGATCTTGTTTTCGTTAGTGAACCCATCGAATTCTGTATTTCAAGACCATCGCCTATATCATTTCCTGAAGATCAGTATCATCCAACATTAGAAATTACCTGTTTATTTTCTTATACAGTTTGCAGTAATGTTAGGAAACAGATTAAGGAGCTTTGCTTTAAGGGAACCGATTACAATGCACTTACTTCTTTCTGCTTTGTCACATATCAACTGGAGTGATGTTTTTGCTTTATGTAATGATAATCTGGATCTGATGCTGAAGTCATTCTATAAAGTTATATACAATTGTTTTACTAAATCTGTTCCTAAGACTTTTCCAAAAAAAAGTACTGGTCCTCCTTGGAATTCAAAATTTCTTTTTAAGCTATTTAAGAAATATAAAGAACATGGATCATTGATCAACTACACGAACTATATAAAAGTTAGAGCTGAATATAACAAATCGAATCGTTCTGCTTATAATGATTATTTAAATAATATAAAGGCTAAGTTAAAAAGCGACCCTAAGTCTTTTTACTCGTTTGTTAATTCTAAACGACGCTGCATTGGTTTTCCATCCTCAATGAAATTAGATGACATCGAAGCATCAGACGATATCTCTATATGTTTGCTGATTTTTTTGCTTCAACATACTCCACAACTAAATTCAACAACACTTCTCAATATCATTTCATTATCCCGAAATCATCTATAAATATTTCATTTATTAATGAACAAACTGTTTTAAGGAACTTGTTAAAACTAAAATGGTCGTATGCTGCGGGGCCTGATGGAGTCCCAAATTGTGTGTTAAAACGTTGCGCAAATCTTCTATACATTCCTCTAACATTTCTCTACAATAATTCAATTAGACTGGCATATTTTCCTGATGTTTGGAAGAAATCCTTTATAACTCCAATTTTTAAGTCTGGAAGTAAATCCGTAGTATCAAATTACAGAGGAATAGCTAAATTAAGTTCCATTCCAAAATTATTTGTAAAATTGATAACTGAGGCATTATCATATCAAGCGTCTTCTATTATTTCACAACAGCAACATGGTTTTCGTAAATCCTGCTCAACAATTGCCAATTTACTGGAACTTACAACTTTAGTCAATGATGGCTTTGTTAATGGAAAACAAACTGATGTTGTTAATACTGATTTCAGTAAAGCCTTTGATAGAGTAAACCATGATTTATAAGTTAGACCGTATTGGTTTCAGTTTGACGCTTCTTAAATGGATTGGTTCCTACCTAAACAGCCGTAAACAGTGTGTTAAATTTCGTACTGTACAATCTAATGTTATCAATGTCAAGATCTCTTCCTGTTAATGGTTTGTATATGATGAATGGTATGCGGCTTGAGATGGTTGAAACATTTAATGATCTTGGTGTTTTATTGGATAGACGTTTGGGTTTCCGAAATCATATTACTAAACAATTAATAAGGCAGTTAGTGTATTGGGGTTTATCAAACGCTGGGCAAAAGAATTTTCTGATCCCTACATTACAAAAAAGCTGTTTACTACTCTAGTGAGACCAATTCTTGAATATGGTTCTGTTGTCTGGGATCCTTTCTACAACGTTCACTCTAATTCTATTGAATCCGTTCAGAAACAATTCCTTATATTTTGCCTCCGTGGACTTGGTTGGAATCCTACTGTGCATTTACCTCCAATAAAAAGTAATAATAATTAGACTTTACATATAATATAAGATTTCAAAAAACTTAAGTATTCTTAAATATTGAGTAAAACTATCAAATTAAAAAAAGAATATGTTCGAATCGATAAATATTAATAAAATCCATGCTCTCTCTAATGTGCGAACTCCATTCATTCCCCTTGTATTGTTCCCCTCTCCATTTTAATGCATTCCCCTGATCTATCCACTAGTTCCCCGTTCCATTCCAGTTCATTCTTCATGTCTAGCGGTTAAATTTTAGACGTTCCCCGATACATTCCATTTCTTTCCCCTTATCTTGTAATTAAATTCCACTCGTCCTTAGTTCCATCCAATTTTATTTCCCTTGTCTACACTTTTAAATTTCAGGTTTCTAGCCAAAGGGGTTTGGACAGGCCGTCAAGGGGTAAACTTTTGCCAAAGGCGTAGGTCGTCAAGAGAGAGACTTATCACTTTTTTGCTACTTCCCACAGTCGTTTTCAAAAATACAGTCTTTGCCAAATGTCAGCTTCCTGACTCCATCGATTTGTCAATGTGTTGAAGAAAAGTGGGTCCAGGTCAAATATTTTTTGCTAGGCCATATTTTGTCTGTTGGCTCAGATATTCTAGTTTCCTAATTGATAGGTTACGTTAATATCGCCTCGACAGTTTTTAAGATAACTCCAAAATTACGATAGTGAATTTTTTGGGAGGGGTTTGGAATTTTACACGTCACATGTTGGTAGTTGTAGCCGGGTCAGATGCCCCATAAGTGGTCTATACCAAATCGGTACAACTCATCCTAAAATTTTATACCGAAATTGGCAATACCACATAAAAGCAATGCAATTTTGGTAATTTTTCACACAATTCGGCCTTCAAAACTTACAGCGTTTTGAAAGCGGGAAGAACTGATGGTCAATTGAACCCGTTTTTTGCACTATCAGATTCATGAATAGAATTACAATTTAGTCTCAATATATTTAAGCTATGATGGGATGTTTATATGGTGACTGGGTCAAAACTTGAACCGATTTTAATCATTTTCAATAGTTTTCGTCTCTAAAGCAATACAGTATTGCGCTATTATACTACTAGTACTATACCAATACTATACTACTAATCTGACTGAGACCCACCAATCCACTCAGAATCACTTTCTGAATCGATTTAGCGATGGCTGTCCTTGTAACCCATGTAATCACACTACAAGTTGCAAATATAGAGATATTTGAAAGAAATTTGAATTAAGCTTATATTAGACCAATGACGAATTCGAATTTGGTTAGAATCGGGCCATACTCAGACCTGTCTCCCATAAAAAGGTTCTTTCTGAGTTGGGCTTTAATTTTATTTATAAACACAAAACCGTGAATATCTGGTTAAAATTTGAGGTTTGAATGCTATATAAGACCATAAATCATGATTCCAAATTTGAAGATAATCGCACTATATTCGGAGCTAGTCCCAATATGAACCCACCTTCCCGTATTTTCTGAAATGAACTTCAAAACTACAAATCACAAATATCCACTGATCCAAGAACGAACTGTAGTGAAATTGGTTAGAATCAGTCCAAATTTAGACCACCTCCTATAGAAAGGTCCTATCTTAATTGGACATAAATAGTATCTAGACACACAAAACCGTAGATTTCTGGTTGAATTTTGGATTGTAAATGTTATATGAACCATAAATCATGCTTCCAAATTTAAAGAAAATCTCACCATATTTGGACTTACGTGTATATTTCTACAAAGAAGTCTGTAACTCTAGTTCTTACTTTATTCCCCTTATGTTTGTTGTTGCAAAGTCACAATAAATGTAATTTTTTAAAGTTTTTGTTTTAAAAATACGAAAAACTTAAGACCTGATATTGACTCCATCAAAATATTGACAAATAAAATTTGATTTTTATTAAAACTAGTGTTTTCTATTCGTTAGAAACATTTAATTATGATCTCGAGATAAAATTTAAAAAATATATAATTAAAACCAGAAAGATCGAAAAATACATTCGAAATTAGATACAAAAAACATGGGGCACGATGTAATTAATAATATAATATAAGAAAACACTCAAATATGTTGTGTAAGAAAAATACTAATATGCCAGATTCCTAATTCGTTCCCAGAAATAGAAAGATTAACAGTTGGAATTGCAACCCTGTCAATTCGTGCTTCGAAAACCAAAGATGGTTGCCAAGGGTAATTCTATAAATAGATGAAAAAAGGCTAATTTGTAATCATTCACTAACTATGAAAAAAGGAATTTCGCATAGAAATTTTCCTTAGAATGTGTGATATATATAAGCCTGTTCAAAACCATAAGTTGTTTTGGGGTTGGATGGTTCATAAGGAGGCTGACGATGACCTGGTCGCTCGGGTCGGAAGTGTGCACTTCCTCTAGCCTCACAATTTTTTCCATTTATAAAAATAATTGGTATTCACTATTCGTTAGAAAAATTATATTATGATATCGAGCCTGATAAAATTTAAAAAATGTATAATTGTTTTTTTTTTTTGTGTGAAAACTTAAGACTTTCAGTATTTAAAATTCTCCTGCACTACTTCCCCACGTTTGAACCAAATTATACTTGATTAAGGGTAATATATAGTCGACATGTCCTACTTTAATTTTTGTACTTGTTTTAATATTAATTGTAGTTGTTTTTAACTCTCATTTTTTCTTAATATTACATACAAAACTCACAGAGTGTACTTATCGTAACGAATTGAATTTATATACCCTTTTGGTTCATTTTATTCGCGTTAAACAGATACGTAACGTTACGCTTACGTAAGACTGCTAGAACCTTTACACAGTGTTACACAGTAGGATGAAGTTAATAAAAAGAAAATCAAATTATTTTTCAGTTTTTTGACTGAATTAATATGGGCTGACAGAAAATTCCATTCATTTTATTATTGACATTTATAACTTCATAAAATATTTTTATGACTTTATAATTGTATGATTTCAAACAAAAATAAAAAATATAATTGTATAATTATTTACGCCTGGTGAGCCATTACAACAATAACCAAAGAAACATTTAAATATAAAATTTCATTTATTTTTCTTCGATGAGATACAAAACAATAGTATCATTGCAAAAAATATTTTTATAAATACCACATGTGAATTAAAAAATAAATAACTATAAAAACACATTGCCTGTAATTAAAAAAATAAAATTGTTATAGTACAAAAACCAACAAAAAAAAAACATTTATGCGTTCTTTAAAATTTCATTCATACTGTCGTTTCTGGCACACATGACTTTATAAAAGAACACTGGGTCAAAGATTCATATACGTTAAAAAATTCAGAACCATTATATAAATTTAGAAG
The DNA here is from genome assembly GCA_949748255.1 of Eustalomyia histrio. Taxonomy (NCBI): domain Eukaryota; kingdom Metazoa; phylum Arthropoda; class Insecta; order Diptera; family Anthomyiidae; genus Eustalomyia; species Eustalomyia histrio. The sequence continues at coordinate 65,754,082 of OX456523.1, read as the reverse complement.
CAACTATGTTTATTTATACAACATATAAAACTTTCAACCAAAAAAACAGAAATTATGACCCAGGGTACATAGTAGTATAACCATCGAAGTTTAGTCTGGACGGCTATAATTAATAATGGCAACAAACAATAGTACACTCGAGGTGCAAAGTGTTAAGTGGCGTTTGGTTTTTTTTTTCTATAATTTTTCAATTCATTTTATAGTATTTATATGAAACTAAATTAATATTGTTTTTATTTTTTGATGTTGTTTGTGGGTCTCGTAAATTAACCTAATTAAATTAAATGGTCATAGGCCTTTACTTGGATTATAAAACTCTATATGAACATGTTAAATAGACCCAATTATATAATGTACTTATGTTTGCACTTATGTGCTATGTTGGTGCTTTTGAAAACATATACATTGAAAGTGTGGAAACATAAGGTGAAGGGGAGTGGGGGGGGGGGGGGAGGAGTAGAGTTGGATGAGCAAAGGAAGCTGATTTTAAGTTTGAGCTACTTGTATTTTAGTTTATTGTGTACAAAATACCCAGCCGCATTTACAAGTGTCAAACACATGTTGTGGTTCATGTTTTTGTTTTCTATGACGACGATGATGATAACAATTATAATGATGTTTTGTTGATGATAACAACAAACAAACATACATGTGTTTGTAAACAACAAGAATGCTAGTACCAAGTGCACAGTGGGGAAATTTAAATTTTTTTTTAATTAAATTTGTGTACAACATACATATTTAATTCTTAAAATTAGTTGAATAAAAATCCTCATGGATATTTTTTAAAAATCAGTTACTTTCTGCTTTTAATATGTCAGCAAAATCAGAAAAATTTTAATTTTTGAATATTTTTATCTTAAAAGATTTAAAAGCCATGAAACACAAATCAATTGTATTACACTGTAAGTAAAATATCAACTTTTGAAATGACATACGAACACACCGAGATACGTTAACTTAATGTTGGGCCGTGGAATCCAGTGGTATAACACCTTTTGAAAAGTAAGCTAGTTTTAAACAAGTAAAGAAGGGCTAAATTCTGCTGTGCCGAATCTTTGAATACCCTCCACCAATATCCTAAAAAGATGTTCTCTTCTGTTTTTGATACAAATAATATAAAAAACTTTAAAAGTAAAATTATGTAGGTGAAAAAATTTTTTGAAGTGAAAAACTTTTTTAGTTGTGAAAAGAACTTTTTGGTGGAAAAAAAATTTAGAGGTGAAAAAAAATTTTTAAGGTGAAAAAATTTTTTGTGGTGAAAAACAATTCTAGTGGTCGAAAAATGTTTGAGGTGAATTCAAAATATTAACTGCTAAGCGACTGGTGAAAAAATATGAGAAAATATGTTATGTACCAGTCGCTACTATGAAATTGTACTAAATTTGTATAGGCAACCTTTACATTTTCACTAGTTTTTTTAAACATGGACTGCACAAAAAACACATTTTAAAGCATAGTTTTTGTCAAATACTCGATTTCGTTCCGGCTAATGGGAACTAGCTCTGCAGCTGAATATGCCTAATGTATTTGAGATTTGAGGGATTGACAAATGTATATTTATGTTCATTTTTTCTTTTATAAAAAAATACAGATGAATAAAGTGCGATATTGTGCTCTTAAACATCTAAATGAATATTGATTTAGAAAATTAAAGTATAATATACATATAAAACATATATTTTGCATAGCTTTTGGCAAACCTTCTTTTATGTTATGAACGAAGTAGAAAATCAATAATACCCTGTTGTATATTGTAGTAGAATATGCCTTATAGGGAGAATTTTTTTCAGATGCGCCACCTATTGGGAAATAGTTTCAACTAATGTTCTTTCTTTAACAAATTAATGTCTTTGATTTATGTAACATAACTTTTGTTATTTAGTTTTAGTAATGTTATTTACAGAGGTCTGCTCTGTTAGCGACTCTAACATTTCTGCTTACTTAACAGAAAAAAATAGATACAGAAAAATTGTACCAATTTGTATGGAAAATTTAGAGGTATCTTCACATTTTCACTCATAACTTTTGAACCGCTTGACCGATAAATACCAAACTGCTCGGGAGGATGTTTAATAATCTGGGTAAAAATAGGCAACCCCGCTTGCGTCTTCGCGTCGTGATCGCCATTTCAACAGACAGACAGACAGACGGACAGACAGACAGACAGACAGACAGACAGACAGACAGACAGACGGACATCGCTAAATCGACTTAAAATTGCATAAGGAGCAATTTTTGATTATATTTTAATATATAGATTTTGAAAACTTCTAGGGTACGGGTGCCGACATCGCGCAAGCAGCATTTTGTATTGAATTGCAAAATTTCGTATGAGTGATTTATATTATAAATGCAAATATTACGTATACGCATTGATGTACTATAATTCAAATTAAAATATCCATTTAAAGAGTCAATATTGGGCTATCATTATTTTTTGAAGATTATTTTAACAATAATATTAATAAATAAATAAAATCGCAAAGGAATTTTTGAAGTCTTGTCATTAAAATATAATAAAATCATCGCTTGAGGCAATACAAAACTAGTAAGTGCTTAGGAGAGCAAAAAACTGTTTTATTTTGTCAATTCTGAAATTTTTATTTTTGTACTTTTCCTTAGCTCATTTAATAATATTACGGGTTGAAAAGAAAAATCCAAAATCATTTGGCGTCTTGAAGTGGTACAAGAATTTAACAAAAAATAACTACACATAGATAATGTATCAACTTCGAGGTATGTTAGGTCAGTATCTGTACTTTGAGCAAAATATTTAAAAAAAAGGGTGACAACACCAAACCGAAACAAATAAATCTAAAACAAAATTAAGAAGCTTCATTAATATAACAACAATTATGAAATATGAGTTTCAGTGAATAATGTTCCAATTCCAATTGACTTTCAGAAAATACAAGTTGTAATTGAGAATTACCAATTGAAACTCATAAAAGCCCAATTGTAATTTAGAAAAGACCAATTGTAATTAAGAATTCCTAATTGAAATTCAGAAAATCCTTAATGAAATTTTAAAAAGCCCAACTGTAATTCAGAATTAACACTTTGCATTTAAATTATGACATCCGCATTTCAATTGAAGAGAATGCAGTAGTCCGTGCGCCATAATACTTCGGATATACAGTATTTTTGCAAGGCAATTTCGAAAAAATAGTATTTTTTTGCTGAACGTAGATGTTGTTTTTTAAATTTATCGTTATATTTACCTTCGACATTTATAGTCGGATCTTGAAGTATGATATATTGATGCTTAGGAAAATTTTTAAAAGGTGACCACTATGTTCGGCAATAAAAACAATAAAAAAATTTCAATAGTTCTGCTGGAATTATCGAAATACTTCCTTAGCAAAAGTTTAATAATTCTTTGCAAGCTTTAATTTTCTGATCTTAGGATGGTAGGAACTGAGATCTCATGGGTAAATGCTAGAACATCGCTATATCATACTTTAAGATGCGATTGTAAATGTCGAAGGTATAAAAAGGCGATCCCTTTGTTTGGCAAAAAAATATCGAAACTGTCTTTCAAAAATAATTTAGATTCGAAGGTGTACCGCAAAATTTTTTTTCTGGTACGGTATAGTGTGTCGTTTGTTGTAGAGAGTAGAGTGGATTATACAATATATTTTAATAAATAATAGGAAACATAAGTCCCCAAATAAAATGTTTTTCCACACACAAAACTCTTTTCCGCCTGCAGTTGGAAAATAACACTCAAAGTTGGTCTAGTTCTAATTGGATTTTTATTCGTTGTACTAAGCCAATAATGAGGTTAAATCCCAAAAATATTTAAAGCAATCTTTTCGATAACCCACTGAATTCTACGACCCAGTTTACGTATCTTTTTATAATCGCATCAGTTTATTTTCATACAAAGTTAATTTAAAGGAAATTATTAGGGGTATTTAAAATTATTTATTATTTTAAAATTAATTTTAGCATTTTCAATTTATCAAATAGGTATTTCTAATAAAATTAAAAAATACCTATCCCATCGAACGAAATTCAGTTGATATGATTTAAGGTAGAATTAGCTATACGTATCGTAACGTGACGAATAAACTGATTCAATATTAATTAATAAGTTAAAAAGAGACAATCATATGGATTTATGTCACGTTACGTATGGCTAATCCAAGCTTTATTTAAAGGCTTAATGTTTAGATTTTATTGCCATTACAAAATATATATATAAATATGTTCGTATCACTGTGCAAGTTATTTATAGGTTGTTACTATTGCTACGGCTACTACAGCCACTGATATCGATGATGATGATGATGAGTAGTGGCTGTTGTAGTTGTTGTCATTCCTAAAAGGTACTTGATGTCAATATTAAGTTCAACATATTTGTTGGTACCTGACAACTCCCATATGAGGCGTTCCATGCCAACTGTAAATCTATAAAAAGTATTTTGTATTAGTGTCAAACATACAGTATTTATTGATTATATTATTTATTCTAATTAAGAATTTGGGTAAATCAATAGAGCTTTTTATTGCAATTAAAAAAAAGTTCAGGCTCTGCCTTCTTTTAGAGGCTCTAGCTTGTCGAAAACTTTTGGTTCTGCAGAGATATTTTGCCGGATTGAAATACATGTATCATCCTAGCCAAAAATCGTTTGTTTTTGTAAATATATGGAAGTTTAAAGCTCGCTATAAACTAGAAAAAAAATATTATTTTTAAATTCAGAATATGTTTAAAATTTTTAGTGTAATAGTTAACTCAATTCATCCAAAATCGGCCAAAAGTTTTTATAATTTTCTTTATTTAAAAATAGTTCAAATTTCTTATTTAGCTATTCATAAACTTTCAGTTGTTACTCGGTTTTATTTTTGTGCAAATATTCGCTCAATATAGTCAAAGCACGGTATAACGAACAATTGTTTGCATTAACATAATTGTTTGCATTAACTACCTTATATAACGAATATTTCTGAAAATATATTCTCGATTTAACGAACAATTGGTAAAAAAAATAAAGATAAAAAGTTAAAATTTTCTGTACCTTCTAGTGCAAGCGTGTACTATTATTGCAGTTATTTTTTATAATTTTAGTAATTTCAAAAATTTTAAAAATGCTTCAGATGACGTGAAAATCGTACAAAAATGTGTGCAATATATCGAATATTTCGGTATAACGAATGGGCCTCACTCCTTATACCGGGCTTCGACTGCATTGTCTTTTTCAAATGTTCAATAAAAAAATCCAGTATTTGTTGTATATTTATAAGAACCACAATACGTATGATCAATATCATAATGATTATACGTTCTGTTGGCCCTAATATATCGAATAAAAGTATTAATTTTTATTTAAAATTTTCGATGTACTCGTACACTACTAAACACGATAATTAGATATTAGACTATTTTCGAAATAAAAAAATCTATTGTAAAAAAAATTAGATTTTTAGTTGAATTGATTTATTTATAGCACTAAAACCTTAGAATCATTTTCGAATTTAAAATTAAAAAATTTTAAATTGCCCCTAAAAAAAATATTGGCAAATTTCTAGCATTTCCAAATTCCATTAAATTATAATAAATAATATATTAAAATACAAGCGCTAAATTGGTCAATATTTAACCATGCCTACTTTGCCCACTTTTTGGAATAATTGATAAAGTTGTTCCATTTCTTGTTCGTATCATATATATATATAGGACAATAAATATTGTAAGCTTGACATTGATGCGGTATACCTTTTGCTATAGCTCGGCTGTTAATCTGAAAAGCCACATATGAATTAGGCGGATATGTGTTCATATATAGTGCACTTGTATGCGTTCCTGCAATATCTTGGTACTTCTCTATAAACACAATATGTTGTCGTGTTGTTTAAACTCGCATTGCAGTGTTGTAAATATTGTTTGGTATGTTGTCAATTATCAATTAAAATTTGTGTGTCTGCGTGTGTTTGTATTGAACTATTTTGAGGACGTGATTGTTAGTTGATGTTTTAATTAAATTATTTGAAATTTTAGCAAATAATTTGCAATATTTTAAATTGTAATTTTTAAGAACAATCTATCATTAATTGTTTTATATGTTTTTGACAGATTAATACTTCTGTAAAAATCAAATCAATCATTTGTATTTTCATATAAAACAATAAAGATTTAAATTCTTTTAATTGCTTTAATACAAACAACAAAAAAATTTAAAATTATATTGTTTAATTTATTGTACCACAGATTGGAATGTGAACAAATATATATGTACATTGTACATATACAATATATATTTTTCTTACACTCAGAGAAACAGATAAAAAACACTTGATCATATTAATGAAACAGTTAATTTGTATAAAAATTTTGACATTTTTCTATGAAATACTAAAGAACTTATGAAACATATTTAAAAAAAAATTAAATCACAATTTTATAAAGTTTCCATAAATAAGATGCAACTTTTTATAGCATTTTAAGAAACATGTTTCATAACTTCTTCACTTTGTCATACAATAATATATATATTTTTTGTTTTTTGGAAAATTGTATATGTACAATCATGTCAACAATAGGACTTAATTTACATGTTAATTTTAGACAAAAATATAATATATTTCAAATTAAAAAACCAAATATGAAATTTTTAACAAAATAATTTTAATGATTAAAATACAGTCCTTATATTTTTAGAAAACTGTCTCATAAATATTTATGAAACGCTTCATTGGATTCCATCATATTTATGAAAGTTTTCATTAAGCTTTTTCTTTGAGTGTACTTTTTTAGTAAAGCTACTAGTTTTTCATTCGAAACGCAAAACTTTATCATTGTAACGAATGACATTTTTATCTATTGATTACAACTTATTTAAAAAAAAAATAGTTTTTAAAAAGTTTTACAATATATTTCTTGTTTTGCATTTTTGTAACACAATATTTGTTGGAGTTAAATCCACAAACTTCCGTGGTATCAGTTGGTTAAAATTACTTTTTCCTCTCGTTTTTTTTTTTTTTTTTTGCTTACTGGTCTACTTTTACAGTAGTTGTGTTGCGTTTAAAAAAGTGTGTGTGTGTGTTCAATGTTGAAAAAATTTCAACATTTTTAATGTGTATTTCTTTCATATGAATGTCAATTTCCAATATTAAATACACCAGAAATACACTATTTGTCTGTTTTGGAATCGGAATGAACAACTGCTTTTTTTTAACAGTTTGTTATGTGCCCTACACCTATCGTAACTATTTGGAAGTATTTTATGCTCCAAATGTAATCGAACCTTGATTTATGTGACTCGTCGGAAGCAACTTTAACTTAAAGGTGCGATCACCAGATTCTTCTTGATTATGTATTTGGCATGTCTCAAAACAATTCTTTGGAAATCGAAAATGCCAACTTTTCCTTAATCTTATTTTAAGAACACTGCAGGAAATACTGAGAAGAATTTTAATGAAATTGCCAAAAAAAAAAAGAAGTAAATTTAAGCAAATACGGAAAAGGTGGTTTATACGGGGAATAGGTTCATATAAGATCCGATTCCCTTTATATACTCGAATAACAATTACATACCAATTTTTGACCAGAGGGAATAGTAAGGGAAAGCTTGGAGTGAAATTTCATAATACTATTAATCTATTCCAATATAAAAGTTTGCGTTTTTCCCCAAAATATTGCTGAAATTATTTTTAAGACCCAGTAAAAATAAATGGAACTGATTCTTAAGGAATTAATATTTCATTGATTCCAAAGTATCGTTTAGTTCTGATAATCCTCTTCTAAGGCAGTTCTTTTTCACAATTTCCAAAAATGTGATTTTTAATGAAATTTAACACTTTTTAAATCTATGTCGAGTAACTTCTTTTAAAAACAACAAAAGTTAAACATTTATCAGAGATATTTTTATATAAATTTGACATTTATAACTATGGTTTAAGTTTAAGTGATTTGTTTTAACTTACAATTTACCAGATTTTAAATTCCTAAAATCGTAGTTATTATTGTTACAAAAAGTAAACAAATTATTATAGTAAAAATTGCAAAAATTTTGAATAAATTAATTTAATAAATAAGGCCGGATTACTGAATGCCCCGTTAAAATTTAATCAACAGTAAAACTCAAACTTTATATGTGAAACAACAATAAATGTATCAGTTAAGTTCCCAGGTAGAAGCTAACAGGAGGTTGTGAAAATGAGGCCAAGGCCCAATTACTGATGTCCTGTTAAAATTTAAATTACAAACTCAAAATTTATTTGGGAACATCAAAAGATCTAATTTTTCACTAAACCATAAGAATGGCTTTAGATGCAATGAAAAAGGATCATAAAAGAAAACTTTCACCCTATGACACCCCTATGTTTAAATCATTGGTTCCGATCCAAATTGCCACAACACCGGAATCAAAATCACTGATTGTTTTCTTTTGCTACTTTTTTTTGCTGGGGAATATCGGAAAATTATGTGTGAATAAATTGTGTAACATCCACATTATATAAAATATCAACAAAAATGCCTAAAATAATTAAAATATTCATATAACATATAAACATACGCATGAACAATTCCATTCCCTTTTCACGTAATTTTATTGATTTGTAATGATATGTTATTTGCTTAACATTGTTTGGCAGCTAACGACAGCAATCATATATAAATACCAATTTCCGAGGCCGTAGTTTTAAACAACTACCAAAATAGTATTTTTACATCGAGCAGTTAATTTTTTATAGTTACACTTACAAAATATATTCCCTTACCGACTGTAGTTTAAATAAAAAGCAATACGTAGAGTTTGTTTTAAAATGAAGAATCAATTTAAATGCATAGAAATATATTTGAATCAGTCATTCAAAAAACAAACTATAAAAATTTACAGACATTCAGTAGGAGTTGATATTTTGTGTTAAATGTAAAATTTTATGTTTTCTGTTTCTTAAAATTGAAATTCATATAATTTCTAATTACATACAATTTGAAAAACAAACCACAAAAATCGTTTGTCAGTTAAATATTGATGGTTATTTTTAACGACTTACGATTGTTTTTACTACTTTTGTCGATTATTAAACAATGATTGAAAATAAACAACAAAATGGGCTGAATATAATGAAAAATCAGCTGTCCTCTTTTTGGTTGTATTTTTGATTAATTTAATATGTATTTTAGATTATTTTTAACGAAATAATATTGTGAGTGTAGTTAAAAAATATAACATTAAGCTTTTTAAAATTCATGTTAAGCTTATTTTTGTTTTGATTGATACACGATTTACATATTCTTAATTTGCAATTAAAAATCAAAACATTTTATTCTATCTCCAATGCACAAAAACGTAATAACTGGAGTACCGTTTGGAATTATGATTTATTATTTTTTTTTTTTATCGAAAAGAATAATTTTTTTAAAAAAATTTTACTGTAAAAAATCGGTAGTTTATATCGATTTATTGTATGTTTGGCAGTTATTTTTACAAATTTGTTAGTTATATTTACTGCAGTTTTCAGTTGTTTTTTTTTAATATTTTAAGATAAAATAACACATTTTATCGCTTGTTTTAATGCCTTTGTTTAAACTGTAATTTTCATTAGATTCTACGCTAAGACAGTATTTTTAGAAGTCAATAAGGGGAAAATCTCCCCAAAACCCCCTGTCTCAGAATCACTGGATTGTGAACCAACTCACTTTTGTAACTCAGATTGGAAAGTGGTTAAAATGAGACTCAAAATAGGAAAATTCCAAACTGCAACGGCCTGCCCAAATGCTTTGAACAAAAACTTGAAATCGCAGTACGGACTAATTTACTGATAAGGCACGTTTAAAGATTTGTAACGCGAACGTAGTAAAAAAGGGGATTCAAAAAGGAAAAGCGATAACGCAATTTTTTGTACTTTCGCCGGGAATATGGTCGCCCGCTTAAAGGTCTGCCCGAAGCTTTTTTTTTTTGCAAAAATCTAAGATTTAAAATATGCCTTCCTTACGGTAAGGGCCAATTCACTGAAGAGATACTTTTTTAATTTTAATTACGACTGTGTTAAAAATGAGGCTTATGAGAAAAAAGTGCTCTCCTAATCATTCGCCACAAAGCGCAGGAGCAAGCAAATTAAAATTTGGTAGAGGGGATTTTTTAAATTTTCACGGGAAGGGGCAAAAGGGAGAAGTACCCCTCTTCACTCAGAAAAAAAGTTAGTAGAAAAATTTGTAAACGGTTTTCAATCCCACTCTACTATTTTTGTAATTATTTTTAGTAAAAAATTATTATTTAGCAAATCTTTTTGTAATTACAATTTACAAATTACAGAATTTTTACAGAATATTTACAAATTTTTGTGGCTAATTTCAGAAATCATTTTACAAATTTTTGAAAACCGATTTGCTAAAATTTGCAACTAAAAAAATACTAATTTTAAAAAAGTAGTTATTGAAGGAAATGTTATTTCTAATTAAAACTTACACCTACAAACTTAAATTTCCTTAAAATGTTACATATATTAAAAAAGGGATCGGAAGTGAAGATACCGACTAATGCCTAAAAAGAGGACATCCACTTAAAATAGCACTAAAAAGGTTTTTTAGTTCTAAAAATCCGCCCTAAAAACAATTAAAATTTAACCTTAAAAGTAAAAAAAAAAAAAAAGTTGACGAAAATATTTTTCAAAACATAAATTATATTCGTTTTTTAAAAAATATATTCAAAATTGTTGATGCTCGATAAGAAAAATAAATTTAAAGCTTTTTACTAATATTAATAAAATTTGTTTTTTTTTTGCTGATTTTAGCAAACAGATTTTAAATTCCACTTTACAAGAAGTCTACTAAAATTTAGTAGCGGCTTCTAATTTTGCTACTAATTTCATTGTACTACACGTCAGCAGACATGTGTTGCTAAGATTAGCAAAAAATACCGCTGGGCTCAAATTAGCAGAATTTCCCGTAATAACAGCAAAATTTTCAGTTGCCATTACAGACTTTTTTTGGTAAGTGTTAAAGGCCTGCCCAAACTGATTTCGCTAAAAGCCGCTGGAACTTGGAATTCGAAACTTGGCATGTATGTTTCTTTTTTAGCGTACGCATCCACTTAGCGTGTTTCAAACATTTTTATAGGCTTGTGAAAAAGTGAAAAGTCTCAAACTTAACGTTCTGACCAAAACATTTGGCCTAAAAATTTTAAGTTTAAAATATGATTTCCCTAAGATGTCTTCTAATTAACTGAAGATATACTTTTTTGATTTTTTGTTTCAAAATTTTCGACTTTCAAATTTCATACAAATTTTAAAACAAAAAATTTAAACTTCAGTACTAACCGCAATTTTTCTTAACGGCGGTTACGGTTAATCTCACTTTCTATGAAACGTTTTTTAGCAAAACCTGGTGAGGTTACGGGGGATGTCTGCCTAGAGGATATTTTTTTTTATTAAGTTCCAAGAAGGGACCAAGAAATTTGTCCATTTATGGGAGCTGTCCGGCTGCGGTGGATATTTCAATGTAGATCTTTGTATGAAAAAATTGGTAGAATCTAAAGAAACTTTTTCAAATAAGAACCCTTTTCAAAAATTGTATAAAACTGCATTGTGATAATGGGAGTAAGTAGAAAGACCTTTTAGTATAAATACTAAATTATTTAAAAAATAACATATGCTATTACGATTACGATTAAATAGTGCGGCCAAACACGGTTTCAGTTAAAACCGAAATGCAAACTCTAGTGCAGACGAATTATATCCTAATCATCTAACCGAGCACTAGCAACGAGGGCTATGGGCTCGTTGTAGCGTAAACAGAACAGAGCCTCTCTTGGGAATCGAATTCACGACCCTCACACTGACAAGCTAGTACGCAAATAGCCTACCGGGGCGCTCTGGACGTATTATAAAAATAAATATATACATAGAATGCATATAAAGAGAAATAAATTTTCTTCTAAATATATTTAAAAAATTACAACTACCGTTAAAGATGTATCGTTCTTTTGAGGTAGTTGAGATTTTGAAATCAGTGTCGGTGTTGACCGGCTTTAGTTTGCTGTCTGTATTATTTTTTATGCATTAAATCAATATCAGCAAAATATTTATATGAAAAAAAAATTTAAAAAACTTTTATTTTGCATTAATTTTTATACCAGTTTATACAATTTTTTTTTAAATTTATTTTTCCACTCATTCTCACAATTTTATTCAATTGCAATTGTATGTAAATTTAACCCTTTACACAAAAACCAAATAAAATTAAAAATTGTGAGAAACAAAAAACAATGGAGGGAAAAAATTACAAAAGTTGTAGTAAATTTGGTTGTAGTGGAATTTGGAAAAAAAAAATTCAACACTATTCCCTAGATAAAATGACACCAAGGGAAATCTTGATGATTAAGAGAGTACATCATAAACAAAATTGGAAATAGGATATTAATTTCACCATTTCTGCGGTTTAGTTTTGCATTATCTGCATATTAACACTCTTAATATTGTAATATTGTAAAGGTAATTAAGGAGTGTAAAAAAGCGGAACTGATGAAATATGAAAACTAAGGTCTCATATAATTACTGTAATTCGAAATGAATTTTTCCGCAGTAATAACAGTTTATTCACCGGCATTTAAAAAAAAGTAACGCTAAATAAATTGCACAAAAACATTATGTATGTTCGAAATCTTCAGCAACTTCATTTTTTAGGGGATTAGTGTAAATGTTGTATAATATCGTGGTAACAGAAGTTTAAAATTTCCGATTTTTATTAAATTTAAATTTTTTTTTTGTTTGTTTGCAACATATGATACATTAAAAAATAATGTTTTACAATTTTATTATATGGCTTAAAAAATGTATATACAACACTACCATGTAATCTTTTACATATTTTGAAAATATGCACTAACAACAACAACAAAACACATGTATATAATATGAATTTAAATTGTATGAGTAAATGTATGTATGTAAGTATTTGTGTTTATCCACAAAAATCCCTTTTAAAACTTTAGTGGAATAATAATAAAAATTAAGGTGAAATATATTTTTAAAATATGAAATTTTAAGCAATAGTAGCTTTTAGTAAATTACTTTTAATGTTAAATGCCTCCTTAAATTTATACTAAAGTTATAGTGCAACATCAATTTGTTTTCATTAACATTGATTTAATTTATAGTAAAAATATGTATATGAATAGTTAGTTTTTGTGTGTTGTTGTTGCTGTAGTTGTATATTTTAATTAAAATCTACTTTAATGATTATAATCCTTTGAAGGATTTTTATGTTTTTTCATAACACACATTGTAGAGTTTTGTTGTGTTATTAATTTTAGTGGTAAAAATGTTTATGTTTAATATTTATAAATTTATATAGTTACTATTAGGGATTTTGCATGTAATAAAATTCAATTAAATATTAATTGATATTCAATCAATATTAATTTATTTGTACAAAACATGTTAATGCATGTTTACTTAATTTCATTATTGTACAGGTAGATGAGTGAGTGACTGAGTGAGTGAGTGAGTGAGTGAGTAATAATGATAATTGACATGTACACATATTTTCTTAATGTAAGACTTTATTGTATAAACAAGATTAATTTGATGAGTCTTAATGAATTAGATTTATTTTAAAAAGTTATCAATAATTATAAATTACACTAGCTGACAAGCATTTTGTACAATTCTACTTTGTTCTTAATTCCAAAATCATAATATAATCCTGCCGAGGGCATTGTTTTTTAAGACTCAATTTTTTTATTTAACTACAAATTTTGAGTTTTAAAAAGTTAGTACATCATTTTTTTGTTTTATTTGTAAATTGTGTTATGTCACACTTTAGGGTGACCTAATAACTGTTATTTTTAATTAACAATAAAATAAACAAATAAAAACATACACAAATAAAGAAAGCATTAACTAAAAAATTGTTAATGTCAATATATAATAATAAAGGGTGGTTAAATTTTTAGGGCCGATGTTGAATGTGAACCACACCTAAATATCAAGTTTTTTTCTGCATTTATTTTGACATTTCTCAATTTCAGACTAACTCAATTTGAACCATGGAAAGATACACAATCGAGCAACGCGTTAAAGTTCTTCAAACTTATTATTAAAATGGGCGTTCAAATCAAATGCATATCGTGCACTTCGTGATTTTTTCGGTCAATTACAATCGAAAAAATCGTGCAAAAATTTGAGCAAACCGGGTCTGTAGGAGATGTGGAAACACCGGTGCATGTTCGTACTGCTCGCACTGCAGAAAATATTGCTGCTGTTGGCGATAGTGTGGCCGAAAAGCTGTCCACATCAACTCATCGTGGTACCGAACAATTGCACCTCTCACGCTCGTCGTTGATGAACATTATGCATAAAGACTAGCATTTACACGCTTACAAGGTGCAATTGACTCAAGAACTAAAGCCTCTTGATCATTCCAAACGTCGTCAATGGTCAGAATGGTGGCAAGAAATGGCAACAGTGGATGATCATCAGGCCGTATTGTTTTCCAAAATGCGGCCGGTCAGGCAGTTACTGTGGATGGTGTTGACTATCGTGAGATGATAACGAACTTTTTATTGGAAGATATGGATGTGTACGATATGTGGTGTCAACAGACGGTGCCACTTGCCCCACAGCTAACGAAATAATGGCTCTTTTGCGCGACGAATTCAATGGCCGTGTTATCTCACGTGATGGCGATGCCAATTGGCCGCCAAGATCATGTGATTTGACACCGTTGGACTTCATACTTTGGGGTTATTTGAAAGAAAAGATGTACGTCGATAAGCCAGCAACAATTCAAGAGCTAAAGGATGAGATAATTCGGCACATTAACGGCATAAAACCTCAATTATGCCTCAGCGTCATCGAAAACTTGGACCATTGGATGGAGGTGTGCCGCCGAGGTCGCGGCGGCCATTTGGCCGATATTTTGCTCCATACATAATTGAACCATACCATATTTTTATAATAAAAAGAAATGGCAATAATTTCCATTTGTGTTTTATTCAAAATCAACAAAAAGAGTTTTTTTGATATACGGGCATATATGAACATTTATATCTCCATATACGGCCATATACCCTCAATTTACGGATCGGAGCACACATGTAATAATATATGAACCCATATATGTGGCCATATGTTACCATATAAGAACATTTTCACCTGGGAATTTTAATTTCTTTTTACAAAAAATTTTTTTACACCCGAGTAAAAAAGTTTAGATATAAACATATGTGGCCTTATCTAATAATATATTATCATATATAAATACATATGTCAGTATGCATTAGCATATATAATTATATATAACATAATTTTTTTTAATTACCTTATATTACGTCATATATAACCATATCTGGTTACATTAAAATATGATGTATATTATATCATTCAAAATTGCATATATCACTATATATATTTATATGGGTTACACGGGACTGTATATTTATATATTTATAAATGACTTATACAAAACCATATATACTTATATATGACTTATACAGAACCATTTATAATTATATATGCCATCTAATATTTGAGATATAATAATATATGGGCCATTATCAGAAATATTTTTTAATATGTATGGTATGAGATATAATTATATATGCTTTAATATATGTATGTTCCAATATAAGAAATATTTTTTGATATTGTATAAGTTATAATTATATATGATACAATATATGCAAACAGATTTGAGATATTGTTATATATAGTTTCATATTTAGAGTATTTATCATATGGTAAAAGCTATAATAAGATATAATTATATGTGGTCCCATGTCAATGGTTTCGAATCCCAGCCAGGAAGATAAATTTTTTTCTGCTTTAAATATATTTTTATGATTATATATAATTATATATATGTAATATTATAAATAGTTATATAATTTTATTGAATCATGATCAATTTAGTATCTTTAAGTCATCTATGATATTTCCCAAATTTCCGAATATATAATTATGTTATATAAAAGTCCCGAAGAACACAATTATACGAAAACTGAAAACATGTAAAGTCAAGCAATATGTATAGCAGTGTGTAACTAAATGCTTACATTTTATTTAACTTTTTTATTTTTTTATACGTTTTCTAATAAACCAGTTTCTGTGTATATTATATTGTTGGATCTAATCTTATACAATTCGATGACATTTTTTTGGATAAATTTGGATATTACTTTATCCCTAAATATAATGTTGGGTCTAAATCCCCAAATATATTGCTGGATCTAATTTGATCTGCCATTTTCAGATCCAATAAGATATTAAGGAATGTAAAATTGGATATGATTAAATATTGTGCCAGATTAATTTGTTTTTACTCAGAGGGGTATATTTTTTTATAAGCTGATTTCCACACAATATATAGTTGGACTTAATATAAAACTCGATCTGTCATTTTTTGGATCAATTTAGATCTTACTAAATCCGTATTAATATTTTTGGATCCAATTCGATCTGATATTTTTCGGACAAATTTAGATCTTACTAAATCCATATTTATATTGCTAGATCTAATATGATCAAAAACGATCAGCTAGATATTACAGCAGACATTAAAGAATATCTAATTGGATATGATTAAATATTGCCCCAGATTAAATTTGTATGAATTAGTTTTGAAGTTTAATTCTAAATCTATTTTAGCCTATATCTCCTAAAAGTAAGAAACTTATAGTTTATATTTTATGCGGAATACATGGTATAAATTTCACTGCAAAACAGCGTTTGTGGGTTAAATGGTATTTTAAAACACAAACCACAAAATATTTGGTTACTGTTGGGGTTATTAGTGAACCATGAATCTTGTCTCCAAATTTAAAGGAAACAGGAGCATATTTAGACCTGTTATCACCCCAGACCCTCATTTGGGGTATTTGCTTAAATGTAATTTTTTGGCTATTAAATTCAGATTTTGTAGTACATTTTGTTGCAAGGATCAGGTTCTTCACTGAAATACGACCCAAACCATGCTCGTGGTTTGACCGAATATAAATTGTGCATTAAAAGTGCTATCTACATGCTGTTAATAAATTGTTTTTTAATAATCGATAAAGTTCTGTTCGGATTTAGCTCAGTACTAAAACACTTTATTAGACTTGAAAAAATGTTTATAAAATTTAATAAAACATTTATTTTGTATATGAAAAAATTCTTACTTTTAATGGAAAAGTTGAATTGAAACTATGTAATTTGACAAAACCCTGATGCTTTTAAGTTTACCAATATAAAACATCTCTAAAAATGTTCTGTTGCAATATATATTTTCCGATATATTTTGATGTGCTAAAACCGCAATTTCAAACAATTTTCTTGCCAGATTCGGATTCAGCATACCATAGATTATTTAAAGCTCAATATTTGTTGAATAGTGTAATAGTTGTATTTTTGCTCTTACCTATCAACGTAAGCAATAAAAGCATCACTTCTTTTCTAATGGTTTCATCGATGAATTTAACATTCGCGTGTCATAGGATGGAAGTATTCAAATGTAGCTACTAGCATTACTCATACTTTACTCTAAGGAAGCAATGATAATACAATGATTAGGTATTCTAATGCATGACTGGAAAATGTTCATATACTTTGTGGTATTTAAGCTTTGATGAAAATTTAATTCATAAGAATGCAGAAAAATAAGTTTAAAGAAGCGAAATGTATGCATTGATATACAAATACTTTTTATTAAAACAAATAAATAATTCTGCATTAGTGAAAAAGCATTTTTGAAACATTTTTAAAAAATTGTATTATTTTCTTAGACAAATTCTAAAATATTTTTGGATAATTTAAAAACTGGTTGTATAGTTTGGAAACATTTTTAGACAATTTTAAAATATTTTTGAACAATTTTAAATAATTTTTGCACAATTTTAAAACATTTTTGGGCAATTTGAATTAATTTTTACACAATTTTAAATTTATTTTGATAAATTCTGAATTAAAACTAGAAATGGTGTGTCGTTAAATAATAAACATAATGCAAAAATGCACAGATTGCGTCCTCATAAATATTTTAGGCTGAAAAATGCAAATGACAGGCCAGCTAGTTTCAAGTAAAGGTTAAAAAAATCTGTTTTTCTTGATATTTCAAAACTTTTATAAAAATTGCAAAACTGCATAAATTCTAACCCTTAAGAAATTTTAAACTAAAATATAAAAAATGATTTAATAAAAAAATTAAAAAATTTCATCAGAACTATTTTTTCAATTTGAATAAATGCTTTAGATTCAAAAAATATCCGATATACTGTAACTTATGCTTTAGAAGTAATGAAGAGTGATTTTTTAAGATATGCATCGGGTTTATATCCAGATCACTGCATTTGAAATATTAACTCATCAATTCTTTGGAAGTGCCTTAGAATAACACCAAAAAATTATAAAAGAATGTCAACTGAAGTTTAGTAAGCAATGAAAGAAGTTTTAGTCACAGAATGACTACCATTTTTTTGCTGGGTACTTACAGCAAATCTACGTTAAACCGATTTAGAAAATTTTTTAAAATATTAATGCCTACAATATTTACACAATAATTAAGAGTATGTCAGTAAGAGTATGTCAGTAAGAGTATGTTGTAAGATGTAACGCGAAAAAGTTACATTAAAGATTAATATGGATTTACAGCGTTAAAAGTTAAAACATTTTCGGGGTCATATGTGACCCCGCTGTTTTGTAAAGGTATTTTTGTATTCTGTCTAAAATTCGTGGATTACACCATTATGTAGTTTCCTTGAAAAATTATTCAATGATTTTCTATTTAAATATTTAATTTAATGAATGCAACCTATAATGACTCTTTAAATTTTCCATATAAATTCGAAAAATAATTATAAACAAAGAAAAAAGCATTTTGTAACTCATTTTATTTTATTCATTATCAAACCTCCTTGAAAATAATTAATTTAATTAAGTTAATTTATTTAATTCATTAAACATATAAAAAATGATAAGCTAATTAATTGTATTATTAAATAATGTCTAGAGCAAAAAATATATGGACATAAAAGAGAAACAAATTGATTGATACAAAAAAATAGTCAAGAGGGAATTACAATTTTTATTTAAAAGCTTTTTACTCAACTGTTGTAAATAAATAAAAAAAAAACAAAGTAAAGCTGATAAAAACAATTACAATTAAAAGATTAAAAAAACAAACACTTAAGGAAATAAAATAGAAAAGAGAAAAAAGGAAAAAATTTCAAAGTTCTGCTTAATCTATAAATAAATGAATAAAAAATTGGGAAAGATATGACTTTTAGCATTTAAACCTAAGGGCTGCTGGTAAAGGGAAAACATATTAAATTAATTCTAAAATGATTAAATTAAAACAATATTCAGCGATAAACAAATTAATATTATTTCATTTCACATTTACAGTCAAAATAATTAAAAGAATCGCAAACATAGTACAGTAAGCTCATGAACAATTTATGAACAATCATAATAAATTAATTTAAAATGTAAAATTTGTTATAAATTACCTCAAGCATATAATTATAGAAAATAATTTTCAAATGTTGTTAAAATCATTTCAAAAGTAAACACAACATTATGGTATAGATATAAACTCTGTGCTTGTTAAACAAATAATTAAAAATAAACCCTTTTTATACAAAACTCAATTGTGCATATGGGGTATTTTACTGCTGAAGAAACTAATGCCAAATATTGGAATTTAAATGTTGTTGCTTTAAAAGTTGTGATGATTTTCGCTTTTCGAAAATTTTATTAAAATTCCAGTATACAGTTATCGAGATAAAACTATGTCCTTTAAAACGTGTCGTGCCGTATACGTAAACTAAAGCATGTAAACGAAAAATTTTTTACAAATTCTAATGCGAATTTCGAGATGAAAACAAACAATACAAAAAAGTGCCTTTAGGTTTTAAATTCTGTGATGTGTAAACAACAAAATGCATACAAAGTTTTCAGTTTTAAATAAACGATTATGGCGTCAACATCAAAATTAGAAAAACAGAGAAAAAATATTGTGGACACTTTTTTAATTAACCCTAATGCCTCCTTTGCAGCTATAGCAAGGCTAACTGGTACATACCGAGCAACTGCAAGGAACGTCATAAACCGGTTTAGGGGGACCCACTCCACTGAAAGAAAACCTGGATCTGGGCGAATTCCTGGATTTGTTAATAAAAAATTGGCGTTAAAAGTGACGAATGCACTAGTGTCTGAACCAAACATGTCGGTTCGAGATTTAGCAAAAAAGTTTAAAGTGTCTCATATGTACGTTCAAAAAGTAAAAAAAAATATAAGCTTAGATCATACAAAGTAATAAAAGTGCGAAACAGAACAGATGAAGTTGATGTAAGAGCAAAAAAACGTGCCAGAAAACTATTAAAGACAGTTCTGAACAATTTTAAAGGCTGTATATTGATGGATGACGGAACATATGTCAAAGAGGATTTCAAGCAAATTCTTGGTTCCCAATACTATACTGCATATATGGGGGGAGGTGTAAAGAAAATATTTAAATACAAAAAAGTTGGAAAATTTGCAAAAAAAAGTTCTTAGTATGGCAAGCAATTTGCAGCTGTGGGCAATTCACTAAGCCTTTTGTCACACGAAGCACATTGAACAGGCAAACGTACATAAAACAGTGTTTAAAAAAACGTTTATTGCCTTTGTATAAACTCCACTCTACTCCACCAATATTCTGGCCTAATTTAGCAACAATTCATTATTCCAGAGAAACTGTAGAATGGCTAAGAAATAATAACATACAATTTGTCGAAAAAGAGTGCAATCCACCAAACTGCCCTGAACTTCGTCCAGTGGAAAAATTTTGGGCTCATATAAAATTAATACTGCGAAAAACATATAAGGTAGCTAAAACTGAGTCAAATTTTCACTTCAGATGGAATAAAGCAGTTAATAAAATTGGTAGAAAAGGTGTCCAAAAACTTATGAGTGGGTTAAAAGGTAAAATACGCACCTACGCATTATCTCGCAGCGAATCGTAAACTTTTTACTAGTTTTAAAAACTTTGAAGTATTGTACTTAATTTGTAATAATAATTTGAATTTTGTTATTTTAAGTTTAAATTTTATTAAAAAATAAAAATGTAAAAAATTTTTCGTTTACATGCTTTAAGTGAGATAGGGCAAAACGGACAAAAATTTTGCTCTGCTAGACCATTAATATACTCCGGTAATGCAAATAGACCAGGTCCGGCAGACATCCCTAGGTACAGGGTGGGCTATTTTTTACAAACGAAATAGAATAGATCGAATAAAGAAATCATATTATCATAAATTCATAATAAAATAAGTCACCCTGTGAATGTTTTATAAAAATTCCTCGGGATCCTTTCCAGACCTTCCTAATCTCTATTATCGAAGTGCGTTCATTGCCGAGCTTGCAACAATTTTGTCCGTTTTGTGCTATCTCGCTTAGTTTTCAAAATATTCGCCATTTTGTAAAATTACCATTTTCGAAAACTAACAGTGTATTAATATACTGCGATAATAAAAATATTCCAGGTCCGGGAGAGATCGCGAGGAATACATTTTATAAAACAGCTTAAGTGAAGCAATTTAAACGTCGCTTCTTTGTAAACAAATGCTTTTAATGATCAATTCTAAGTAGTTGTTAAGGCATTAGTACGATTTCATTAGCATTAGTATAACAAATAGTAAGCCAATAAATTTTATTACCATAGAGTTGTAACATACTTGGGAATTTTTCATTACCATTAAAATTTCATTACCATTAGTTGACCCTAATGCAAATGAAAAAAATTTCATTACTAATGGTGATGAAATAGCACAAAAGCATAAAAAGACTAATTATAATTTATTAAAAATATCATTTGTTTACAAAAAGGTTTATACAATTTGAAAATTATCAAAGTAGCTTTATACAGAAAAATATCAAATATACAAATGTTAACCGGCATAAATAAATATTAACACATAAAATGACGGTTAATTATGCCAATGGTTTCTTTTAATTGATGCATTAGTAATGGTAATGAAATTCAAAACATTGTCATTGATCAATGAAATCAGACCCTTAAATCATTACCATTAATTCAAGCAATGGTAATGAAATTAATTTCTTTGCTATCAATGTAATGGAAATGAAAATAACAATTAATTAGTCCAGTCACTGCATTAGTCCCGTGTATGAGTTGTAATAATATTTTTTTGGAATTTCCATTATTGAAAATAAATTAAGAAAAGTGGAATACAAAGTTTAATATTTTTTCGGAAAATCACACTTGCTTACACTTGTCGTGCTCAGAACAATGCATCCAAACCAAGCAGCAAGTATCCCTATTACCATTACCTTAGCCTGAAATACGATACAGTGACCCGGCAATCTCCGGGAAAGCTCTAAACCCGGTATGGACCCCAATGCCAACTTGGTTTTTAAACTTGAATATTAACCAAGACCCCACAGAACCCATTATGCAAATGTCTCCATGTAAGGTAACCTTATCCAGTACCGGTCACCAAACAATGAACCCATACCGTCATGTCTATCCATTGATTCTGGAACCTAGCGACCTCGGAAGAGTACAGAGCAATTGCCACTTTTTTCGCTCTGTGTTGGACGCTGTTTCCTGTGCAGGAATATACCAAGATATTTTGGTCCGTCAGTAACTTGGATTTCCATTCCGTTCAGAGTAACAGCCGCAAAAGCGACTATTTTTTAGAATTGATGCCCAGTATCCAACTCCTTAAGATCAGTCTACTTAATATTACCCAAGGTGGAAGGAAACTTCCCTTCACCATATCATTAACATAGTCCACAACATCCCTACCGCCCTTTCATAAAGAGATAAGCACAGGATTAGATTAGCCGACGTAACATAGAAAACACAATTAATTTGAAAAAAAAAATTCTTTATTTCTCAACATAATCTCCTTTTTGCTTGATACACTTTCGATAGCGATATTCAATAGCTTCGTTTATAGTAAGAACTGTTTAGATCCTTAAAATAGCCACTCACTTATTTGGTTTCTATTTAATTTTTTCTCTTGGGACTTATTTATATTTTGCCTAATTTCATTAGAAATTATTTAATTTCTTTATTTGAATGTTATTTTATTGGGAGTTATTTCGTAGCTCCCCTTTTTATTTCATTCTTTGGATTGGGTATTATTTCATTATTTCGAAGAGTCAACATTTGTACTAACTTTTAATTAAAGTAGCTCTAATTTTTAAAGACTTTTTTCTATGAGTATGACAAATAAGCTTTAATTTAATTACAAATTTAATTACAAAACAATATGTGACTAGATTATTTCAAAATGAAATGTTCCATAGAATTGTATGAAAGTGGGTGAGTTATATATTTTAAAATAATAATTCACAGCGAAATTTTCCAGAAACAATTTACAACAAGATGTCAACGGTCATAATTCGTATGTCATTCTTATATAAAGTTAAGCAAAAATTGTCAGTTAAGAGCTGTCAACTTATATTAAGCCACATACTACGTCCTTTACCCATTGCTAGGGAAACAGAAAGAGATTTTGAATTTCAAAGTAATTATTTCATCGTAATTCCAAAACCCACTCATGGTAAATGAAATTATTCTTGTGTTATTTATTATCGCAAGCATATACGAGTACATATGTATTTGTGTATAACTGACAATGAGTAATATAAGTAAATATTTGTTTCAACATATTTTTATTTAATTAGATTTTTTTGGCATTTTTTTGTTTTTGTAAAACAAACCGACCATCTTTGCATATTGAATCAGACATTCTTACGCTCTGTACATACTAACAATTACGGTTTCGTTTACCACGGATGGTGTTATTCTGTACTTCTTTTATAGCTACTGGTGTATATTGTTAGATTCTATAAATGATAACCACAGCATAGAGCCATCAACCTCTAATTTCAAATTTAAATACCCCAAAGTCAAACCAAACCACATGTAACGTTATACAATTTCATGGTACTGTGAGTAAGACTAAAATGTTAATGACAATCACATTTGTACAGACAAATTCATTGACACAGATATCACCTTTTTTAACACAAACACACACACACACACATGTAGGTGATTGATACCTTGGGAAAAGGATATGGAGTATGACAAGTCCCCATGACATTTGTCTCCACACGTGCGAATAATTTATAGAAACAGCTACTTTAAAAATCTATTAAATGTACATTTTAAGTAGATCTTTTATTTTTTTTTTGTTTGTTTTTAATTTCAAAATTTGTAACCCATTTGGTTTAATATGTCTACCAGATTTAATTCTGAAACACATTTTAATTTTAAAAATAGTCATTCTGTTCAAGCGATATAGTAGTATTATATTTATTTTTTTTTTAAAGAAACGTTGTCTCTATCAAGGACGTCTGTGTATTTGTTTAATGTTGGTATTTTCAAATTGAATTTGTTATAAAAACACTTGCAAAAACCCCCTCAGATATACAGAGAACATTTTATTTTATAAGCGGATTTCGTATCCTTTATTTAATGATATTTATTTTTGTGGGTTTGTTGTAAATAGTATTACACTAGCCTGCAGCCATTTCGCACACGAAATTTGTTTACAAAATTACCACAATAGTATGTTGTACTACTAAACGTATGAGTATTTATACCGCTGAGTATGTCAGCACATTTTGGTATACTGTAGACCAACAATCATTGGATGCACCTGCCTAATGCGGTGCATTGTGTTAATATTGGGAAAATAGGTAATGGGAAAGAAAGACATCTGCTAGGAGTTTATTCCACATAAGAGGGGTTCGACTAACGAAAGAATTTTCTCTGCAAAACTTTTTGCGATTAACTGGACACTCGACCCACCACAAGCGCACAAGACCTACTGGAAAAAGATGTTTTTCAAATAAAAACACGATCCCTAGGGAGAAGTTCTCTTATCTTAGCAGAACTCTTTCCATGGTAGTATTGATAGAGCATTAACACGCAACCCACATAGAGCTGGATACCCTATCATTGATAAGCTTTGAAAAGAAGGCCGGATATAGGTGGTATAAGTAGCTAAGTATTTCCTACACCTGAATGTCTCTTTCGGCACTTGAATAACATGATTTTTCCAGCGAAGATTGCATTGAAATCTCATACCTAGAAAATCAGGAACTTTAGATTCTTCAATATTGGTACCACCCATGCAGAAGACATTGATGGCCCAAAGGCTTTATGGGTTAAAAAAAAAAATTGGGTCTAGCGTGCATTAAAATCCACAACCTCCACAAGAATTGGACTACAATTGTAGGAATATTAATGAAAAATAACGCTGTCATTTGGAAAAGACTAGATAGGATACGAAGCTTGACCAAGAAAGTCGTTTAAAAAGATAATAAAAGGCGAAAGGTATTCCTGTATTTAACTGAAACTCATTCGATGGGTCCCCATCTATAACAACTCTAATAGCACGGCCCCTGAAAAAACTCTATATTAATCAAGAGAAATCATCACCGAAACCAACAGCCAGAAGTTTTGACACGAGAGCTTTAAGCCACACACGATTAGTGCAACCACTTCGATGTCGTCAAAACTGTGAATGGACCGACTGCAATGTTTCGAACGAAACTTCATCAGGGCTCCCTGATGCTACGAAAGCCATAACAAGTAAATTGATACTTTCTTAGGACGAGATTCGCAAGAAACCTTTTAACGAACCAAGCGCGAAAGATACCATCTGTGAGCAGAATATCTCAAAAATAAAATATTAAAAATTAAAAAAAAAAAAACTCATACATAAAATATATCAAAATTTTTATTTTTTCCGTTCAGATGGTCAAAATACATTAAAATATTTGCAGATAACTTTACCAATTTTGTAGACTAGTGTCATTTGTCTTTATGTTTTTCAATGATAATTCCCATAAACACATAATATACACAGATATGAGTTTTGTATATCCTCACACACACAATCTCTGCTACAGACACAGGTGTATATACAAATATATACTAGGGTGACAGCATTTTAATTTTTTAATATATATTCGAGTATTGACAAGAAAATCAGGTGAGACTGGGTCCAAACTATTAATGCTCAAAATTTCAACCAAATCGTACAACGCTAACGCACCCCAATCCAAAACTACGATTTTTCGAACATAGCGAAAGAAAAATATTTTTCGAATTTTATATTTTAACCAGGGCACGGAAGTTCATGCACTAGAATTATGTGTAAACAATTAAATTTTAGTAGTTTTTTATCTAAAAAATTAAATTAAACATTGAAAAATTACTATTTATCATCATCAGAAAGTCAGTATGTGTTCATAATAAATCAAAATAATTAAAAAAAAAATTATTTATAACCTTGAAGATTTTTTTTAAATATATTGTAAATTATGCCATAACTCGGTTTTTAGTGAAATACTTAAAAATGTGCATTTTTAGGAATATATGAAAAATCTTGCATTTATCGACAAAATATGAATTAAAAATTTTATAGCATTTTGTTAATTTGTTGTTCTCAATCTGGCGACGACAAACCTGAATTTACATGAAATGAAGCCCCTTGCCCTGATTATAACAAAAAACTTCTTATAATTTAAACCGCACAAATGGTATAACTGTGAATCGTAGAGTATATTCGAAAATGATTTTATACCTTGGAGAATGCAATGATTACCAATTAATACCAATGAATACTATGAACATACTCTACATTTTACTAGAGCCGTCATTACCCGTGTTTAAAAATAATCTGCATAATTCTGACATCAAATTTACATAAACTTTATATAAAGTGTAGCAATTTTTCTATTGTTTAATTAAATGAAAAAAGTATAAAAAACGTACATTTGGAAAAAGTACTACAGCCCGGTTAACCGGTCAACCCAGTCATTCGGTCGACCGGTCTACTCGGTCTTTACGGTAAAGACCGGTCGACCGAATGACTGGGTTGTAAATTTGAGTTTATGTAAATTTGATGTCAGAATTATGCAGATTATTTTTGCAAAAAGACATTGGCATTTTCATATTACTGTATAACAGGTACAGGATTTTCTAAATTAAAGAGCCAGTATCGAAATATTTTAGTTCCACAGCTTATTTCAGTAGAGTTTTAGTCCATTTAGTCCAGTTTAGCCATAAAAAGCCTCTAGATTTTTTAAATTTTAATTTAAAAAATCGACATAACTAGAAAATAAAATCCCCAAAATTAAAAAAAAAAATGAAAATTATAAAAACCGCAACAATTAAAAAAATCGCCAATTGAAAAATCGCCAAAATTAAAAAATTTACTAATTGAAGAAATCGCCGAATTTAAAAAAAAAAATTTTAAAATTTATAAAATCGACATATTTAAAAATGACTGGAACTGAAAACTCGCTAAAATTTAAAAATCAACATAATTGAAAAAAAGCCAAAATTACAAAAAAACAATCACTAAATATTGAAAAATCGTCTAATCTGAAAAAATCGCCAATTAAAGTAACGGTAAAATTATGACAAAAACTTCAAAAATGAAAAAAATCGCAAAATTAAAAAAAAAAAAAATACGAAATTTAAAAAAAATTTACTAATCAAAACATTTGCTAAAATTTAAAAAAATCTTCTACAAATAAAAAATTATCATATTTTAAAAAATATTTTCATTTGAAAAAAAAAATAAAATTTCTTTGATCTCAAAACAGACTAAAAATATATATTCATACACAAAGAATTAAAAAGATCAACTATAAAATATAAACTTCACTAATAAAATATAACATTGTACGGTTAAAAAAAAATTGTTTAAACATATGTAAAAAACAATTTAAACACATGTCTTTAATATTAGCTAATAGCTAATTTGGACATACGGTAAAAAAAGGAGAATGTAAATAACACAAAAAAAAATTAATAAATTTCATTTAAACTCAATAAAAAAAATCAACTGTACATATGTTAGCATAAATAGCTTTTTCCTTTGAATTGTGAGTTAAATAGAGATATCTAAAATTAGCAATTTCCAAGGCACGCAGAATGTTGATGAAGGTCGTAGCGGACCAATGCATTCTATTCAGCTTATGCCTAATAACTTTTTCTGCGTATTCTCCATGATTACTAAATAAAAATATGAATAATTTTTCATTTAAAAAAAAATCTATTAAAAAGATCAATTATAAAATATAAAAATCCCCAAATGTTAAAAAAATCTCTAAAAATAAAAAATCCGACAAAATTTTTAAAAAATCATATAATTATAAAAAAAAAGAACTTGGAAAATGAAAAATTGTCAAAATTAAAATACTAAAAAAATTTGACAAAATTAAGAAAAAATAAATTCAAATAAAAAAGAATTGAAAAATCATCAAAATTTTAAAAATCCTCACATTAAAAACTAAACCGGTAATTAAAAAACCACAAAAATTTAAAAAATCTTCAAAATTTAATAAAAAAAAATGGTTAAAATAAAACTGACAAAATTTAAGAAATAGCGAAAACTTAAAAAATTATATATTAAAAAATCGTCTAAATTGAAAAAATATTTGCAAATAACGGTCAAACTATAAACTTGAAAAGTTAAAAAATCGCCAAAATTGAAAAGTAATCGTCAACAATGAAAATATCATTAAAATTTTAAAAGTCCCCTAATTTAAAAATAAATCGCTAAAATTAAAAAACCAATAATTTTAAATAACAAAGTTAAAAAAATTTCAAAATTTTAAAAAATAGCTAAAGATAGCTAATATTAAAAAAAACACTACAAAAAAGTCACCAAAATTGGATGAAATCGCTGATGAAAACAAACGTTAGAGTAGTGCTGAGTATTGACGAATAACCGAAGTTACCAGCACCAAAAATGATATGTCGCAAGATATATAAACTCATTTTTTGTCTTGAACATGTTCATAAAATCGGAAACTTTGCAAACAATTGGGGCGTTTTTCTAAAAAACTAAATTTGTATATTTAAGACCAAGTGGAACAAAACAGGGTGGTGTTAGCTTTGAAATTCGCAATTTAAAGAATACCTTAGTATATACAACACAGTTGATGGTTTTGAATACTTAATGTCACCCAGTACTTTACAATACTTTAAATTGGTATAATTAACAGAGTTATATTTTCAACATGCTTTTCATGGTAAAATCATGCGTAAATACAGAAAAATATAATTTTGGAATTATTAAGCAGATACTTTTAAGTATTGAGTATAAATATAAGATGTAGTCTTGTTGTACAGGAAATATTCAAGATAATAAATAAATAAATAAATAAATAAATAAATAAATAAATAAATAAATAAAATAAACAAAATGTAAATAAGAATCCTGTCACCCTAATACATACTACACTAAAAAAAAAATAATAAATAAGTTGAAGAAAACTTATTGAAAGGGGCTTGTATATCAATTTTTCAGCAAATTTCTTCTGAAATTGTTTTTTCAGTTAAAACTTTTGTTATATTTTTTTCAGCAATAACTAATTGTGAACTATTTCATAATTTTTTTTTAAGTGAGTAATACCTAAATTTCTATGTGATTACTGTTAGTTAGGAAATGCTTCCTAGGTTTTAAGAAAATATTTTTTTATTTTAGTTAATTAGATAATTTACTAAAAACTAGGACTTAACTCCCTAAAAATAAGAAAATATTTTCTAACGTCAAGTAAATAGCACTTCTTTTAAGTAAAAATTATCCTTGAATTTGATAAAAAATTTCTAATAAATATCAAACTGTTTCTATGATGAAAGTAATACATTTTACCAGAAAATAAAAAAGTGCTTATATTGAGTTAGTTTTTTTTTTCCATAACTATGTTCTCAACTTTCTAAAATATGGTTAAGTGTACTAATATTAAGTTAAATAATTTTCTTCAAAATAGAAAAATTTACTACCATTAAGTAAGTATTTTCTTCAAATTGAAAAAAATTAACCACTATTCAGTTTATTTTAACCACTGGTAAGTTCATAATTACTTTGGAATTATGAAAAAAGTACTAATATCAAGTAATTGACTACCTTAATAATACAAAAATTTACTTCGATTAAGTAAACATAGTCCATTAAACTATAGGGTCCGCCATCTAACGTTCTTTTTTCAACTAGTGCTTATTTCGTGAATGGTAACACTTAGCTCATGTCTGATTTTACAGATAATTAGTTTTATCCTTCCGCTGAATGAATATGGTTGTGTATACGCTTGAACAACGCTGGGAAATATTGCGACATTACTTTAAAAATCATGGTAATGTTGCAGAATGTCATCTTTTCAATGTCATCTTTTCAGATGAAGCTTATTTTGATCTTGGCGGGTATGTAAACAAGCAAAATTGTCGCATTTGGGGCACAGAAAAGCATTGAAAAGACGATGCACCCAAAACGAATCACTGTTTGGTGCGGATTTTGCTCCAGAGGCATAGTTGGGCCATTTTTCTTCGAAAACGAGCAAGGAGTGGCCGTTACAGTCAATGGCGATCGTTATCGGGCCATGTTCAACGAATTTTTGTTCACAAAAATTGAAGAAGAGGATATTTGCAACATTTGGTTTCAACAGGACGGCGTTACGAGCTATACAGCCGCAGCTATACTCCATGTTTTGCGCCCTGTTTTTGAAGATCGCATTATCAGCCGCAGAGCTGATGTCGTTTGGCCACCTCGGAAATGCGATTTGACACCGTTGGACTATTATTTGTGGGGTGCCGTCAAAGATAAGTGTTACGCTGACAAGCCAGAGACAATTGACGCTTTAAAGGACAATATTCGTGAAGCCATGGGTGAAATACAGCTGCACACAATCGATAATGTGCTTAAAAATTGGACCGATCGTGTAGGCTACTGCATGGCCAGCAGAGGGAGTCATTTGAATGAAATTATTTTCCATTATTAACCGGAAGGATTGTACTTTCAAATAAAAAAAGAAATTTGAGAAAATATTCAGTAGTTTTTTTTATAACATTTTCAAAAAAAAAAGTTATTTGGCGGACCCTATAGAAAAAATATTTAGTATTAGAAATAGTTCATCAGTTTCTAAGACCAAGAAAACTTTTACTTAAAAAAAAAAGAATATTTTATTAAAATTTTTAAAATTTATCTAAACTAAGTTGCATGAAAATTTTCCTTAGTAATTGTTCATCAGTTTTTAAAATCAAATAAAGTTTTATTTTTACATAGAATAAAAATTTTTACTTTTTGTTTTTAATTGTCTGAACTAATTTTTAGAAAACAGTTCTAAAAAATTAGAAAGTGGTAGATTTAAAAACTGAACTCAGAAATGTCTTTCTAATATTTTGTTAATTTTACTACTCGCGAAAAAAATGAAAACACATTAAGTTCAAGTACTTCCGCATTTTAAGTGAGATACATTTTTTGAACTAAATGGGAGTAAATTATGTCCTAATTTTTTTTTTTTTTTTTTGAACTAAATTAAATTTTATTACATTTGAGTATGCAAATTTCTTAAAACTAAGATGTTTTTTCTTAAAATTATTTTATTTAATTTACTTGTTTTTTTCCTAAAATCAAAAAATATTACTTAGGAAAAATATGAACTATTTCTGAGTATACAAACTATTTCGTTTTTCCTCAAAGTTAGGAGTTTTTATTCTTTTTTAGAAAATTTTTCAAAGTTTTAATAAAATTTTACTTATGGAATTTAGTGAAAATAAAATAAATATTCAGAATGTAAATAACTGAGAGATGATTTTGTTTCAATTTTTATTTTGTATATTTTTAGATTTTCAATTAAATCTTGTCTTGCAGAAGGTTGGATATTTTTAAATTTTTCAAAGTCTTGTAAATTATATTTAGAACTTAAAAAAAAAACAATTTGCAGATCTAAATTTTTTGCTCGTTGACTTTCAGCAAGATGATTTTGCCGATGTTAGCTAATTTTCTGATAGCATCCTCTAAAACTAAAATTTTGCTGACTTTACTAACATTTTTGTTGAGTGTATGTCTATAGATTTGTAATTAGTACAAGTGTTTTTTTCATGTTTTTTTCAGGATTTTATTTGAGTTTCTTTTTGCATTTACTGTATAAATATTTAGAAATTGACTTTAATTTAAAAAAAACATCAAATGAAAAATGTGTTTAGAATATTTGGTTATTTTTTTTTTTTTTTTGCTTCGCTTCTACATTTATTCAAAATGAAAACATTTCAAATTTTGGTATAAATCACAAAAACATATTATATGTTTTACAATATTTTTGGTTGTTTTGTTTTTACCAACAACAGGAAGGTTCAATATTATAAAACAGCATAAAACAAACTAAAGATTATTTTATGAGCTAGAATCTATTACATTTTAACACCAGCAAAATTTTATTTTTTTAGATACGAAAAAAGAGGGTGAAAATTTTATGTTTTTTACATTTTGTGAAGAGCTGGTATATTTGTAAAGAAAACAAGGCATATTTCAAGAAAATCCAGGGATAGCAAATTATAATTTGGCATATAAAAAAAGTTTTTATTACTCAAACGTTAAGTAGTAAAAAGGCAAACTTTTGTTGCTTTTTTATTGATATTCTTGTTTTTTTTTTTGACACAATATTTTTATGCGATAAAATAGCTTTAAAAACACAATCAAAATGTTCATATTTTAATACGATTTTAACTTTTAACTTTTCAAAGCAATTGAATCTCTTTGAGGTTAATTGAAATTCTAGATTTTTCTTATTACAAAAAGGTTGTCATTACCTGACTAAATCATAACAATTATTGGTAGGTAAATTGTACAACCTCTACAATTTTTGGTTTATATACAAATACATACATGGATGTGTATTTATATATTAGTGTATTTGTATATATATATGCCATAAAGCTTATTTGCTGTTGTTGTTGTGTCAACATTAATACGATTTTATTTAATGCAAAAATAAAATTTATGTACTTTGGTTATTTTACGAGTGGGATATAATGGTTGAAAAATATAATTAAATATTTTCAAAGCGAAACCCCATTTTGGATTAAAAGCAAAATACTGAAAATTATGTGTACACCGAGAAAATTGTACAGTAGGAAAATTAATGAAATTTTGCTTTACAAAGTGAACGATAAATTAAAATTAAATAAAAGTTTTAAAACTTGTATGAACTCTACGGGAAATGAAGGATCGATTGATTCAAGGTGATAAATCTGTGATAGATAAATGAGGGACATGGCACAAAACTGGTGTAATATACAATTTAGTGTCTGAAAAAGTGATAATTGCTGTAAAATTACCAGTGTCCCAAATATTGAAATGGTGGCAGAACATTGACTGGTTCTTTCTGGATATATCATGTAACTAAAGAGAAATGAACATAACACTAATGTGGACTAAAGAAATTAGTACTGTTATAGTTGAAATAATGACAGAACACGGAACTGGTTCAACAAATTTTGCTGTGTATAAAAGAATGTCAATCGGTGGCGAAAACTCCAATCCCGCGACTGTTGCAAAGTTGACATAATACTGAACTGATTTAAACAAAACCGATTTTGTGACTGCAGAAATAATGACATAACACTTATATAGTTCAAAAAAAAGTGAATACGAAACTGTTTAGATAGTGACATATAACTTTATTAATTCATTAAGACAAATCAAGGTGCCCGCGACTGACTAATAGGTATCACAACAATTAAGAGTTTATTAAGAAACACTTAGCGGAATGTTGTCCCTAAAAATCCAAATTAGTTATTGAAAATTTCTATCGACGACTCTTTTCTCTTATTTTTGTTAAAATTTTATTACAAAATTCATCAAATTAAAATATATAAAAACTACTTTTCACTTAACTCCATTATGGACACTGTTTCATTTAAACGACTATATAATATATAATTGAAAATGGTTATCTATTTGAACATTTCTTAAGTAAAATTTAAGTCAAAAATACTAATAAGTTAATACTTGCCCTTAGGCTTTATTAATCCATTTTTCGAATTTTATATAAATTCGAATAATTTTCAATATGTCCCACTGTGTTGTTAGCGCGGTTTTGGTACTATTCTTACCAATATGTTAATGTTGATTATTATAATTTTAAGGGGTCTATATGGATATCTTAATCCATATAGGCCCGTCAAATTATAGCATTTTTTTTATATATTAGATTTTTATATATTCAAATTTAAATTTCTAAAGGTACAATGGAGTAATATTCGAGTCAAAGTTAATTTATTCTAAAATCGTGAATTGCAAAACTAATTTTTTATTCTCATTAATAATAAAAAATTAGCAACCACTTATGTTTTTCAGCCGTAGAAGACCTGATACTGACTTAAGTCTATAAATTTTCCTGAATCAAATGAATTTTCTTCGGGAGAAGAACAACTAAAATTTGAGAACTTCTTTTTATTGGACAATTTGGTTGAAATCTATAAATAAATATTTCTGTACATAAACCAAAAACATTCCAATTTAATATCATCGTGAACTTAAAAAACACTCTTTTTGAATTCCCACTAATTACAGAAGATCTAACGTTTTTGATTTGCGAAATATTAATTTTTAATTTGTTTAAAGTACTCGATTTTTATTAAAAGATTAATTTATTAGGAATAAATTTAATTTGCAATTGCAATTTTCGTTAAATCAATGTATTAAATATAAGTTCATTTATTAGAAATAAAGTACATTAATTCATAAACAATCTATTTTAATTCGTAAATCAAATTTTATTTTATTTAATAAATTTTAGAAATTGAATCATTTGATTTTGATTTATTATTATCTTTTGGAAATTTTCCAAAAATTAAAGGCAAAGTCGGAAAAACATTGGCAGCCAAAGAGCTAAACATTGTCCTATAGCGTTTGCGTGAATAGAACCATCTGGGGTAGACGCTTCCACAGACCTGTTATTATGCCCCACCCATAGTTTGAACATTTTTTATTCATGTTTTGTTTAATTAAATGGCAAACAATTTTTTGTTCTTCAATTTTGTTAAAATTTGAAAAATATTCACATTCTGTGATTGTTTTGTGCTTTTTTTTTTGTTGAGGCAATAGTTTAAATCGCAAGATATAAAAAAAAATAAAAACTTTTGCAATAAACATTGCAGGTAAATTCAGTGACTGGACTTTATGGAATCTTTCAGACACACGTTATTAATATAAGGAAGAAATAATGACAGGTTACATGCAACAGTCACTTGCAACAGTCAAGTGGTATGTCACGAAACTATTGATTCCCTACAAGTTCTGCAACATAACACATTGTGATTAATACGAACGGATTTTTTTATTAATTACTTGTCCTCAGTCCTGTGGTATGTACATTTGAACCAGTCACGTAACGTTTCATGTTGCATTAGTTCTGATACACATCACGTAGTGTCTAACATGAGACTTGTTATGTGTAAGATAATTCTAACCTGTTCTGTTGTGAATTTACTTCCACCAATGCAGTGATATGGTATCCCATACAAGGTCAGCGATATGTCGCTAGTAGCTTAAAAGGTAGAAATCGCCATCTCCTATGACAAGCCCATGTTAAAGTTACCGGTTACTTTCGTATAAGAGAACTAACTCGAATACCGGTTTCTGTCACAAAGTTCCGTCACGTGACTAACTCTGTGACTGGTTCATTTCCCGTAGGGAAATTAATATATTTCAAAAGCAATTTTTCATAGACAAAAAAAAAAGAAATTTGATTTATAGATTTAGTTGATCCACATATTGTTAAATGCCCGAGTAACACAAAATTTATCTGGCGCAATATTTAATCATATCAAATTTAATATTCTTTAATATCTGCCGTAATATCTAGTTGATCTTATTTGATCCGAATGGTTATATATGGTATGATAAAAAAAATATAAAATAACTTAAAAAAAATTAATGTAATATATAATAATATATTGTAATGCTTACTGACATATATATTTATATATGATAATATATTATTAGATAACGCCACATATGGTCATATCTAAACTTTTTTATTAGCGTAATTATGTAGACAAATTATAATAATTAAAATAAAAAGAAAAATATACATAGTTTTCACCTCTAATAGGACATTTAAAAACAAAAATTATATCTACCCAGCAAAACTTTGGTAATGGGTGCGATATTCTCATGCATTACCTTGTAATAATAGCTCGTTACCTTTTTCATTATTTGCAAGCATAAATCTATTTTTAGACACATTACTTTTTCCATTCTCGTTACCACATAAGTAACCCATTACATTATTACCTCTAAAGTAATGGGTATACACATTACTTGAGGCTCATCGCCTGTAAAATTCATACTTTACCCATTATTTGGTAATATGTGGTTTTGCTGGGTAATAATATGTACCAAATTTATTATAAAGACATTATATCTTGTATGATATTAAAAGTTTCTATTAAATTTTAAATCTTGGTTAAAACATTAATAAGAAAATAAAAATATATAAAAAAAAACAAAAAAAAATTGTGTTTATATTCATGCCTGAGATTCGATGCCATTGACCACATGTAATTAGTTATATATTATATAATATCAAAACTGTTCTTAATATGGACTATTTCTCAAATTTGTTGGCAAATATTATTTGATATGAAACAATATATTGAATTATATAAAATTATATCTTTCTGATCTGGGATCATAAAATTAATCATATATAATTATACCTTGTATTCACTCAGAAAAAAAGTTAGTAGAAAAATTTGTAAACGGTTTTCGATCCCACTCTACTATTTTTGTACTTATTTTTAGTAAAAAATTATTGTTTAGCAAATCTTTTTGCTATTTACATTTTACAAATTACAGAATTTTTACAGAATATTTACAAATTTTTGTTGCTAATTTCAGAAATCATTTTACAAATTTTTGAAAACTGATTTGCTAAAATTAGCAAAAAATATTACTTATTTTAAAAAAGTGGTTATTGAAGGAAATGTTATTTCTAATTAAAACTTACACCTACAAACTTAAATTTCCTTAAAATGTTACATATATTAACAAGTAAAAAAGGGCTAAATTCGGCTGTGCCGAATCTTTGAATACCCTCCACCATAGGGGCTGAAGATGATATACGTATATACTAAATTTTGCATGAACTGTAATATGAATATGTTTTGTCAATTTATGTAACGAACTTTTGTTATTTAGTTTTAGTAATGTTATTTATTTAGTTTAAGCAATGTTATTTACAGAGGTCTGCTCTCTTAGCGACTTTAACATTGTTGATTTTTACGTTAACTTAGTTATCAGAGTAACACACATATAGCTCTAAGAATGTTATTATTCTCATACTATTTAAGACAATAAATGTAATCGAACAATAATAAGACTTAATAACATTTTTACTTACCTAACAGAAAAAAAAATAGATACAGAAAAATTGTACAAATTTGTATGGAAAATTTAGAGGTACCTTCAGATTTTCACTCATAACTTTTGAACCACTTAACCGATTTTGCTCATTTTAAATACCAAACTGCTCGGGAGGATGTTCAATAATCTGGGTAAAAATAGGCACCCCCGCTTGCATCTTTGCGTCGTGAACGCCATTTCAACAGACAGACGGACATCGCTAATTCGACTTAAAATTGCATAAGGATCACGAATATATATACTTTATGGGGTCTTAAACCTATATTTCGACATGTTACAAACGGAATGACAAACTGATATATACCCTCACCATATATGGTGGAGGGTATAAAAAAGGGTTCGGAAGTGAAGAAACCGGCTGATGTCTAAAAAGAGAACATCCACTTAAAATAGTAGCACTAAAAAGGTTTTTTAGTTCTAAAAATCCGCCCTAAAAACAATTAAAATTAAACCTTAAAAGTAAAAAAAAATTTACCAAAATATTTTTCAAAACAGAAATTAGCAAATTAAAACAAAATGATTAAATGGTTTTTTAAAAAATATATTCAAAATTTTTGATGCTCGATAAGAAAAATAAATTCAAAGCTTTTTACTTATATTAATAAAATTTAGTAATTTTGTTTGCTGATTTTAGCAAACAGATTTTAAATTCCACTTTACAAAAAGTCTACTAAAATTTAGTAGCGGCTACTAATTTTTCTACTAATTTCATTGTACTTAACGTCAGCAGACATGTGTTGCTAAGATTAGCAAAAATACCGCTGGGCTCAAATTAGCAGAATTTCCCGTAATAACAGCAAAATTTTCAGTTGCCATTACAGACTTTTTTGGTGAGTGTAGGTAGCATATAAATACGTATATACAAGTATATATAGTGCTGTATAAGTCATATATAAATAAATATGGTCCCGTGTAAGCCATATATAATTATAAATAGTGTTATATAATTTTATATGACAAAATATAAACCATATCTTATCATATAAATCATATATAATTTTAAAAAGATCAATAGATAAATAGATGTGGTTACAAATGACAAAATATAAGATAATTTAAAAACTTTTTTACTCGTTGCGTGTTACTTTATATTATTATGAATTCCAAATAGAAAGTAGAAAATGCCAATTAATTTTTATAACAAATACAAAAAAATTTTAAAAGAAAAATTTCCTAGAACCATCAGTTTTCATGCTGGAAAAAATGTTTAACAATTCATACCACTTTTAATATACTTCAATGAACGAATAAGGATATATGCAAAAATCCAGTGATTATATGCAAAAATGTATTAATACCATATATATAAATCTGCCAGTGTACATTTACATGTAAAACCATTTATAACAATTGAGTTGGATACACAAATATGTACTAAAATCTATTTTATTATCATAAAACTCCAGAATGTTTAAAAAAAATACAAACATTGTGGAATTCATTTTAAAATAGTTTTTGAAATATTTAACAAATGGTATTTTCATGTTCGTAGTATTTGTAGTAAAAATGTTTATGCTTTGAAGTTTTAAATCTAAAAATATATATTTTTAGGTTTAATTTGTTAATATGATAATCAAAGGGATTATGGCTGCCAAATTATAACTTATAACTGTTTGAAGTCAAACATATTGTACTGTATTTTTTTTCGCTCTGGTTTCCTACATTTTATATGGATTATTAAATAGAATATATGTTATCTTTAATGTGATTTTGACAAATCGCTTAGGGATAAATCTGTACAAATAACTAAAGGATGAGTTAAATTAATATAAATTTCTCTGTTCAAAATGAAATAGGCTGCAGCGAATATTTTGTGTCTTGCATAATAAGCAATGTAAAAATATTCGCAAACAAAATATGAAAGGAAAAAAATTTTTATTCCGATTTCAATAATATTTACACTATATATTTGGCATTGACGGCTTTCTATGGCAAAAATATAAAAATTTTGATTTATTATTTTGCTTAGGCGATGTAGCTTAATAAAGGTTGAAGACGAACCAAGAAATTCAATAATCAAATTGTTTCGATTTTTGTTATGAATAACATTATCAGTAAAATAAAATAACATACTGAAAATTGTTAATCTAGTGTTATTATCTTTAAAGCTGTACCTATTTTCTCTTTTTAAATATTGGGAAATTTACCGAAATTGACATTATTCGTTATTAAATTCTACCGAAATTGATTCCGCTTTCTACAAAGTCTGAGTATATTAGCTGTGCTTTATTTACACTAAATCTCCTTACTGGTTTATAAGTTAGAGGAATGTTTGTAAAACGTGTCCTGGCGGTGTCCTGTCAGTCCTGGAGTAAAAATAGTAACTTCTTTTACAGGTAGAGACTCTTAACTTCCTTTATTAATATCAATAAAATATGCCAGATTGTAAATATAAAATAAACAAAAAACTTTATTTTTCATAAAACAATAAATTTATTTTGAATATGTGTTTTTTAAGAAATCACTTAAAACGAAAAAAAAGCTAAAATTAAAAAAAAATTTAAATTAGACAAATAGCTAAATTGGTAAAAATGCTAAAATTAAAAAAAACGCTCAAATAAAAAAATTCACTTATATCAGAAAAATCGCTTAATATTAAGAAAATGGTTTAATTAAAAAATCTCCAAAGCTTTAAAAAAAACCCTTAAATTGAAAAAATTTCCTAAATTAACAAAATTGTCACAACGCTAAAAATTGACAAAATAAAATAAAACAAGTAAGAGCGGCTAAATTCGGCTATGCCGAATCTTATATACCCTTCACCATGGTTGGGAAAAAACTGAAGTTTATATATGGACATATATGGAATGGACAGATTTATATACGGACGCCTTTAAGAGGAAATTACCCATTTAGTTTGGTGATAAAACTTGGACTCGAGAAGATTTATGGTTCCAGAAAATAGGTATTTAAAAAAAAATTATGTTTTGGGCATAACTTTTTTGTATCTGAACCGATATTTCCGAGTTTTTCAGCAAATATGTTATAGTAAAGATTTTCGATCTTTTGCTATATAAGACGTATGCATAGGTCATATTACAGCTCTAGAATAGTGTTTGTTGTTTATGTATAAAAGGTGAAGAGGTGAAAGAAAAGAATTTCAACAAATCGTTAAAAGAAATCAATAGAACTGCATGTGTTTTATTTCTACAAAAACATTTGATTTAGCTGGCGAATTTGCATTTGGGATTTTATTTCGCTTTTTTATTAAAAAATATTATTAATTTCTTTAGCTTAATTTTAAAAATTTTAAGGAAAATAGTTTATAAATTATTTTTTATAAATTATTATAAGTTATGACCTAAAATAGTTGCACTCAAAGGGATATTATGTATAAAATTTTCTTAATATATGAGAAATAAAATGGTTTAAAAATCTGTTTTTAAATTCTTTTAAATCGGAGCAAAAAATAGAAATAAAAACGTTTGTATTTTATTTGTATCAAGGGTTTTTATAAAAATGTTGATGTTTTTAGCTTATGGATTATTTAATTATTAATATAAAATTTTATATAAATTAATTATTAAATGTTAAAAAAAAACAAAAAATAAACAAAAAAAAAAGTCTTAAGAAAATAAAAAAAAAATGTACAAAAAAAAAAGTGAATTGACCGGGATTCGAACCCGCGGCCTTAGAGAAAAAAAGTATTTGTGACATAGCGTCTAGATAACTGAGCTATTGAAGGTCACACAAAATTATCGTCAGTAGAGGTACATATATAAAAGTCTTCGTTCATTAGAGATTTGTTTAGTTTTTATTTAAATGACAAATTTTTGTATGTGTGTTGTTTGTGTATAAAAGGTGGAGATGAAAGAAAAGAATTTCAACAAATGGATGTGTTTGTTATGCGTAAAATTCTACATACATATTAAATAAAGAGATTTTACGGAAAAAAATAGAGGTAGTCCTGGTTTTTTGCTAATATCTCAGCCATTTATTAACCGATCTGTCTGATTTTCAATAGCAAACGTAAATGGTTCACATGTAACAGAAATAAATAACAATCATATCATGTCTGGGTTCTTCGGAAAACCCATTTCAACACACAGACGGACAGACGGACATCGTTAAATCAACTTCGCTCTTCATAAGGACCCAGAATATATATACTTTATAGGGTCTAAGATCAATATTGTAGAAATTACAAACGGAATGACAAACTTATATACACCCTTCCACCTGTGGTGAAGGGTATAAATATAGGATTGGAAATGGAAATGTCTAAAATTAGAAAATAAATTGCTGGAATGAAAAAAAAACGCTAAAATTAAAAAAGGAATCTCTTTCATTTACATTGTGTCAGGTTCAAAATCATAATTAAATTTTATCATTAAACTTTTTGTTATTTAATCTATATTTCATCAAAACTCGAAGGTGTATTTAATGAAATCAAGACTACTTTTTAATGATTTGTTTGATAAAATTTAAATTTTAGTATTTTTTTCTTTTTTTAATTTTAGTCATATTTAGTACAAGTTTGAAATTTTATGGCTAAAATTCTAACAGAAGATCTTTAACGACATTTTACCAGGTAATACCTCATCTCACTCTGAGAGAAATATGAAGAATTGACTAGAAACAAACATTCAATAATTCTTAAAAAGCGAAGCAGTTGGCGTGCCATATCTTGTACATATTTAACTTAACCTAAATAAACCTAAACAAAAAAAATAAATTAATATTTTTACTATGCATTTATTTTGAAAAAATCAATGTCTTAAAAAATATCATAATATTTTTAAATAAAATGCAATTGATTTTTCCCAACACTTTACATTATAGTTTATTATTGTATTATTGTATATTTTTGTTTTCCTGGGGGGATATTGTGTATTTTTTGGACATTTGCCAACATTTTTCCATTAGATATTTTAAAATCTATATAACAACAGTACCAATTGAAAATTCAAACAAAAATAATAATTCCAGAAGTTGATAATTGTAATATTCAATTTATTTAATGTAAATAAACAGAAATATTATTTAAAGAAAAAAAGAAACTAGAAGATTTTATATACAATATGTGAAGGGAAATTATTTTATAATCTTTCAGAATATTTTAGTGATTTCGAGTTAATCAAAAATTATAGAATTTTAATAGAAAATCTTATAATTTCTTATAGTGAACCGAGACGATATGTTTAATTTGCCCAAATTTTTCCTATTTTTTGAGGAAATGTATTAAAATATTATGATTAAATAAAAAATTTATAGATACTAACTTTTAAGGCCGTATGCAAAAAAAAATTAACAAAGTTTGGTAAACCAAAATTAAAATTAACAAAGTTTGGTAAACCATTTTTAAGCATAATTGCATAAAGTTGTATCCAAAAACGATCATTAGGTTAACATACCTTTGGTAAACGTTTGGTAACTTTAAACATTTTAAAGTAGGAAGTAAAGTACTTTAATTTAAATTTTTTGTTTTTGTTATTCGTGTTTATAAATTAAAATTTTGTGTACATTTTTAAAAAAAATAATAAATTGTGAAATGTATACTTTAAATTTCATAAGAATAATTGGTAAAAATTAATTGTGATTGTTGAAAAATAAGTGTTAATTGTGAATTGTTTTTATAAGAAGATTATATTGTATTTTATATTCCGAATCGGAAATTATTATCGGCCAAGAATTTACAACCTGATGATCAAATTAAAAAAATATTGTTTTAACAAACAAACAGCAAAAAATAGTAGAACTGATTAAAAAGTACATTGCAGTAGACCGCAGAGGATGTGGAGCATCACCAGAACTACAAGCGCTAGTAGCTTTGCGTTGTTGGGGACGAACAAAAGTATAGTCAAGTATTAAAAAAAACACATCACAAAACAATGTAACTGTTTTAGTGATGTTCTTACAATCAAAACAAATTAATACAGCTCGTTATAAAAATACTTAAAACATTTCTAAGATAAAAAAAATCTGGTTAGTTCTTTCCAATTTAGTTCATTTTGTGTTTTATTTTATTGAATAAGTAAATCGAAGAAAATTCCGTAAAACACATATTATTTAAAATAATAAGAACCTTTTAATAGATTTGATTACCTGGCTGAATTAATATTCGTTTTAGTGCATCGCTAACCATAAAGTGACAACTAAATATGATGGTATTGCAAGAACGAAACTATAAAATAAATTAAATCGTATATTTGTTAAAGGGGGGGTTTTGCATAAGATTTTTTAACAAACGTTTGTTAGCCCTAATGTGAAAGAGTAAGCTAAAGTTATTAATTTTTTTGCATACGGCCCTTAATATCCCAGCAAAACTTTGGTAATGTGTGGTTTTGCTGGGATGTATGTCAAATTGTGAATTTATAGCAATGTCAACGCCTTATTGCAAAAACTTGTATATGAACATTTATTTGTTTTATAGATTTATTTATCTTTGATTACCTAAAGGGTGGTTAAATTTTAAGGGCCGATGTTGAATGTGAACCACACCTAAACGTCAAGTTTTTTTCTGCATTTCATTTGACATTTCTCAATTTCAGACTAACACAATTTGAACTATGGAAAGATACACAATCGAGCAACGCGTTAAAGTTATTCAGGCTTATTATGAAGATGGGCGTTCAAATCAAAATGCATTTCGTGTACTTCGTGATTTTTTTTGGTCAGCATAATCGACCAAATGTGTCCACAATCGGGAGAATCATGGGCAAATTTCAGCAAACCGGGTCTGTGAATACACCTGTGCATGCTCGCCCAGTTCGTTCTGCGGAAAACATTGCTGTTGTTCGCGATAGTGTGTCATGAGGTCAGACAAGCATTTACCGTGATTGGTGTTCGCTATCGCGAGATGATAACGAACTTGTTGTGGCCAGGAATTGAGGATATGACCCTGGACGATATGTGGATTTAACAGGACGGTGCCACTTGCCACACAGCTAACGAAACAATGGCTCTTTTGCGAGAGAAATTCAATGGCCGTGTTATCTCACGTGGTGGCGATGTCAATTGGCCGCCAAGATCATGTGATTTGACACCGTTGGACTTCTTTCTTTGGGGTTATTTAAAAGAAAAGGTGTACGTCGATAAGCCAGCAACAATTGAAATTTTAAACCATCGAATGGAGGTGTGCCGCCGAGATCGCGTCGGCCATTTGGCCGATATTTTGTTTCATACATAATTGAACCATACCATATGATCAGAAATGATAATAATTTCCTAAATAATTTGTGTTTTATTCAAAATCAACATCGGCCCTTAAAATTTAACCACCCTTTACATTGAATTTAAAACTTTCAACTAATAAAGGTCATAATACCAATACTGGATATTAAAATGTGAATTGTTTTACTGCATTATATTTATTACAATGAATGCAACTTTGCAGATGTTTACTTATTTGTCGGTTTACCTAAAGGCCACAGTTTAACAATGTTTTCAAAAAAACAATGCA
This sequence comes from Eustalomyia histrio, assembly GCA_949748255.1. Classification (NCBI taxonomy): domain Eukaryota; kingdom Metazoa; phylum Arthropoda; class Insecta; order Diptera; family Anthomyiidae; genus Eustalomyia; species Eustalomyia histrio. Next base: position 65,709,502 of record OX456523.1, on the reverse strand, counting down.
AGGTTGTCTTACAATTATGTATAAGTTCATAAATTTTGTAATGGATATATAGATTTATATCATATTTTATATCATATTTCAAATATTGACACATATTAAGTTGCGATGAGATCATCTGTGTGAGGGGCATATGAAACAGATCAATGGGGATACGGGTGTGGACGTCTATGGGCCTAATTTGGAAAGTAGCCTTCCGATGGGAAAGTACCCGTTCATATTCAAGGCGGAGATCTTCTATGTATGTGCACAATGAGTGCACTTATTTATGTGTTTCGGACAGTCAAACGGCACTCAGGACATTTTTGCCCTGTGAAGTGTCGTCTAGTCTTGTCCTGGACTGCATTAAGTCAAGCCTCGGTGGATGCAGGCAACGAACGGGCTGACTGGTTAGCCAACTGCAGGACCTGTCGTCACTTCTTTGGCCATGACCTTTTCTGTAGTGTACCTGCAAGGTATATCAGAGAAAAACTTAGATAAACCAAGATCACTGAGTGCTTGTATGCTACCATTGGTCAGTGCCAGACTAAGATGGTGGAAACTCCAGGATACTTGAGAAAGGACTTGAGGACCTTAACGGGATTTTTCACTGGACACTGAAATCTCAGCAACCATTTAAGGACTAGAGGTCTGTCTGGTGCGGATACTTGTATGTTCTGCGGCGGAACAAACTCTGCGTATGCCCTAGGCTTTGTGGCACGAGACTACAATTTCTTGGTAAATATACACTATCCCCCTTGGAAATTTGAAAATCTGTGTCTAGTAGGGTGATTGGCTATACTGGAAACCTCAATATTTAGGACAAAATGAACCTTACTGACTAGTCTTATCTAATAAATTGCGACAATGTGTAATCAAAATGGAGTAATCAAAATGTAAACGGGGGTTCTGACCTGTAAACGAATTATCGATGCACAGTGTTATATTCATTTTGCTAAATTTAATTGAAATTTGTTTACCCATTATCAACTTCAGACGATTGCCTTTAAGCATATCATGTCGGTTGTGAGTGCGTCCTTCAGCCAAAATCTGAATTTATTTTCAAAGAAGGGACTACAACCTTTTTGTGTTTATTATCAACGACTTCTAGTAGATTTAATATTTTTGAAAATTTTTTATTATTTATTTATATTAATCATATAATTATAAATAACATGTCAATACCCTAACCGAGTATCAGCAGTGAAGCCTATCGGATCGCTGTTGCGTAAACAGACCAGAGCCTCTGGTGGGAATCGAACCCACGACCCTCGCACGGATAAAATCTTGGTATGTTCTAAAATAATTATTTTCTAAAAGTTTACGAAATGTCAATTTTGATTATATCTCGGTTTTAAACCATACAGGAAAAATTTCGATATGAATATGCAGTAATTTATGTTCTCTATATAAATAATTTAATTTTTTTATTTTTTAAATATTTCAAAATACAAATAAAAAATTTTAGAAGCGCCTTCAAAATGCCTCTTGCCTAAATTTTCAATATGTTAGATACAATTTACAAAAAATAAATGCCGATTCATGTTTTACGAAAAATGTCTAAAAAAAATCATGAAAATTAAAAAAACCAGTAACAAAATTTATTAAACCAGTAATCAAATTTATTAAATTCTTTATTTTATAATCGCTAAACTATCAATGAAATAATTATTAATAAAATAATTTATAATTTGTTTGTTATTCTCACATAAGTAATTTAACGATTTTCAGTAAATTTTCTTTACGATATTCTTACTGAAGCTTGCTAAAGGCAGCAGCCCAAAAATTACATTAAATCTCATACACATTAGCATTGCGTTGTAAACTCATGTTCTAAAGTGTAGTAGTATACACTTAAAAAAAAACAAGCAATGAAAAGTCTTCTCATCCAAATAATGTACCACGGAAACTTGAAGATTCTCGTATACAACAAAAAAAAATAGAAATGTATTTCAACAAGTGGAAAATATTGTACATTTTATAGATACAACACAGATAAGTATGTATTATAATAATATTAACTGTATGTCTCGAAAGTAGCATAAGTCCATTTTCAAAATCAAAAAAAAATAATTTTGTGATAGGTTTGGCCAAATTTTTACAAACTTCGCTGAATTGAAGTCAAAAATTTAAACATTATATTAAATACAGATTTGTTAAAAAAAAATTATTAAATTATTATGAGTACACAATGAAAAAAAAATATGATTGAAGAAACAAATATATTTGCATTTAAATTTATATTTCCACACTTTTGCATTTTAAAAATATGGAGAAACATATTTGAATTTTAAAAAAAGAAAATCTTAGTAAAAATGTAAACACCTAAGCGCAGGTTGGAGAATGCCTTGTACAGCATTAGCATAGCATCTAATTTATGTTCTACAACCAGTTGTTTTTGTAAGGAATTTTTTTCTTAAGGTTCTATACAAATTATAAAACTAATTTTGTGACATTGAAACCTTACATTTTGTCTTTGTGGAATCAGTTCTAGAACCTGTTTTATGGAATCGTTGGTTCCAGACCAGATTCAGAGGCAACTGGTTTTAAAAAATTTTGCTGGGTTAGTTTTCTTCAAAGTTTCTATTTAGTTTAATATTGTTTCTGATTGATTTTTTTATTTGTATACCACAATGTGACTTAAGCCACTTTCAAAATAATCAGTTCATATTAAAATAAAAATCAGTTTGCCATTTATACTACAGGTGTTGCAATTACAATTTGTAACGCGCTGTGGCACATAGGGTTAGTGGTTGCTAGAGCAGATTGAAGTGAATTTAATTGTGTTTTTATTATTATTTTCCTAGATTTTTTTTTCACCGCCAACACCAGGCAATAAAAAAAAAATAAAATTGTTCTTTTTTTAACTTGGCTGATGCGGTTGATTGAATAGTCAGCCGCATTGATGGAGCTTTTGTTTTGTGGGTTGAGGTTTTTATTTTTATATTATGTTCGCTCATGTTTCCATTCCCCGAGAAAAAAAAAGAAAATACAATCACGCAAATAGGAAAACTTTGTTATGGTTTTTCTTTAGATTGGTTTTTATGTTATTATTTTTTAACAAGGAATTTAGCCGGCCATAGGCAACTGAATACAATACTCTATAGGTATTTTGAAAGCAAAAGTTATAAAAAGAACTGAAAGCGACAAAAATGTACGCCTACATGTACCACATTTAACTGGCAAAATTAAAAACAGTTTATGTTACAATATCGTTCTTACCCGTAAGCAGATTTAAATAAAGTTTGTTTAGATAAATATGAATTTCAACAAAATATTTTTGGGATCCATGCATTTGGTTCTGGAGATCAGTCATAAAATTTATATATTTTAGAGGGTTTTCGGCTTTTTTTGATATTAGTGTAACTTTGGACTTTAGCCGACTTTTCACAAAGCTCGATTACCGCCTACATTTCAAATAGGTGGCAGCTTTGGATCCAGCTCATAGGCAATATGTGTGTCAAAATTATTGTTTTAAAAAAATTGAATTACTTTCATATAATAAATGTTTCCATTTTACTTCTCCCTTTTGCCCTCTCAGATAAAGGATTGTACCTAAAGGAGATTTGTCTCCTTTATTACATATCCAACTTTTAGCGAAATCGGAAATCTCACCTGGGAGAGTTCCCTTGTTTTTAGAAATTTACTAGAAAGAAAAAACTATCCATTACTTTGTAAGATAGAAAACAATTAAAGTTGTTTCGGGCCAAAAGGATTTTCAAAATTTTTCATCCTTACAATTTTCCAAAGCTTTTTCCTTTCGACCTATGTAAATGTACTGGTATTTGAAGTGCTAAGCTCTACCAGCACTGTCAAAGTTTATTTAATAGTCTCAACCTCACTACACCTGTTCATGAAACCCAATTTGCGATTCTTTTCAGCTTTAGCTTTAGCTAGATTTATTTCTATGACTACACTGTTTTGGGATAGTTCTGTACTCACCCGAAGAAAATGGGCTAATAATATAACAATTTAACAAAATATTAATTGTAATTAATTTAATACTTTAAATCGCGTTCATTACGATTAAACAATTTTGTATAAATATACAGTTTGTGATATCTAACTGGACTTAGTACCTTTTCTTTTGTTTAATTGGACTTAGCCTCTCTACTATTGTAATTAATTGAATACTTTAAATCGCGTTCATTACTATTTAACAATTTAATATAAATAAACTGTCTGTGATATTTAACTGGACTTAGTACCTTTTCTTTTGTTTAATTGGACTTAGCATCTCTACACATCACTGCAAAACAACAAGTAGGAACTTGGGTTCCAAAATTGTATTTTTTTTCCCAAAAATCATCGATTGTTAGTTGAAATATTATACTGCATTGAAATTTACATTTTCATAAAATAGTGACTTAGTACCTTTCACACTAAGCTAATAATTTAACACTTTTTACTGTAGTGTAAGGTGTCAACAACCAAAAGAAAACATAAATACTGTTAAACGCGGTTAAGACGACTTCGAGTTCGTAATAAGCGAGGGTCAATCGCGGTAAAATATTTTTGAAAAATATTATTTATTAAAAAAATATTTAAAATTTCCAAAATCAATTTGAAATAATGTGTAAATTCTTTTTTAAGATTTCTTAAATCAACAGTTTGCGATACATTTAAGGAAAAAAGTTCAGATTATTCAGTTTAAAATTTGACAAAATACTAAAGCATATAAAAAAAATTAAAAATTTTTGGGAAGTTCATTATAAATATTGAAAATTATATCAACTTTCATTTCTAGGACTGTTAGAGTAACAGTTACCTAGTGGCCGTCTTAAGCGAGTTTATAATAGTTTTTTTTATATGAAAACCGTTGCCTAAAGGCAGGGACCTTCCAATTAGTTCATATTAACCAAGAATTCGTCTCAACTATGTTCGTCTTAAACTAGTTTTACTGTACTGTATATGTAGTTTTGTTTTTGTTCCTTTTGTTTTCCTATTGATATCATTCATTTGATGACACTGTTAGTGTAGCAGGTGATGGTGTTGCTTGATATCGGTGTTGTTGTCGCTGACGTTGTTGTCTACGATGGCATGTTGCTATTACATGAATGTTAAATGTGTTTTGTTTTTAGTTTTACCGGGTATCATAGGTTGTCGTTTTTTTGTGTTATTTTCCTTCTTGGTGTAGTTTTTTGTTAACTGCGGTTGATTGAATAAATATTTGCTTTTTTGTTTTTCTTAATTTCTATAGATTTAGTCAGGCTGTCGTTAGTGTTAAAATACACACACACACAAAATTAACTTTTTCTTAATAGAAAACTATATAAAGATCAACTTTACCGCAACGGTAGACATATACAATCTGTCCCAAATACTTAGAAGAATGTTTTTAATTAAGCAGAAACAACAATAAATTAAAAAAAGAATGAGCTTTGAAATGAAACTACGATTTCCTTCTTTAATGAAATAATTATATTTAAAATAAGAAACATTTTTGAAATATTAATTTAAATATCCATGTAAAAATCTAAATATGTATATATGAACATTAAGATGGTCCAAAAGAAAAAAAAAGTTCGAACTCACGAGCTCCACAACCCTCAAATATGTCATTTTGGTCTTAACTTAAAAAAAAAGTTTTATCAAAAGATATCACATCGCCATTAAGTTTCAAAATTGTACTTGCTCTATTATTTTAAATAAATTTAAAAATTGAGAAAAATGTAATTATTAGGATCGCGACTCATCGAATCTAAAATTAAATTCGATATCGCGTTTTTCATACAAAAAATGTTACACTTTAATCAAGAAATTCGTCCCTCTGCGCAAAATTATTTTGTCTTCTTATGTGAGAGGATTTTTGTAAACAATTTAAATTTTAATACGCTAAATAACAGCGATATACTAAAAAAACTCAAATTCTACGTTCAGTTACAAGGATAACAATTATCCTTTCAAAAATTAAAAACAATGTCATGTGTCTAGTGAAATGTCATGTTTCTAGTGAAGTTGAAATTTGCGATGACAACGTTCTTAGATAGTTAGGAAGTTACCACAAAAAATCGAACTTTGTTGAGTTTTCAAATACCGCGAATTATTTAAAATTCACAAATTTGTTTTTAATTTTGATTGCTGATTCGTAATTTTCATAAACATTAAGATCAGATTTGAGAAATTTAGTTATATGAGGTGCATTGATATTTTGAATAAAATATGTATTTTTATGTATAAAATTTAAAAAATAGCGAACTACTTAAAAGTTACTGATTTTTTTAATTTTTGACCTTATATTCCTTTTATGCACATTAATTAAGACAAATTACTAATTCTTAAAGCTTAAAGCTTAACTTCTTGTGCTACCTCTAAATGTAAACGAATTTTGATGAAACTTGGCACAGACAGTTTTTAAACTTTGAGGAATAGTGGCAACTGTGTGGAGATTGCGAATTTCACCTTTGATGTCTTTTCAGACCACTCTAATGAACAAACATGATCATACATAGGCTGTATATAAACATACATCGGTGTACCTGATCATATACGTCCAGGTATAGTTGAATGTATGACTATACATGATCTCATATATTTCTATATAACTTCGGACCCGAGGATGCATAAACCATATATGGACATATACTCTCAAATTTCGGAGCTGAAATATATAAATATAAATGAAAATATTTAAGGTCATGTATGGTCTTACATTGGAAAATACTTGAACGTATATGATCATGTATGATTATACATATATAATCATATACGTTCATGCCAGCCCATTTAAGTTTATGTATGGTCATATGCAAGTATATATTGATTTTTATTTTAACTAGAATCTTATTAACTTCGATAAGATTCATAATTAATTTAAAAAAGTTCGCAACGCAAATTTATGGTTCAAATAAGGTCCATTTCATAATTATAACGTCACTTTTCTTTTTAATATAACTCTTTCAATATATATTGATTCCCTTATGTCTCTTTGGATGAATTACTCTTCTTTGAATATGCTCTTGATAACTGTTTTATATTTGTAGTTGTATTTTTTTGTAATTTACCAACTGTTCGTGCTTCATATTTATAACGTCACTTTGCAAAAAATGAGGAAAATGACATGGACCTTATATTATGAACTACATGAAAATATTGGACACCTGACCTGGATGTTTCAATAAAAATTTAATATCTTCGCTCAATCAAAAAGGTTAAACACGAAAATGGTTAACAAATTTGAATTGAAGGGAGATAATTTTGAACTATTTTTGTAATAGACTTGCTAAATCAATAAAAAAAATACTGATATTTTTAAATCACCCATTATAAAATAATTTGAATTAGGATACATTCTTCTGAATTCCCTGTATTTATATCCACATTGCAGAGCAGTTACTGAGAATATTATTTTTGTATTTGTCAACAATTATTGCTTTTTATATCATTGACAATATAGATAGTCTTTTGGGATTTTGGACTGATCACTTTCCTATAAAGCTACGTAAATAGTCTTCAGCTTTCGATGTTGTTTCTGTTGCTTGCTTGTTTGTATAGCTAATGTTTATGTTTATCTACATAGGTAAACAATAATAAAATGTTTTTTTTTTCTTTATAAATATAAAAAAAACACAATGTTGTTCTATCTTTAACTACTCGTAGAAAAAAATACACACAGAAAATACTCGCAATAATGTGAAAATGTTATAACCGCAGTATGTATTTGTTATACGGTGTAAATTTAACCACGTAAATGTTACACAAGGGTTGTTTAATATTGGTTTTAAAATAACAAGCGCCAGCTATTACAATCATTAAAGATTTTTAAACACAAGTGACTTAAGAAAATATGTTTTAAAGTTTATTTAGATGCTAATATGTAGAAAATTATATAAGGAAATGTTTCTATATTGAGGACTTTTTAAATGATATTTATACTTTTCTATGCATATTAATCATTATCTTAAAACAAACATTAATTTATTTTAACCCACTAATACACAAGGATGTCTTAAGGTACTGTTAACCTTTTAGAGAACATTTTGAAAATTTACATTTTTTAATTAAAGGAATAAAACTATTTCGATAGAGAGCATAATGTTTATTCAACAAATTTAAAAGCGCTAAAGAATCAAAAGTAAAATTATAATAATGATAATAATAAACACAAAATAAACATGAAACCTTTTGTTTGCAGATAATTTTAAAGAAATTTGACAAAATTTATATACATACTTATATTAGTAGAGACTTGTATAAATATGAGAAACTCCAGTTAAGTTGCACGAGTTACTCAACTTTTAATACGTTGATTTAGCAAGGAATATGAAACTTTCAAGACGTACTGAGTTTAAAGTATTATTAATAAATTTCTCTTGATGCTTCTAACTTTAAATATCTGATAGAATTATTATTATGAACAAATTACACAAGTGAATAATTGCGAAATATAATTGAGTTCGCCCAAGTCAGGTGCCAATAAAGCATCATTTGCGGGAAATTTTGCTTTACTTCTTCAATTTGAAAAAAGTTCTGCGGAAGTTCATCGATTGCTCGAAATATGGTTTGTGCGGATCAGAAGTGGTGATTTTGACACAAAAGACAGAGCCCACTCAGCAAAATAAAAGTTCGAAGAGGATGAATTGGAGACATTATTCGATGAAGATTGTTGTCAAACTCAAGAAGAACTTGCTAAATTATTGTGAGTCACTCAAGCAGCGATTTCAAAACGTTTGCAAGCAGCAGGATTCATCCAAAATCAAAGAAATTGGGTACCACACAATTTAAAGCCGACAGAAGTTGAAAGACGATTTTGCATGTCTGAAATGCTGCTTGATCGCCATAAAATTAAGTCACAATTCGAAGCGCAGAAAATCGAATGTGTATGTGAAGCCGGCCAACCACCCAAATCAAGGCCAAAGCCATATATCCATGGCACCAAGGTAATGGGCTGTATTTTGTGGTACCAGATGGGTTTTATCTATTATGAGCTACTGAAATCGCGCCATATGATCACAGGGAACCTGTACCAAGCACAATTAATTCGTTTCTAATGCATTTGGTGGAGCATAATGCCCTGTATCTTTGGATACCGGGTCATGTGGGTATTCCGGCAATTAAATGACCGACTCGCTGGCAAAAATTGCTTTGGTTTTGACTCCCATTAATCCGCAGCTTTGTATCAGCATGTCATCGTTTGTACGTTAAATCGTATCTGTTTTCATTGGGAGGTGGTTAGACGGAACTTCTTGCGGTGGTGTTTTGTGAGCAAACCAGATGGGAATGTGGCTACATATCTACTCAGTTTGAGTAGAGATGACTGCCGTAGACCTACTGGCTTGTTTACTGTCATATGGCGAGGTTGATACATTGCTTGTGTCATGTCAAAAGAATGGTGGCACAACAAAACATTTTGCGCGTTACTTTTCAGCTTTCTCCAGAATCAAACGGGTTATTTTGGGTAATGACGTCTTGTTTATGAATTCTTAATACGTCTTGTTTATGGATTCTTAATACCCCTGCCTGAGATTATTAGGTGTAAAAGAAGACTGGGAAATTCTAGGCTGGGACTTCCTTTTTTCTATTTTCGTTCTCATTTCTCTTTTTTTCCATTCTTTTTTTACCTTTAGTTTTCTTCTAACTGAGTACCGTAGCAATGTGACATGTCTTCTTTATTACTTTTCCAACTGGGGTATTTGTTTTTTAGTTTTTATATACATTAAGGTTTTTCGTTTGTGATAATTGTAAAAACATAGCGAATTAAAGATTTATAGCTAGACTGATACATGTATTTCAATCCGGCAAAAGATCTCATCAAAAGATAAAAATGGAGCAAAATATACGTTTAAATAGGTTTTTTATTCAGGCTCTGCCTTTTTTTAGAGGTTCTGATGAAATTTTTTTTTTCAGCCAAGCTGAAAATCTTTAATTTGCTTTATTTTTTTTAATAAATGGAGGTTGAAAGCTCGCTATAAATTATTTTTATTTGGCGATTTTTGCAGGTTTTTTTAAAATATGTTGACGATTTTTTCCATAAATTTTGATGATATTGAGCCCATTAAATCTGCCAGCACTGGTTGTTAGTAAGCGAAAGCGATACTGAAGAGGAAAGTATCTCTACGATACTTATCACACTAAAATAAATGTAACAGTTTTAACAGTTAAGTCATACATCGGGCGTATTTCTTTTTCACATGGTTAATCGCTATTCGTCACGTTTTTATTCTGGGCCTACACTTAAAAGTAAAAACTAACCGCTGAAAAATAAAAAAAAAAAACTTGCCAAACTGCAAATAAAACAAATAAACATATAAAAACCCTGTAAATTTGCAAACCAATTTGACCCAGTTTAATTGAAAAAAAGTATCTGAGCTGTTTTTTGTTTGTTTGTTGTTCTTGTTATTTTGGTGTTGGTTGTCATCAACTTTTATTGTTATTGTTTGTTAGGTTTCTTTTTCTTTATGAATAAAACCAAATGGCAACCATCGTCATTTTCAAAACAAACGCCCGCACAATGTACAATCAATAAAAGGAAACTTGGTTGTCAGGTTGAAATGTAAACAAAATTTTTAACTAACAACTATTCACTTTAAAAGAAACCCCCCGTGAAAAAAAAATGATGCAGCCATTTAGTTTCTATTTAGCCAAACCTAGTTTTTTGTTAAAGATTTTTTCTTCTCAGGCGTCATTATAAGTCTATTAGTTCGACATAATTTGATCATAATTCTCAAAACCACTTTCAGTGAAATCTTACACAGGTGTCCTCAATCACCGGATGGCTTTAATAAAATATGACCTTATTTTTATTGAATATATATTTGACAGGAGGCTCATTGTATTTCTAAAAACCACTTAATGCAAAATCCTCGCTGATTATATTTTTGGGAGATTTCAAAAAGGTCAAATTAATCAAAAAAAAAAAAAAACAAAATTTACCAAACCATTCTTAAATTCAATTCAATTTAGGAGCACTGACTCTGATGGTTCCGAAAATATTACTTGCACCGGGGAAAAAATTATATCATATAGATGAAACTATTTGATAGGACGTTTGTCATTAATGAAAACTTCAAATTAATATAATAAATTATTTCATAAAAATAAAAGCTATTAGAAATTATTTATTTCAGTTGAAAAACACTGCTGTTTGTAATTCCTATTAAGTTTTCATTTTTAGTTACTTTAATAAATAATTTAAAAAAAAACCCCATTTCGATGAAACTCTGCGCAAATATTATAAAACTTTTTCATAAAAAACTTCTTTATAAATATGATGAAACGTATTTATTTCCAAAACCAATGTGGTTGAACTGAGCATTTTTAAAAGCTTTTTAAGTATAGGGAAAATTTATTTTTCAAATCCAAGATGGTTTGGTTTAAATTCTTTTTAGTTAATTTGACTTATTTTTAGCCCAATTTAAAAGTTTTTCGAATTCACTGAAACCCATTTAAATAATTCCGTCATAATTTCCAAATCATTAGTATACTGGGTGTTTACATAACATTAAAACAAACTGAAATTTGATTTTATTAGAAATAGTTTTTTGCCATAAGTTTTAGAATATAATGACTGGCTTGTGACCGCCGCGGCTGGCACGAACATAGCGTAATTTGCAGGTCCAATTTTCGACTACATGTCGAAGGAATTATGTTCCGTATCTCGGCAAATGGTTTGCACAATGTTAACATCCAAGGCTTCCAAATTTCCGGTTTGTTCCTATAAACTAGTGACTTCATGTAACTCTAGAGAAAATAATCTAGAGAAAATAATCGATTAGAACATTTCGAGAAATAACGCTTTCACTAATAAGTGGATTATTAGACGCGCTGTATAGCGTGTGGCGAGGCCTTGTTTAAAAACAAATCCTCTTTCAATATTCCGTTCAATTGGGAAATTAAATAATCAGCAAACATGGCTCTATAACACTGGCCGTTTACGATAACGTTCTCGCCGTTTTCATTTTTAAAGTAATAAGGAACAACGATTTCACCGAACACACCAAAAAGCGAGATTTTGTGTATTTAACTGTGCCCCGTGAATCTGTCGTGTATTCTCTTCACTCCGAGTTCGGAAATTCTGCTTATTGACGTGCAGATAATTGCGATAAAACAGTGGATTGAGCTCCAGTTTATTTTGTGCCCATTAAGCGAGCGTAAGGTGAGAATGATGGTCATTTGACTTTAATTTAATGAAATGGCAAAGCAAACTGAGCACTATTTATAGCAGCTTTTGTCAGATATGACCAATTTGTGGAAACGGAAACTCTAAAAACACCCGTTAAATTTTTTTAATTGATTCGACTTAACTTTTAACCAATTTTAAGATTTCTTAAAAGTGGAACGGCTACGATTTTGTGGAAAATGGGTTTAAGAATCATGAAGAGTTAACTAACAACATATCCAATAAAATTTTTATTGAAATTCTAACTCTTTATTAAAGCTGTGACTTACTGTGTAAATATATTTATATTCGTAATGTAAAACTTAAACGGGTGAAAAACTGTGTTCATAACGTTAACAATGAATAACAATTAAGTATTTTGCCAGTGCTTTGTTTTCGGGTAACGTGGACAATTACTGACAAATTCTGTATGCAGGAATTGCCTTTAGTAAAAACAAGTAAGAGCGGCTAAATTCGGCTATGCCGAATCTTATATACCCTTCACCATGGTTGGGAAAAAACTGAAGTTTATATATGGACATATATGGAATGGACGCCTTTAAGAGGAAATTAACCATTTAGTTTGGTGATAAAACTTGGACTCGAGAAGATTTATGGTTCCAGAAAATAGGTATTTAAAAAAAAATTATGTTTTGGGCATAACTTTTTTGTATCTGAACCGATATTTCCGAGTTTTTCAGCAAATATGTTATAGTAAAGATTTTCGATCTTTTGCTATATAAGACGTATCTATAGGTCATATTACAGCTCTAGAATAGTGTTTGTTGTTTGTGTATAAAAGGTGAAGAGGTGAAAGAAAAGAATTTCAACAAATCGTTAAAAGAAATCACTAGAACTGCATGTGTTTTATTTCTATAAAAACGTTTGATTTAGCTGGAAAATTTGCATTTGGGATTTTATTTCGCTTTTTTATTATAAAATATTTTTAATTTCTTTAGCTTAATTTTAAAAATTTGAAGGAAACTAGTTTATAAATTTTTTTTTTTATAAATTATTATAAGTTATGACCTAAAATAGTTGCACTCAAAGGGAAATTATGTATAAAATTTACTTAATATATGAGAAATAAAATGGTTTAAAAATCTTTTTATAAATTCTTTTAAATCGGAGCAAAAAATAGAAATAAAACCGTTTGTATTTTGTTTGTATCAGAGGGTTTTTATAAAATTTTTGATGTTTTTAGCCTATTTGTGGATTATTTAATTATTAATATAAAATTTTATTTAAATTAATTATTAAATGTTAAAAAAAAACAAAAAATATACTAAAAAAAATCTTAAGAAAATAAAAAAAAAATGTATGAAAAAAGTGAATTGACCGGGATTCGAACCCGCGACCCTTCCACCTGTGGTGAAGGGTATAAAAACGTTTGTATTTTGTTTGTATCCGAGGGTTTTTATAAAAATGTTGATGTTTTTAGCCTATTTATGGATTATTTAATTATTAATATAAAATTTTATATAAATTAAATATTAAATGTTAAAGAAAAACCAAAAATAAACAAAAAAAAGTCTTAAGAAAATAAAAAAAATTTACAAAAAAAAAGTGAATTGACCGGGATTCGAACCCGCGGCGTTAGAGAAAAAAAGTATTTGTGACATAGCGTCTAGACAACTGAGCTATTGAAGCTCACACAAAATCATCGTCAATAGAGGTACATATATAAAAGTCTTCGTTCATTAGAGATTTGTTTAGTTTTTATTTAAATGACAAATCTTTGTATGTGTGTTTTTTGTGTATAAAAGGTGGAGATGAAAGAAAAGAATTTTAATGTAAAGTTCTACATACATATTAAACAAAGGGATTTTACCGGAAAAATTAGAGGTAGTCCTGGTTTTTTGCTAATATCTCAGCCATTTATTAACCGATCTGTCTGATTTTTAATAGCAAACAGAAATGGATCACATGTAACAGAAACAAAAAACAATCAAGTCCTCATCATGTCTGGGTTCTTCGGAAAACCCATTTCGACACACAGACGGACATCGTTAAATCAACTTTGCTCTTCATAAGGACCCAGAATATATATACTTTATAGCGTCTAACATCAATATTGTAGAAATTACAAACGGAATGACAAACTTATATATACCCTTCCACCTTTGGTGAAGGGTATAAAAAGGCACCGGCAAAGCATTAAAGTACTGACAAAACACTGCTTTATAACACTTTACCAGTTTTAGTAAGAAGTGGTTTGCTGGTACATAATTTACAAAATTTCCCAACGTAAGCAAGAGGTCCATTTTTAGTACTTGATTAACAAAAATTATAACTGTTTATGAAATAAAAATAATATAAAGAGTACTAAGAAACTACTTGTTTAGAGCCAGCAGGTTCAAAATACAATGGGGAAACAAAATTCCCAATTTGGAATTGAAAAAACGTTAGTAAAGCCAAAAATTAGTGGTTTAAGAATATATTTGCCAAAACCAAATTTAAAAAAGTTAATTTGGATGTGACCTGTCTGGATTCAAATCCTGCAACCGAACCGAACTAACTATTTTTTTAAAAATCGTAATTTCCAATAGATCTCTCCTGAAGATAAACGACAGAATATCGTGATACCATTTTGAGGTTGGCTAAGCACTTGTTTAACCAGTAAACTAATACTTTATTAAATGTTTTCTAATACATTGTCAGTATTATGAAAAGGAGTCAGCCAAGACCATCACGTTGTTATTATTTTCTGATTGGCAAAGCACTGTAATATTAAAAATTTTACGTTCTGCCAATGCTGGTACCACCGTCGAAAGAACTCTATTCGCGCTCTAGCGTTCGTATTTTTCCAATTGAGTAGTTTTTTATGGATTGCATTTTTATTTACTACTGGGATATTAAAATTTAAGGTTTGGTTCTCATTATTACTTTCTTATCTCATCATCATCATCATCATCATTTTTGCTATTATTTTGATGGAGGCCAATATTGTTTAACCACCTCCTCATTTTTGTGCCATACAATTATTTCAATGATTAAAACGGTAAAATTAACCATTGATTTAAACATTTACACCCTAAAAAAAACAAAATAAATAGTGGAATTTTTATACAATCTGATTATTTTTATTTTGTTATTTTTCTAATTTTGAATTATACGAAGCGTAACCAATTTTCCTAAAAGATACCGTACCATATTCTTTAATTATTTTTTTTAATTTGTTGTATTCTACAGCGAATTTAAGTTGTATATTATAGCATAGAATGTGGTTCTTGGTATTTTTTTTTTTAGTTCTCCAAAAACACAACAGAATATTTTTTTCATTAATTTTATTTGAGATCTTCAAAAGGGTTTAATTATATGTAAATACAGTTTTAGGTTTTGAAACGGTTCTAAATATTAACTTAAGGTTGTTGCCTCTTGCGACTACTTACGCTGCTATTTAGCTCATTATGTACTTTGTAACTTAAAACTGTTTTGTTGTTGTTTTTTTTTTTCTTTCGCTATTTTTTTTTTTTTTGTGTGTATTTATCTGAGAGTTAAAATTGTGTTTTTTTAACATTTTGTTATTTAATTTTCGCAAATTTTGTTTTGTGTTGAAGAGATCATATCATTATTTTGTTTATTTACTTTCTTTAGCGGGATTTTATTACACCCAAATCAACTTTGAAAAAATTGCAAATAATTACTTTTTTCCTCCGCTTCAAAAGAGATAAATGGTTAAAATGCAAATTAAATATTTACTTGTTAGCTTTTTTAAAAATTAAAAAAAAAAATCCAGAATTTCAATAGAATATTCAAATAAATATACATCCCAACTAAATTTCAAACTGTATTAAAAGATTTGATGCCGTTGACAAGCAACACGAAATTTGGCTATTCTTTAAAAATAATTTATAAAATATTTAGGTTCAAGAGCTCCCAGGATTCCGGCAGAATAGAACATTGTTTAAACTGATAAAACGTTAAAGCAAATTTAAATTAAATTTATCAAAATTCATATAAGTAACAAAATGGATAAATTTTATAATAGGTTTGGCTTTTTGGAATTTTATAAATATATTCATACAAATTTAAGTAGATATAAACTTGCTAAGTAGTTGTAGTTGTAGCTTCTTAAAAATTAAGAATTTATAAAAATGCTGCCACGTATTGGAAATTCTTGGCTTTTCTCTTCTAAATGTAAACAAAAATATTTGTCATAAAAATATTTAAGATTTTTGTGTTATAAATTTGATAAAATATTAAAAACAACAAAAGATAACAAATGATTTATGTGTTTGTTAGTAAAGGTAGAGCAGGTCAAACAATATATTTGCTCAATTCCGCTTTGTAGTTTTCTTTACAAGTATTTAAAGATACAGATATAAAATTCGAAAAAAAAACAAAACTTATATATGTATGTACGGGGGAAAATACGTGAAACATTACAATGATAAAAATTTTAACATATTTAAAATATATTGTGGGTGTGACTTTAAATTTGATATTAGCAATATTGTCCCGCCCTTAAATTGCATATTATATTACAGATCAGATTACTGAAAAGCATATTAAATTCTTTCAAATCATATGTTTATTTTGTAAAATATTCTATGAAATATTTAAAAGATAAAAAAACGTAAAATGAATTTAGAGCTCACGGGTTTTATTTAATGATTTTCTAAATTTACCTGAAAGATATTTTCCAAATTTTTTATTTTTTATAAAAATTACAGTACTGTAGGATATTCAAAAAATTCGTTTAATTTTTCATACTACAGAATATTTTTTCGCTTAATATAATTTTGTTTTTCTGAAAAAATTAAAAAAAAAAAATTGCAAAAAAGAATTAATGTGGAAAAATATTTTTTCCCGGAATTTTTTTTTTTGGATCAAAAACAAGATTTAAAAACAAAATTAAAAATTTTTTTCTTTTTTGTAAAATGTTTATTTATTTTAAGAGGTTTTTTATTAAAAAAAAATAAATTACTGTAGAAAAAAATTCGCTCAATGTTCTTAAGAAAAAATATTTATTTTGCACGAGAAAAAAAAATTTTTTCTTTTCTTTTTCAAGGTGTTTTCATGCGAGAAAAAATTTCGCGAAAATATATTTTTTTCGCGGAAAATTTTGCCCAAAACATTATCCATTAAAATTTGTTTGAAATAAAAACTTAGTTCAATTAATAATGTTTTAAACAAATATAAAATGGAAATTTTATTTAAATAATTGATTGTATCAATTAAGAATTTAAACTCCTTTAAAACTATTTGGATATACCTTATTCGAAATGATATAATTCATTTAAACCTTTTACTCGTATATAAAAACATAAGAATAAAAGTCATTTAAATGGTAATTTAAGAAAAAAGAAATCAAGAAAAATTGTTGCCAGATATTAGAATAACTGAGATGTTCAATTTTCAAATAAATTTTTAATTTATATGATTAAAATTTTAATTGAAAATTTTTAATTGATATTATTGATTAAACTTTAATAAATTTTATAATACGTTTAACTGCAAAAATATATCAACTAAAATTTACCATAAAACTTTAAGTATTATAGAGCAATTCCATATGAAAGCGATCACCTTTTGGACGACTCCTCTCCGATTTTAAAATAAATAGTCTCAATCGATTGCCCAGCAAAAAATAATGTACCTACATATTTTTTTTTTTATAGTGACTGGTTTAGTGGTGGTGTACACCACTGTCATGTGACAAAATTGAAGAATTCTTCATAAGGGACCTCATTGAAAGTTGTTTACTAAAGCGATCGCAACGAGTGATAGCTCGTTGGAAAGGTATTGAATCAGGCTTTAATTGAAAAATAAAATTTTCCTAATTTTACAAATTTACCTTTTTTCCCATGAAAATTAAATTTTCCCATGAAAATTTTCCCATGAAAATTAAATTTTCCGATTTTCCACAGAAGCTCCTAAATTTTCCGGCTAATTTTATTTTTTTTTTGGATTCCTCATAATTTTTGCTTTAAGAATCAGCAATAAAAAAATGGGCCCCGACTCCTTGTTTGGACAGGAGAAGAGCATTTAAGAGACCACCTTGTTCTCATTGTTTTTATATTTTTTATAAATGAATTATTTTTAATTATTTAACATTATTTTATTTTATTATTAAAAATACATTTTAAAAATTATTTTACAGTTAAAAATACATTTATGAAGAAAAAATCTTTCTTATTTTGCTGCTTATACTTAATTACAATATTTATTAAAAATTTCAATTGTCTTGGCATCATTATAAAATTAAAGTAACTTTAAATTTAGCACGTCGGCAGACGAAGAGTACCGCTTTACATTAATTGACATATCACAAATATTTGGTATGAAGCAAAGAAACTTTTGCGTTCCAGTTATAGTTTTGACATTATTATATCTGTTTTGAAGTCGTCGCTCCATGGCATCGTGTTCTTTTTGAGTGCATAAAACTGTGTTAATGGCAATTTCCTTGCTTTGAATCCACGAAAACAAATGTTGTACATTTAAGATCTGGTCAGTATATGGCCTTTGCAAACTTGCCTTAGTCGCCATGCGTTTTAGGGTTCCCCCTAACGCATCGCATGGGCCCTTACCGTGGGACGTCGCAAAAAAGTGCCACTCGACCTTGCAGTTTTGTTCTTCTTCAATTATGCAAAGATTGTAAAAATTTTTTTTATTCTGGTACTGAGAAGCCGCGCCGTCTGAGAAAAACGTTACTTTGTCGATTGCATCGAATTTTGATCCTAAGAATTCAAACAGTTTCATTTGAAATAAATAAACGGACATATAATTATGAGCTAAACTCTCCGCGACAACAACAAGGCTTACGGTCTGTAGTTCGTTATCTTCGTTTTTGAAATAAATGCAAAAAGGTTGCACCGTGCACTGGTCGTTTGCCCAGTGATAAGCCTGAATTTCATCCTGAACGAGAAAAGTGTAATTCTCGGCAAAGTCGCTTATCACAATGAATTAATTTTGGGCTAATTTCTCCTTACTTTCCTTTAGAAATTTCGATTGCATCTCGGATATGAAATGGTGCGCCTTCAGTTCATTCAACTTGAATCCGAATTCCTCGATGAATTCCGGAATCTGCTTTACCACGGTCTCAAGGGAACATCTGCCACTGTTTGAAATGCACCTCCTGAATTAACAGCTGTTCAAACTTTTCCGCCAAATATTGCTCTAGCTGGTCAATCTTCGGACAATTGTGGCATTTGGACAGATGACAATTTTCCGTGGGGTATGCGCACAACGACTTCGACAGGAGGTCCCTATATGTTTCAATTTCACCGTGAAATACTTTCAATTTCTTGCATGGAAAGAACATTAATTTGATGTTTTGATGAAACATGCAAACGCAGACTGAATGCGTTCCGTGCCTGTCTAATGCCAGCACGCATTCTTTTGGTCGTAGGATGGCAAACTTAGAAAATCCCACTTTTTCTGCTGGGTATTTCTCTTTGAACTGATGGTATGCTTCGGATAGATTACATAATAATAATCTGCGCTGCTTGTGTACTTTTTCTCCATCTTCACGTGTGATAACATAGTCACGTGTACCTGGGCAGGCGCGGCTGTTGTCATCATTGCAGTAAAAATCTTGAATCAATTTCACCGTTGCTTCGCTGAGGGTCCTTGAGTCAAATTTCTTGGTGGGAGTCGCCAATATGCCCTTCTGTCGAACTAATTCTTTGCTTCTTCTCGCGATGTAAAAAGATGTTTGAAACTGTTCAGAAATTTGCGTATAGACCATGATTGAGGCAGCACAGATAAAATGATATATTTCTCCGGAAAAGTGGTCGCTAAATTGAATTTTCTTTTCAACTGCTCAATCATTTGTTTGCCGTCATCAACGTCATCTGCTTGACTGCATTCGTTATCAGAGCCTTCATCAAATATTGTCGCGATTGCACTCATAACCTTGCCTTTTTTATCTTTCCTGTATTTTTCACTTCGCAACTTTCTTTTTCTAATAGGAGTTTCACCTAAAGTGGTAATAGCCTCATTCAAAGGACTCAAAGACATATTGACCATCGGAATTTCTGCCTCACTATCAGATGAAACATTTTGTTCAATTGTCATTTCACTCTCGGATTGTGGTTGCATTTGTTTCAATGCATTTGCTTGTTGAGACAAATCGATTTTACACTTGGGGCAAATGAATTCTGCTTCTTCACCGTATTGTATATTTAATTCATTCATGTATCGCTTCGAAACTCCAGTTAATTTTAATACTTTTATCTTTTTCGAACGATGTCCACTCTTGTTAAACGGATTGCAGCAAATTTTATTCATTTTACTTTAAATTGTCTTTACAGCTTCACTCTTTACTTTACAAAAAACACTTTAACACTTTCACGTTTAGTATTCAACTGAAATTTGACTAAGAGTGTGTGAAGTATTTATATTTATTTTTTGGTAAAAAATAGGTAAAAAAATAAGCGATATTTGCTTTTCTTTAATAGGAAAATTTGCGTGAACTACTGGTCATAAAATGTTTTTTAAAGAGGGACTTAATTGGTTACTGCCAATAAGCCGACCACAGGTCATAAAATGTTTTGTAAATTTTTTAAATTACCAGGTAATAAATATTTCGCCATATTTATGGAAAATCCGTGTTTTATGACTTGTTTCTGCACGTGTCATTTTAGGCGAAATATTTATTACCTGGTAATTTAAAAAATTTACAAAACATTTTATGACCTGTAGCCTCAGTCGGGTTTGGTGTGCCATTACATGCCACTGCTGCTATTATCCATGGATTTATGGCCGATCTTGTGAAGGCAGGCAGACCATATTCACTACACACTCAACTTGGGGCTCTTAAAATAAGAAAGATTTTTTCTTCATAAATGTATTTTTAACTGTAAAATAATTTTTAAAATGTATTTTTAATAATAAAATAAAATAATGTTAAATAATTAAAAATAATTCAATTATAAAAAATATAAAAACAATGAGAACAAGGTGGTCTCTTAAATGCTCTTCTCCTGTCCAAACAAGGAGTCGGGGCCCATTTTTTTATTGCTGATTCTTAAAGCAAAAATTATGAGGAATCCAAAAAAAATAAAATTAGCCGGAAAATTTAGGAGCTTCTGTGGAAAATCGGAAAATTTAATTTTCATGGGAAAATTTAATTTTCATGGGAAAAAAGGTAAATTTCTGAGAAAAATTAGGAAAATTTTATTTTTCAATTAAAGCCTGCTTCAATACCTTTCCAACGAGCTATCACTCGTTGCGATAGTAGTAGTTAGTAGTTTTTTTTAAACAACTTTCATGAGGTCCCTTATGAAGAATTCTTCAATTTTGTCACATGACAGTGGTGTACACCACGACTAAACCAGTCACTATAAAAAAAAAAAAAAAAATATGTAGGTACATTATTTTTTGCTGGGCAATCGATTGAGACTATTTATTTTAAAATCGGAGAGGGGTCGTCCAAAAATTTGCCAATTTTGATCGTTTTCATATGGAATTGCTCTATAGCAAATTCCTTAGTTGGTTAATATTCAATTAAATATTTAATTATACGAGTATTCACAAATGCTTTAAGTGAAACTGGATTATAGTTTTTCATTTTGCCAAATTTCCTAAAAATGCATTCGGGTTAGGATGATGTTCATAAGTGTACACTGCTGGCATCCTGTGAGTCTTTGAACCAAAATCATAATTTATTTTCTAAGAAAAGCCTTAAAATTTAAGTGTCCTAAGGCAGCCCATTCCTTGGAGATTTAATTAAGAAAAAATTATTTAATTTAGTATCAAATGGTGCGATTTTTTATTTCTTTAAAGTTAAAGAAAAATGGAAAAACTTAATATATAAAATTTCCTTTAATATAATATTTAAGCAATATAGGGAACAAAAAGATGCAAAATATCATTCATGGAAATTTTGTGTTCAAAGTTTTTCAGATTTTATGAAGTTTATTCCTTCTCCTCCTAACAAATAAAAAGACGTTAGCTGAAATTTTCTGAGAAATATCTTTGTAGCCTAATTCGTAAATTAAATATCTCTCATGTATGGAAAATTTTTCGAAAGAAACTTTTTTTTTATTAAAATAATCAGTTTTCTTTAAGCTGGTTGCATAATTTTTAATTTTATTCAAATTTAGGACAAAAATATGATTCTTTAAAATGCAAAATATAGTTTTAAAGCTTTATCCAATCAATGGAATATTTCATGCAATTATTAATTAAAAATTCATATTCATTTAATATTAAATATCAACAATGAATAAATATAAAAATTGTTTTAAATAAAATAAACATATGAAGCTTTCCATATCAATCATGTGCCGCAACAGGAAAAATTTTATCATATCAATGTCAAACTTATAATATATAAGATTTGGGGAATCGCTTTAAATTTGACTATGTCAATATAGTTCCAAAACGCAATTGAAAAAATTAAAAAGAAATCAGAACCGGTTCTGAATATTTAAGTTCAATTTTGCAATAACCCGTCGGCTGCTCACTGGGACATTAACCGACACATTTTTTAGTTTTTTCCATATAAAATTCGAACATAATTGTTTGTTAAATTTTAACAGAAAATTCAGCTTACAATTTAATGAATTCTATAAAAAAAATAATACTCAAAATAATTTAATAGTCAAAAGAGAAGGTTTGATTTGCATATGTATTTACACAGGCTTGCCAAGCTGTAGAAAAAAATATCAGAAAAGGGCTTCGGCGGATGTTCTTTAAAATCTGGGAAAAATACTTGTTCGATAAAATTTAATAAGGAAAGTATACATCCACATATAAAGTAAGAAAAAGTATGTGTTTTCAACAAACAAAAAGGAAATCTATCCTTTAAAATCTCTTTCCCAGTACTTTAGAATGGAAAATTAAAAAATGCAATAAGTCCCATATTAAGTTTATTCCTTTAGAATAAATTTTTAAATAATTGAATCGTTGTAAAAAGTACACAGAGAAAACAGATTCATCGTGACCACCGAATTTCTTGCCAACCGAATATTTTACTTGCAGCAACCGAATTATTTAGATTATAAGAAAATTTTTTCATTGGAAAAAAATTTTCTTTTTTCATTGGAAAAAATTGTCTTTGATCTCGAACCAGACTAAAAATACATTTTTATACATATAAGTATTAAAAAAAATCAGCTATATTAAACTATTATTAAACTCAATTTATCTAAAAATCGGCCAAAATAAAATCTTTATTTTTCATTTCAATTCAGAAAGTTCCAGCGTGATGCTCGGTTTCGTTTAATAAACAAAATTCGTTCAATATTGCATTGAAAATAAAAATTATATACGAATAAGGGACATTTAAACATATGATAAACATAATGTTAATTATACACCATGGGAAACGGACACGTTACGTGACTGGACCTGTTCTTAAGATGGGCTTATTAAAGGATGGAGTGAAATGCGCTTTGTGACATCTCACAGAACTAACGAAGAAGAACCTGACACAGAACTAAAAATAACCTCTCAAAAGACAACGTAAAAAACAGTTACAGAATTTACGAATATTTGCACATAATTAAAAAAGTAAGAATTTGTAGAAATCGACTGTGCGTTAGTACACTCACGGCATAAGCTTCATCAAATTTATGGAAAACTTCATAAATATAATAAAAGATTCATAGATTTTCATTCACTGTAACACTTCATCAGTAACAGGACATCAGTAATCGGGTCGTAGCCTCATATTCACAATGTTCCGTTAGGTTCTATAATAAATTTTTTACTTTTTGGATTGTTAACTACGACCGTTAATATCTGGTTAAAACTTGAGTTGTGAGTCATATATATGGACTATAAATCAAGCCTCCGAACTCTTTTTGAAGCTATTCCCCAAATAAACCCGCCTTTCCAGTATATACTAAAATTAACTTTAATTAAACTACTGCTTGCAAATATTTATTAGGATATTTGGATGAAATTCAGTACGTATGTTTTTATAGGCTCGGGGACGAACCTTATTGAATTTAGTTAGACGGTTGATAGGGAAAGCATCATATGTGTGAAAATATTGATTGATTTGTTAAAAATGCCAAAGGCGGTAAATAGGAATTTTGTAAATGGTCAAAAAAAAATCAAATAAAATATTTATTATTTTACATGTAAAATAATTCTGTATGCAGTGAAAGCAAAAACATGTAAAAATATTCCATTTTTTGTTAAATTTTCATGTGGCAGATTCATAGTGGTAAAAGCTAACAGTTTTTTTTTCATGAAATTTTTCAACTTTGTAAAAAAAAAGTTAAGATGAGATTGTATTTTTATGAATTAAAAGCGTGTTCGAATTGACTAAATTGAAACAGAACTAAATAATTTTGATAAATTAGTTGGTTATTCAATTTAGAGTAAGTACATGTCAAACTTAATGTAATGTCAAGATGTTAGTTCGCACACTTTGAACTAAAATTTGGAAAGCTGAAAGTCTGAATGTTTAGTTTTAATTTAGCCAACCACAAGCGGCCTGTTAAAATCATAATCAGATAATTACGTTTTCCAAATCTATATCCAATTGAAATAATAAGTGATTAGTTCTTTAACCTTAGTTTAAGTAAAACGTTTTCAAAACAGTCATGCTTCAAGTTAGAAAACTGTTGTGAATAATTTTATACACATTTTTCTGGACATAATTAGTATACCCAGCAAAACCACACATTGCCAACCCAGTTGGAAATTTCATAAAGACGTCTTCATGACTCTTAGTAAACTTAGAAGACATCCTTAGGACATTTTCAACTGGGAAATCATGTATAAAATAATGTTTAGCCAAACTTCATTAATGAAATGTACAGACGATGTGCCCCAAGATAACGTTTGGATCCATTACATTGGAGGTGCTTTCTTATATGATCACTAAATACAATGTGGAGTCGAAGCTATGATCTCTGATTGTTAAACAAAATTTCTGCACGCATAATATTTAATTAGTTAAAATATAAATGAATTTTTAAGTTTCGTGTATACGTTCGTGTTGTCGATAAATATACACTCTATTGTTTACAAAAAAACACAAAGTAATACTTTCAAAAATAGATTTTCAAATGTGTTTGATTATTTGGCATTTATAAGTCATGCAATATGTAATCGGTAGAATGCAGAATGTAACGAATTATCATTACATATTAATACATAAATATATCGCACATATTAGCCAAGTTTTGCTGGGTAATAACACGCAAACCTTAAATATTGAGTTCTAAGTAATTTTCTTTGTAATTATTAAAAAAAAATATATAAAAAAGAACATAAACATGCTTAATTCTTAATGTTTTTCTCTTGTTGCTTTTTGTAAACAATTACATTTATTTAAATCCATTTAAAAAATTTATGTGCGCTCTAAATGTCTAAATACTTTTTAATCTTTCTGTTTTATCTTACATAGACATCATTATTATTATTATTATTATCATAACTACATATGTATATAATAAGTGCATTAGGGTGGCACTAATTTATTATAATAGAAAAGGAAGACTTTTGAGAAAAAAAAAAATTGTGCATATTGTGCGGTTTAGCAGCGGGAAAGAGTCAGAACCGACATGACCAAATTATACGCATTAAATTTGTTAAAAATGTAGCAAATTATATTTTCTATCCATTATATAAAACTTGTCTCATTAAAAATTGCAAATTTTAACAGCGGTATCATAAAAAAATCTTAATTCAAGTTTCAAATGCATTTTAGTTAAAAAACATTTTAAGCTTAAAAAAGGTTTATTAAAAATTCGTATTCATAATCAGTATTTTAACTAATAAACGATTTAATGATTTCTTAACTTGAAGATGGCAACACTGCATTTTTTCATTTGTCATATTAATCGTAATGATGCAAATCAATGATTACTAAACCATACCAGTACTCGTTTCTATCTATTTTTTTGTCGTTTTTCAGAAAAATATTGTTTTTATAAAACAAAAAATTTATGAAAACTTGTTTATTAACTAAAAAAAGAAAAAGAGTCAAAACAAAATGCCCAATAAAAGTGTTACATAGATAATGATTTTATTGTAGATAAAAAAGTATTCAAATAACCGGTTTTATTTTCTTTGTTTTGATTAAACAACACACCACTATAAAACACAATGAAAAATATCCAAAAATATTATTATTTTTGCTTAAATTTTTTATTCGGAATTGAAAACTTTTTGTAAATTTTCGTCTGATGATTGTTTGAAATTTGGGCAATAGTTTCTATTATAAACAAACTACAATTAAAAATATCACATTTTCCGTATAAAAATGGTTCTTACCAATTCTTTTCATCAAATATAGAGGGTCCATTAATTATTAAACAAAAATAAATAACTTCTTTTGTTTAATGATAAACATAAAGCAAAAATGTCATCTTAAAATAGGTTTAAAATAGGGTCGAACCAATTTTAAAATTCGTTTATTTAAACAAGGGTTAAAAAAGGTATTTTAAGCTAAAATTCGTTTATGAATATAATTTTAGAAAATTTTGCTTAAAATTGATTTGAAATACTGTTTAAAATTTTAATGAATACCGCTGTAAGAATGCAGTTTAATGAGTCAGCAGTACCTAAGGGCAGCTTAGGACATTTTTGGATGGGGTCAAAAAGAGAAACGGCTCGCCCTTTCCTGCCCAAATATCTTTGGCTAGAAATATAAAATATGTGTTATTTATAATATGGGCTAACTTACTCAAGCAGTACTTTTTAGAGTTTCTGATAGCAACGTTATCAATATGGGTCTAAAATTGGAAAAAATTCGCCCTTAATCACCCACCGCAAACTGCAAGAGCTGAGAGCTTTACCTCCTCCGGGATTTTGGTAAAATTTTATGAGGAGCGGCCTACCTAAACGCCTTTGGCTAGAAATTTAAATGAAGAATATGTGTTCTCTGGAGTGTGAGATAATTTACAGATAAGATACACACTTACCAAAAAAAAGTCTGTAATGGCAACTGAAAATTTTGCTGTTATTACGGGATATTTTGCTAATTTGAGCCCAGCGGTATTTTTTGCTAATTATAGCAACACATGTCTGCTGACGTGTAGTACAATGAAATTAGTAAAAAAATTAGTAGCCTTTACTAAATTTTAGTAAGCTTTTTGTAAAGTGGAATTTTAAATAGGTTTACTAAAATCATCAAAAAAAATTAATAAGTATTTTTAATATTAGTACAATTAGTATAAAAAATTAGTAAGCGCTACTAAATTTTACTAAATTTCTGTAAACTGCAATTTAAAATCTATCTGCTAAATTTAGCAAAAAAAAAATTACTAAATCTTAGTGAAATGGAAATAGCAGAAAAAATTATAACCGCTACCAAAGATTGGTAAAATTATGTACAAAGTTTATAAAAATAAATTATCTCGAATTGAAAAAAAAATGTTTGATAAATATTAGTGAACTAAACTCAATGAATTGTAAAATAAGCAAGATTTTAATTCATAAAAAAATATTAAAATGCATAAATTAACCCCAGGGTCTTTCCATGTCAAACCGCACAGAAAACTGTCATTTTCGGATTTGTCATCTCCGATTTTAATGAAATTCGCCACAAATATTGTAAATGGGTAGTGTTTATTAAATCATTAACCTTTCGATCCCAAACCCTTTCGGTTTTCTAAATATGACATCATGAAAATTGGCAAAAACGTAAAAATATCGAAAAAGTGTCAATACAAAGTCGCCCATAACTTTGAAACCATACAACCTAAAATTTTTCTGTTGGTACTACTTTAAAGGTGAAAACCATGGCTTCAAAATGGCATGCCAAAGTCTTTTTGTATTGAAAGTTTAATTGTCATTTTTATAAGTTTAATCTTCAAAGACCCATATCTCAAAAACTAAGGTCTATCTAAATTTGTGGCAAAATTTCAAGGTGGAGACTCATTTGGTTCCTGAGTTATGAAGGAAATCGTGGTCGTAAGCAAATTTTCATCGACGAGTTCATATGGAAAAGCTTACACACAACAACAATATGTATTCTAAACATTGTACACACTCATTGTACATTGTACACACTCATTGTACATACTCATAGCATGTAAATGATTTTTCTTATGAAACCGTCAAGATAAATTTGCTTACGACCACGTTTTCATTCATAACTAAGGAACCAAATGAGTCTAATACCTAAAATGTTGCCACAAATGTAGAGAGGCCTTAAATTATAACATATATTTTTTCAGAATTTTAAAAAAATTGGATTTTGGGATATGGGTCTTTGAAGATTAAACTTAAAAAAATTACCTTTTACTACAAAAAAACTTTTGGGATGCCATTTTGAAGGTAATCTTTTCACCTTTAAAATGGTACCAATAGGAAAATTATAGTTTAGAAGTTATGGGCGACTTTGTATGGACACTTTTTAGATATTTTGACGTTTTTGCCAATTTTCATGACGTCATTTTTTGGAAACCAAAAGGGTTTAGGGTCGAAAGGTTAATGATTTGATAAACACTACCCATTTACAATATTTGTTGCGAATTTCATTAAAATCGGAGATGACAAATCCGAATGCTGTGCGGTTTGACATCGAATGACCCCCCATTGTTTTTAAATATACTTGCTTCACTTTAAAGCTGCTAATTTCTTGCCTTACGAATTCGAGTATACAAATTTTTAATTTTTGATTTATCGAGCAGCATTGTTTTTATTTTAATTATTTTTTCAAAAAATATTTTAAACAAAACTAAAAAAAAATCAAAGGCTTAAAAAAGGTAAAAACATAAAAAAAAACTATCATTTTGTTTTAATTTGCTAATTTTTGTTTTGAAAAATATTTTTAATAAATATTTTTGATTTTAAGGTCCAATTTTTATTGTTCTAAGGGCTAATTTTTAAAACTTTTTAGTGCTATTTTAAGTGAACATCCTATTTTTGGACATGAGGCGGTTGTGAAAAGTATCTTCACTTCCAATCCCCTTTTTCAACCTATGTAAGATTTTAAGGCAATTTAAGTTTGTAAGTATAAGTTTCAACATAATTATTAGAAATAATATTTCCTTCAATATTTTAAATTTTGTAATTTTTTTTTTTTGCAAATTTTACCAAACCGGTTTTTAAAAATTTGTAAAATGATTTCTGATATTAGCAAGCAAAATTTGTAAATTATTTGTAAAAATTCTGTAATTTGTAAAATGGAAATAGCAAAAAAAATTTACAAAATAATTATTTTTTTACTAAAAATCAGTACAAAAATAGTTAAGTGGGATTGAAAACCGTTAACAAATTTGTGTACTAACTTTTTTCTGAGTGCATACTTGCCGGTTTGCCGAAACCTCTTTGCCTATAAATTTTAAATTTAAATTTGTATTCATGGAGAGTGAAATAATTCGCTGATAAGGTACTTTTTGAATTTACGCTAGGAACTTGATAAAAATTAGGATTTCAAATGGATATCTGTGATTTAAAATATATGTTGAGATCACTTATGCCTGGTTTTCATTATGTCACATGAACTGACAACAAAAACTGACTCAAATAAATTCTCGTCATTTTGTGTCATATGCGTTTTCATTACATCTTAAAAACTGGCAATAAGTCGATAAAGCAGAGCGTGTCAAAGACATGTCAAATTTTGGTGTCAGTTGACTGACACGCTGTTTTCATTACAAAGGTCAAATATGATGAAGCGAGCGAACAGCTGATTAGAAAATATTAATTTTTGTTCCATAAAAAGTGGAAAAAATTTAAAAATGATAAAAAAGAAACAAATGGCTATAGCTAGTGCGGCGTTTTGTGTTATTAAATTACCATTTCTTTCTTTATTTAAAAAATTTCCATTGCAATTAATTTTTCCAGCAAAAAAAAAACAGCTTTGCGATCGTCAAACAAAAAAAAATTGACAACTTGTTGTCAATTTTATTTTAGATAAAAAATGCTGCCATATCTGTTGACAAACTGAAATTTGACGTTTTCACTTGTATGTCATTTTAAACGGCAGTTCGTGTGCATAACTGACTGCAAACTCAGATGACACCATATGACAACCCGTTTTCATACAATTGCCAATAATTTGGACAAATTGACATTAAAAATGACATAGTGAAAGCCATGCATTATTGAAGATATATTTAGATATTAAAATTTCCACTAAGAACATTGTTAAAAGTTAAAAAAATGGTAAAAAATCGTCTCCCTAACCATTCAGCCCGAACCGCTGGAGCTAGTAACTAAGGATGGGCGAGATATCTAATATAATGGGAGGGGCAAATGGGGGGAACCTTCCACTTTACTTCCTGTCCAAATTATATTAAATTTTCTTCTAAATACATTTCGATATTTAAAATTACCATTAACGAGGAATCTGGCTTTTAAGCTAGTAATAAATAAATTTTAATATGTTTTTTGTTTAAGCTCTGGCTTCTTCTTGGTTCTTAAGATACCATTTGCCGGATAGAAATACGTGTATCAACCTAGCTAAAAATTGTCCATTTGCTTAGTTTTTGTAAATATACCGAGGTTGAAAGTATTAAAATAACAAACAAAACATAAAAATAAAAGAAAACTGTAAATATTTGAAATGTATTCATTTGTCAATAAATTAACCCCAACACGTATAATTTTTACACTACTGAAGCTACGAATATTAAAAACTTTATTTTATATGTTTATGTAAATTTTTACCTTCCACATATCGAGGGTTTACTAACGGAAACACGTACCTCAAAAACTACTGCTTTTCAGGAGAGACAAAAAAACTTTTTATAATAAACTCTTGACATTTTCTTAACATTATTTGATTTTTTTTTTTAATTTAAAATTTATCATTACTTTTTAAATTTAAAGAAAAAAAATGATTAAAAAATGTTACAAGGTTAATTTAAAACGTTTTTTTGTCTCTCCTGAAAAGTAAAATAGTTGTTTTTAGATTTCCAAACTATATGACAACCTGACGTCCTCTGTTCGAATCCCGGTATGACAAAAAAAAATAACGTGACGTATCTTTTTAGATTGAATCATCAAGCTTAAGTTGTCTATAGAAGATTTCTTTATCCCATATAAAGAAAAATAAAGTGCCACCTTAAGAAATGTTGTAGTTTATTTGTTTTTGTTGTATTTTTTACAGGTCAAAGTGTATGTTTCTATGGCTTCAAGCTTTTTCTAGACTTTGCTTTTATATTTTTTTTTCTAATTCTAAGCTCTGTTTCTATGAAATAATTCACATGTTGTGCTAAATACCATTATAATTACCTTATTTTATTTTTCAACAAAAAAAAAAGAAATATTTTTACACTGAATATTATAACAAAGTTGTATATAAAATATACAAATATACAAAAAAAACATGAAAGTGTAAAAATATTAGTGATGTAGAAATTTACCTGAAAGTAGACAAAAAAAAACACAGATACTATATTAGTCGTTAATAATATATATGTGAGTAAATTACAAAGAACATTTTTATTACAAGTTAAATATAAATTTATTTTTTTTAAAGAAATAATGGTTCTTAATTATGAAGAACTAATTTCGATTTATTAAGATAAATGTTTTTGAGAATTAAAAACCCATTTGTAAAAAAATTTAATTTTTTCCGTTTTCAAAAAATTTCAAAAACTCGCTCTTAAGTTTTTATGAAATTTATTTTAAATATATCTATGATTCCAACAAATTTTTTATTAAATATCAAATAAATTTTTAATTTATTCTAATGGCACAACTGTTATGTTAATTTCAACAAATAACTTCTTAGATAAATACCACAAATATATTTTTTTTCTTTGGTATTTAAGAAACAACATCTTTATCATTGACATCATCAAATTTTAAAAGAATTTTATTCATTAATATTTTTTGTCATTTCTTTAACAATCTTTTACATATTTTTCTTTTATCTTTTTTATTATGTTTTGTTGTTTTCTTTTGTTAACATGTAAATTAGCTATCAAACTGCGAATACTTGATATAAAAAAGTAATAATAATAATAATGCAACTACATAGTAAATTATATTTTTTTTCCGATTTAGCACATTTTAAAAACTTGTGCCAAAACTTATAACATCCAGCCGTGTGCATACTTAGTTATATAATCAGAAAAGCGAAAGAGTTTATTCATTGTGTGATTAAAGTAAAAATTCAAATAATTAATAATCGTAATTATTGTTTAGTTGCGTATATGGAATTTAATACAATAAATTTTATACAAAAACTAAAAATGGGAAATGCACCAGAATATCTAACAGAAAAATTAACTTATGTTGGAGACATTCAACCATACGGCCTTAGAAATATGGATAACTTTAGACTGATGAAGGCAACAACAAATACAATGCAAAAATCATTATTTTTTAAAGGACTTCAGTTATACAATATGTTACCAAATTTTGTAAAAAATGAAAGAAATGTTAATGTTTTTAAAAGAAATGTAATAAACTTTGTAAGAAATAATACGCAACAGAGCATTTAGAATATATATATATATAAATTTTATAAAACATCTTTGTAAGATACATTGAAAGTATTTTAAATACTACTAAATAAATAAAAAAAAAATATATAAAACTTGTCCACCCAGGCAGAAAATTGGGATCGGTACAGTACTGGCAAACAGCCGGAGACAGTCGGTTATGAATTAGCCTAACGTGGGATTAACAATCTTGACTGTATTAGCCTGCTTTTCGATTTGAAACAGCGACCAACATGGTTTGGAGCGAACATGTCACCGTTGCACCTTGGGCCGGCAGAAGTGTTTTTTCGTTGCCAAAAGACTCTAGAGATCGCAAATGAAAAGATCCACCTTAGAAGCCCGCTTAGAATATTTTTCTACAGAAACAACAAATCATTATCGAAAAGATATTTAATTGATATTTGGTATAAAACTTATTACTTATACGGACTTATTTATGGAACACAATTTTATTCATGTGGCTGTCGTGGCTGGCTTCGCATTAGCCCATTCTGTAAGGATGTGGATCGGTTATTCGCATAGAATCAGTCTTTAACGGCACCCCACAAGAAAAAGTCTAAAGGGGTCAAAAGCAGCTCCGAGGTGGCTAATTGACATTGCCAAGACAGCTGATAATACGATTACCGAACTAAGTGCGCAAAAGATCCACTGTTTGATGAGTTGTGTGATATGGTGTACCATCCTGCTGAAACAAAAGATTATCCAAGTTCATATCTTCCATTTCAGCCCATAAAAAGTCCGTAATCATTTCTCTGTAGCGCTCGGGTTTCTAGCAGCATTTTTGAAAAAAAAAAGTTGGACAATGATGTCACCACTTCAAGATCCACATCAAAATATCACTCTCTGATGATGCATTGGCTTCTCGACAATGATTTGGTAATTTTGTTTCTTGACATAGCTGCCGAGTTGAAAATGCGTCTCGTCAAATTTAGTGTCCGATTGGAGCTTCTGTAAGGCACAAATTGAAAACCAAAGTAAATGGTCGTTTGCCTTCAATTGTTGAGTCAATTGGTTCTTGTAAACGAATAATCCGAAATCTTTGTGCAACATTCTCATGCTGGTGCGTGAAATGCCGAGTGGTTGAGATCGATGTTCTGGGATTGTGTTGCATACTTTCGGTCACAGTTGCCACATTATTGTCGCTTCGCACCGTACAACAAAAGGAACCATGAGTGTTGTCCACTAGCAAGCCAGTCCCACCAACATTTTGCACAAACTTGCGTACAGCACGCGTGGTGGGTGTTTTATCTCGGCCAAAACTTATTTTCAAAAGACGCACAACACTCACTTGTGATATAAGTTGCAATATTTTCCAACGTTGTTCAAGCGTAAAGCGACTCTTTCTGGTGCGTAGAGGTATGATACTGACTGACAACCAATATTTCGAAAAGAAAAAATCTATCAGAGTCAAAATACAATAACATATGATTTTAAAATATATCTGAATTTGGTCTACCCTGTCGATCTTTAATAGGGGCTAGAACATCAGGAAACGTTATGAGGAATCTTAAAATTATGTTCTTTTTTCATCAGTTTTAAGTCCACAAGATAGAGATAAGGGGCTTTTAACTGAAAAGTTGTTTAATTGACCTAGTATCTGTTCAGACCAAATAACATAACAGAAATGTTTTCTGTTAAATATCAAATATTTCTGTTATTTTTTACAGACATTCTGAAACATTTTGAATACAAGAGAAATCATTCATTTACCAGCCATTTAGCATATTCAAACGTGATATATAAAAATATTTGCTGATTATTTTCATTTAGAATATAAAAACAAAAATAAATAAACAACAATAAAAGTGGCAATAATAAAATAAAATATACATAGTAGAAATGAAAATGCTGAATGAACATATCAACACTTGGAAATAATTAAAACAAAACTTGATATTAAAAACATTTAAAGAAATAATTAACCCTCTTATGGAAACAACAATATTTATATATTGAATTCTGGTATCAAATTACTTTAACTTTTATGTTAAGAAATAAAAAAATATATTCGATCACGAATGCCGTAATTTGACTCCTGAATTTTTGGTTTACTTAAAACGACATTTCAACCTCCTTATATTTACAAACATAAAGCGAATAAATTATTCGCTGCAAAAGATCTCATCAGAACCCGATGCTTTAGAAAAGCTACAGCCTCCAAAACTGACAGAGTTTAAACAAAAAAAAAACGAAAACTATCAAAACCTATATTTTTCTCCATTCTTGTCTTCTTAGTCATCAAATACGTGGCTAGGTATTTTCCTAACAAGCACTTTGACGTTACTTAATTTTGAAGACCAAAAATGTTCTATTTATTTAAAAAAAAAAATTGTTGTAATCTGTCTCAAGTCATTTTTTACAGTTTTCTTTTGTTTTTAGACATCACTTGCGAAAATAGTCCGGGTAGAAAAATACAAACGCCAAAGCTTTGGCAATGTATTTTAGAGGATGTGCCAAGTGTTGGCATAAATTTAGATTTTTTAATGTTAAGTGATCTGCCAACTCGGAAATAAATATATCAATCCAACTCAAAAAATTTTCTCTGTGTGTTCTATTGCATATTTTGAGCAAAATTTACATTTGCATATTTTAACTTCAAATGCTTATTTGATGCTCTTAATGCATATTTTATCCTTTTTAATACATATTTGTGCATATTTGTATAACAAATATTTTCTTTTTTAACAGAACATTAACAAAATGGATACATTTTCATATTTTAAATAAAACACAAGCTTCTATTTTCAAAAAAAAAAAAAATCTTGTTGGCTTGAAGAAACCCCTTGAATTATGTTGCTATTGGAAAATTATCTTCTAATTACCTAATATTCATTTCATGGTTTCCAAGTCTTTAGAGCTCAATTACTGAATTTCCCATTAAAATTTAATTAACAGTTATATAACAAGTTTGTATTCAAATCAACAACAAAGGTGTCAGTTAATGTCCAATGTCTAGTAGGCAATCACATAGCTTTTCGTATGAGAACTAAAATTTAACATTTTAAATAAAACTATAGTATCTTTTTAAGGTTAATAGAAACGTGTGTCTGCCTTTTCTTTAGTTTTTTTAGTCAAAATACCTGACCAAATATAATGCTAGATATAAAATTTAATGTCTGAACTATGTGTAGATTTGAGATATAGTTTGATAGAAAGTGATGTCAACTTTTTGTAAAAAAGATCTCATTCCAACTATTTCAAAACATACATACGTCTTACATACGTTTTTCCAAAACTCTAAACGTATGTATAAATACGTCCTCTTTATGTACATATAATTTTTGGAAATATTTTTTCAACCTCGACTATCCATCGACTACAAGTTCCCTATGTAACAAATTTTTGCTACCGAATAGTTAAAAAGCTCTTGAAAGAAAAGAATTTTTTCATTACAGAAAGATATCAGAGATACTTTTTTGAAATTGACAAATAATAGCATATTATTTGTTTAAAGAGAAATAACAGTAATTTAATTATTTTTTATAAAAAAATACTGTGAACACTTATCCGCCAAAAATCTCCACAATATATATTCCGCTGCTCTTCAAAATAGTGTTCGATGTTAGGAGTTAATGTGTCTCGATGTGGGCTACTGTTATAGAAATGTATCCGCTATATACGCATTTATAGTTTAAAAAGGCTTATATGTATACAATCAAACTCCAATTTGTGCCTTCTAAAATAAAAAGGCAGAAACTCAATTCACGCCTTTATTAAAAAGTAATAAAGATTACTATAAGCAAATGAATTTGTTTATTTAATTCCGACAAACAT
The DNA here is from genome assembly GCA_949748255.1 of Eustalomyia histrio. Lineage (NCBI taxonomy): Eukaryota > Metazoa > Arthropoda > Insecta > Diptera > Anthomyiidae > Eustalomyia > Eustalomyia histrio. Next base: position 65,673,340 of record OX456523.1, on the reverse strand, counting down.
ATCTTTATAAAATACTAAACATTTTCGCTTGAAATAAATAAAAATTTCGTTTAAAAAATTAATTATTTCGCGGGAAAAATTTAAAAAAACTCACTTAAATTTGTTGATGATTTTTTTAAACTATATTCTGTTTTAGGGCGTTTTAGGGTTTTCAGTTAAAAATAATTCACAGTTTTTTACAAACAAAAGTATTAGAAAAAATTATTTTTAAATAAAGAATATTATTAAAGAAAATTCGTGGCATTTATATGCGCTTTTGTTTTTTTGTGTAAATATTTGAAACAAACCGCACTTTTAGAACTATTTGTAATGTTTTTAGTGCATAAAAACTTCTTAATTTCGCACTACCCAACAAAACCACACATTACCAAATAATATGTAAAGTAATGTGTAGCCATAGTGGCTCATGAACTACTTTACACCTTACTTCACTAAATTTTTAAGGCGATGATCCAAAAGGTAATGCTTAGACCTATTACATTTAAGGTGATAAAGTAAGAGGTTACTTATATGGTTACAAGAATGGGAAAAGTAATGTGTCTAAAAATAGATTTTAAAGGTAATAAAAAATTAAGCGGTCGTGATGAGAATTGAACCTGGGAACTGTGGTTGCCTGCTATCAGTGCATATAATTTTTGATTGCTTTAGACCTAAATGAACTGTTGCGTTTTGTTATACCCTCCACTATATATGGTGAGGGTACACTCACCAAAAAAAGTCTCTAATGGCAACTGAAAATTTTGCTGTTATTACGGGAAATTCTGCTAATTTGAGCCCAGCGGTATTTTTTGCTAATCTTAGCAACACATGTCTGCTGACGTGTAGTACAATGAAATTAGTAGAAAAATTAGTAGCCGCTACTAAATTTAAGTAGACTTTTTGTAAAGTGGAATTTAAAATCCGTTTGCTAAAATCAGCAAAAAAAAATTACTAAATACTATAAATATTAGAACAAAGTTTTAGATTTATTTTTTTTATCGAACATCAAAAACTTTAATTATATTTTTTAAAAGATGTTTTATACAAAATGAAAAAAAAATCAAAGGCTTAAAAATTCTTAAAACATAAACGAATTTATCATGTTGTTTTAATTTGGTAATTTCTGTTTTGAAAAATATTTTAGTCAATTTTTTTTTTACTTTTAAGGTGAAATTAAAATTGTTGTTAGGGCTGATTTTTAGAAATAAAAGAACTTTTTAGTGCTATTTTAAGTGGATGTCCTATTTTTAGACATGAGTCGGTATCTTTACTTCCGATCCCTTTTGTAATCCTATGTAAAATTTTAGGGCAATTTAAGTTTGTATGTATAAGTTTAAATTATTAGAAATAACATTTCCATCAATATCGACTTTTTTAAAAGTAGTAATTTTTTTTTGCTAATTTTAGCAAATCGGTTTTCAAAAATTTGTAAAATGATTTCTGAAATTAGCAACGAAAATTTGTAGATATTCTGTAAAAACTCTGTAATTTTTAAAATGTAAATAGCAAAAAGATTTGCTAAATAATAATTTTTTTTACTAAAAATCAGTACAAAAATAGTAAATTGGGATTGAAAACCGTTTACAAATTTTTCTACTAACTTTTTTTTCTGAGTGTATATATCAGTTTGTCATTTCGTTTGTAACATGCCGAAATATAGGTTTAAGTTCCCATAAAGTATATATATTCGTGATCCTTATGCAATTTTAAGTCGATTTAGCGATGTCCGTCTGTCGGTTGAAATGGCGATCACGTCGCGAAGACGCAAGTGGGGGTGCCTATTTTTACCCAAATTGTTGGATATCCTCCTGAGCAGTTAAGTATTGACAATCAGCAAAATCGGTCCAGTAGTTAAAAAGTTATGAGTGAAAATGTGAAGATACCTGTAAATTATCGATATAAATTAGCGACTGGTACATAACAAATTTTCTCTTGTATTCACCTCAAATATTTTTAACCCCAAAAAATATTTTCAATACTAAAATTTTTTTTCATCTTAAAATTTTTTTTTCACCTCTAAATTTTTTTCACCAAACAATTTTTTTTCGCATCAAAAAAAGTTTTTCACATCAAAAAATTTTTTTAACCTCCATAATTTTACTTCAAAAGATTTTCACATTATTTGTATAAAAAACAGTAGAGAAGATTTTTTTAGGATATTAGTGGAGGCTATTCAAAGATTCGGCACAGCCGAATTTAAGCCTTACTTGTTTTTTTGTTAGTGTTGTCAAAACATAGATATATTACTTATATTGCTTACAAAAAACACACATTAAGGTATCTAAACATAGATTTTCAAAAATATTTCACTTATTACTTTACATTTATAAATCATGTAATACGTAAACAATAATCGCTAACTTATTAGTTTATGCTTGCAAATAATGCAAAAGGTAGCGAGCTATTATTACAATAGAACGCATGAGTATATCGCACCCATTACGAAAGTTTTGCTGGGTAAGTTACACTCAGGGAAAACTTTCATCATATTGATGAAACTCTTTCACAAATTGTTTGACATCAATTCTAAAAACTTCTTGAATATAATAAAGTGTTTCATAAAATTTCTTGACAAACGTTTCATAAATCTTTATCATTTTATAAAAAATTAACAAAAAATTAAACTAAAACTCCACCAAATTATTAATTTCGGTTTCAAAATACTGCTGTTTGTAGTTTTCACTAAGTTTGAATTTTTATTTACTTAAATAACTTAAAAAAAATCATCATAATCATGAAACTGCTGCATAGGTATCAAGAAACTTCTTGATAAATATTGATAAAACTTAAACATAAATATAATGAAACTTTTTAATAAATTGTGATGACACTTTTTCAAGAAACATGTCATCAATTTGTGCTAAAAAAGACAACAAAAAGCACCGATCTAGCGTTTTTTTCCAGAAAAGCGCTAACAGTAAATAATGCGTATTGTAGTTAGTCAAAAAGCGCTAAGTTGCCAACGCTGTTGATATGCGGTGTCTGTTAAATTGTGTCGGTGGTAGTGATATGGTAAAATGAGTGTTTTGGTCATTGACCCGAGTGTGTGGTCAGCGTTATTCAATTTGATGATGAATACACTGGATAAACGTTTATATATTTAACGCTGAATTAAATTATTAAAAATAATATTATCAATGCATTAGTGGGGCAATGCATCCATACACATTACCAACGAACAAGTTTTTTATTTTAATTTTAAATTAGTTTTTATTTTGTATCAAAAGCAGATAATAATAATGTGAATAGCGATGATGAATTTGAAATACATACTTAATTAGATTTATTGATTTTAAAGCTAATTCGTCCCTTATTAGATAGTTACTTATATCGTATCGAAAATACTGGTTTCCATGTAGAGCAGAGGTTCCCACTAACTTTTACTTCATGGACCTCCTAACTACTAAATTTTTGTATTAAAAAAAATTATTTAAATGCAATGATTTTTATGAACAACGTTTTATTAAAACAAAATTATACAATTTAAGAGATTTATCAGATAAAACTGTGTCGATTAAGAAGACTCTAGAAAATCTTAAAATAGCCTACAATTTTGAGAGGTTTTCTATACAAAAAATTCTAAAAGTCTGTGATTTTCCTATAGAAAAAATTAAATCTTAAACATAATTTAACTCTGGTGGTTTACTATAAAAAAAAAATCACCATTTAATAAAACTTCGAATCTGAGGTGTTTAAGCAAATCTTCTTAGAACGTTTTCCATAGGAGAAATAAAAAAAATGAACAGAACACGTTTTTAGAGAACTGAATATTTAAGTGTACCATGTCGAATATCTCAAATGAATTTTGATTTTTATATATTCTCTATTTTTTTAAATAACATTTTGTAATATACACTCCAAGGAAAGGATTCATCATTTTATTAATTCATAATATTTATGAAACGGGGGTACACTATCGAACTCAATTCATGCGTTTAAGCCGCGCACTGAATCAAAAACGTCAGGAATACTAGGAAATGCACGACAAATTGATTTTGTAGCATAACAACGTTCGGCCACATGTTACAAGAGCCGCCAAGACCTACTTGGAAACGCTGAAATGGGAAGTCGCACCTCACCCACCATATTCTCCCGACATCGCTCCTTTCGACTACTATTTTTATGAGTTTATTACACATGGCAGCAGAAGTTCCCTTAATATGAATAATGCAAAAACTGAGTCGATGAATGGATTGCCTCAAAAGACGAGTCGTTCTTCCCAGGTGTTATCCAAAAATTCCAAAAGGAAGAGAAAAAGATGTGGTCAGCGATGGACAATATTTTGAATATTATATTTATAACCATTTTTACATAATAAATTTCTAAAAAAACGCTCATTATTATTTCAAGGTCCAAATACAGTAAAATATTTAAATGTTTAAATAGAAAATATATCAAATAAAACCAAAATTAGCTATGTTGTAGTAAAAAGAGTGTGATTTATAAATCTGAATGCATAGTTTCGATACTGGAAAAATCTAAAAATAATATTTTTCTTAAAATAATAATAATATTTATAGAATATAAATATTAAATTAGACAACTGAATATACGGTTTTACTTAAAATATAATTTAATATGAAGACAAAAAATTCGGTGGCCACAACTAATATTGTTTCTGGCTGTATTTTGGAATGGTGTCACAAATAGCTCTGTCAGCAATTCTGGAAAAATTATACGACTTTTTCCCAACACCAAGTTTTCTTTAAGTGTATTTAGTGGGTTTTGTTAAATTATAGTTGAATCTCTTTAGATTTAATGATCCGTTTGTTTTCATTTATTTAAAGTTTAAAATGATGAATTTGAAAAAAAAAAACAGATGAAGAGAACTGGCCAAAGTAAAAATATATACAAAACAAAAACTCACAATTCAACATTATAATTAATGATGAATCATAAAGATTTTCTATACTTCTATGCCACAAAACCATAAACGAAAAGAAATGAAATGTATATAAAACAAAAGCTGAAATAAAAAAGAATTTGGTATTTAACTGTTTAGCGAAATGGAAACTAAAATATAAAAAACTTCTTTAAAAAAAAAAAACATTTAACAAAAACCATTTATGCAAGACTACCCAGTATAATAATATGAAAATCTACTAAAACATGGCACTCAAAAAAGTTTGTCAATATAATTTACTGAAAATGACAGTTAAAATAAAGGAAATGCAGTTAAAAATATGACAAAGGTATTTGACTTTAAAATAACTAAAATTTAAAAAACAACTCAAAAATGCAGTAAAAGTAAGTAACATTGTTATAAAAATAACTGAAAAAGTTTTACTAAAAAAAAATTTTGAAGCAACCAACAAATTTTAGCAAATATTACTATTTTTGCAGTAACTTTTTCAATAAAAATAAGTATTTTTTTCGATTACAAAAAAATTAGCAATTGCTTCATACTACTTAAAAGTTTAAGTCAAAATTCCAAACGATTACCAGTTATAAGCTTTTTATTTTTGGGAATATTTTTGGTGATGCAATGATGATCTTAATTAGCAAACTAAGTACATATATATTAATCATTACAAATATGAACAACCCAACAATTATTAAAACTTCAGCGCAATTTTTTTTTTTTTTTTAATAACTGTCAAAAATTATCTGTTTACTGCAATAATATTGTTTAAACAGTGGTTTATAGTAATATTTAAAATAATTGTTTTAAACAACTGTTACGAAACATAGTACATTTTGTTCGCTGCTTTTTTAACAACTGTAAATAAACTATAAATACAGTTAAAACTAACAACTTCATATTACTACAACTGTCATATAGTAACTGTCTACCTTTTTTGAGTGTGCAACTACTTCTTCATCATCTCTAAACTCTTATAATCTATTTTGGTAAAATAAATACCTCCCCAACAAAAAAAAAAAAAACTTAATCATTTTTTTAAAATTTAATGAACCTTATAAATGGCATATTTGTGGCTTTATTGTTTTGTTAACACATTGTTGTTATTTTACTGTAAAAAAAAATTAATGAATATTTTCTATAGACACAATTTTGAATGTTATTTAACAAATTGTTAGTTTACTTCACGGTTTTTTACCTTTCTTCTCATAACTTAACACCAACAGTTTAACTTTTTTTTTATATTATTATTTTTACATATTTGTTTATATTTTGTTAAATTTACTGAAAATGTTTTACATCGCTTTTTTCAATATTTACTGTTTGGTTACCACAAAATAACAGCAAATAAGATAACAGATCTAGACTGTCACCTTGGGGCTTTTTATTTATAATTGCAGGAAATGGATCACAGCTATTTAATGATAGATTTTTTTTGTTCATGATATTTACAACACAAACTACTAACATTAGGTTTGTAATTTATATTACACTTAAAAAAGTTTGTTAGTTAAAATAACTGAAAATATCATTTAAAAGAAATGATATTTCATTTAAAAACCGGTCTACTTAATTTTCATTTAAATTAAATGCCATTTGTTACTTATTTTTAAATGTTGATTAATCAACTGACACATCTGTAAGAAACAACTGATATAATCAGTTAAAATAAATGTCCAAATTTTACCCACCAATCCTTAAAAAATAAATGTTTTTTTTTTCATTTATTTGAAATTATTTCCGTTTTTGTATTTTTTGTTTTTTTTTTTTTTAATATACACGTACAATACAAAATGTATGATGTATGCATATGAAGCTATAAACACTTTTTGTGTTAATGTATTTGTATATATATGTGTGTTTAATGAAAAATTTTGTATATATACAACCAATTTAAATAAAAAAACAAATTGAAATTTTTTGAATATTTTTTTTTTGAAACAGACAGCCAACAAAATTTAAATTTGTAATAACTGTTACGGACACAAATAAACCACAAGTTTCCGTTTTGTGGGTAAATTTTTATTAAATTTCAAACAAATGAAAAAAATAAATGAAACTGAAAAAAAATCGGTAAATGATAGTAAATTATTTCGAATAAATGTATAAAAAAGTTAATATAGATGTTTCTTTGAAAAATAAATGTATCTTCCTTTATTTTTAAATGGAACGGAAAACTTTTTATTAAACTACAAACAGTTAACTACATAATATTCTGAGTGTAGGTTAATAGCACATTTTTAGAATAGTAAGTAAACAAATTTAAAACAGTAATTGCGATATTTAAAAATCTTATACTTAAATAAAACAAAAACCATCATATTTTTAAAACGTTTAAATCACACTTTTTCTTGTCCTGTGAATGGCGCGCAAGCAGGGACTCCTTTACCATAAGTGTTTGCATTTGTCGTACGACTTATTATGGTAAAAGATCTATTTGGATGCCAAATTAGTTTAGTGTTTAAAACGAAGTTATTTGTCATTATTGAAAATGTTTGCAGATAATTAAACTACCATATCAATATGTTTAACACCTAACATATTTATCATTGTTTGAGGAATGCAATCATAATAATGATAAACATATATATATATGAGTATGTTTGCCAGTGGATGCATTCGGTCTGATCTAAAACATGTTGTGATCCGAACATGTAATAATTACAGGCAGGCATATTATATTAGCAGCACGGCAAATATATTTTACACAGTTTTATTCGCAAAATTAACCGTAAAAAACGCCTAGAGTTTGCTCGTAAATACGTTCAAAAGGATATGAGTTTTTGGCAAAAATTTTTTGGCAAAAGGTATACACATATAAAATAGAGTAAATATCCACTAAAAATGTTTGGTTGGGACGGAAAGCAAATGGTATGGCGACAAAAGAACACCCAGCTTCAGGAAAAAAAAACCTTATCCCAAGTGTGAAGCATTGAGGTGGTTCTGTCATGGTTTGGGTTTGCATGGCAGGAAGTGGAACCGGAAATTTGCACCACATTTCAGGAATTATGAAAAAATTTGTTTATGCACTCACAATATATTTTCCGTTACCGACTGTAGTTTATTTAAAAAGTAATACGTTCAGTTTGTTTTTAAATGAAGAATCAATTGAAATTCATATAAATATATTTTTTAACTATTTGAAGCAGTCATTCAAAAAACAAACTATTAAAATTTACAGACAGCAGTTGATATTTTCAGTTATATGTAAAATTTTATGTTTTCTGCTTCAAAAAATAGAAATTCATATAATTCCTTTTTGTTTTTTTACCAAAATAGTTTCTATATATACAAAATTATTTCAATCAAAATTACAAGAAATTATTCAATTATACATACACACAAAGCCAATAAAAATATATACATCTGCATGTGTTGTGTTCTGTTTTGTAATTACATACAAATAAAAAAACTTTCAATTTAAAAAACAAACCACAAAAGTAGTTTTTTCTAACTTTTTGTCAGTAAAAATTTGATGGTTATTTTAAACTACTTTCTATTGTTTTTACTTTTGACGATTATTAAACAATGATTGAAAATAAACAACAAAATGGGTTGAATATATTGGAAAATCAGTAGTCCTCTTTTTGATTGTATTTTAGATTAATCTAATATGTATTTTAAGTTGTTTTTAACGAAATAATATTGTGAATGTGTAGACATGTAAAGCAACATGTCTACACATTCACATAATAACGAAATAATATTGTGAAGTTGACTTCTACTCCTACCAGGACAACGATCCCAAGCATAAATCGTATGTTGCGCGGAAATGGTTTATGTATAATTGCCCATATGTTCTTGAAGTTCCACCACAATCTGCGGATTTAAATATAATTGAAAATTTATGGGCCTATCTTGGCCAAAATATCCGAAAACATGCCATTACATCACAAAAATGCCTCATAGATGGTCTTCAATCCTAGTGGAGGGCAATTCCCACCTCGTCCACCCAAAATTTATTGCAATCGATGCCTAGACGTCTGCAGGGCGTTATTTCAGTGAAAGGAGGTACAACAAAACATTAGTACTAAACATTAATAGCCTGTTCCTCGATCTCGAACGAAAAGCTAGTCGAACGATAGCAAGTCACTCGAATTCGAGTCAATTTGGGTTTCTCTATTTCGAAAGGCTTCGATCGACTTGACTTACGTGTGTCAATTTTTGTTTCTTACGCATTCACAAATCACAGAGATGCCAGATCATATATTTTGAGCATTTGTTAAAATTTTCTTTAAAAGTAGCAAAAATACTACTAAACTGCTTAAAGACAAAAACAACCCTGTTTAACAGTGATCAGCTGTATATGACAAATGAAATAAAAAAAATAACAATAAACAAATCAATTTTTATTTGGAAAGTATGTTTATTTGTGAAAATTTTTGTTATCGATTGGTTGTGGGTGAAATTGTTGTTTGAAGAGCTTTTCTGTTGCCTGTTGTCTGTTCGGTGCGGTCACTGCTAAAGTCCTTGTAAAATAAAAGATGTAAAATAAAAATTGTAAATATGAGTTTCTTGGGCAAACGTAAGCCACAAACAACACACACATACCTTTTCCACTCAGCAACAGCGTAATAGGGGCTGAAACGGAGTTTAGTTTCTGGTCAAATTTTCATCCTCTGCGTAAAATTTGTTTGCTCCGAACACTAGAGTCCTTCTGGCAAAATCAGGCCTTTCTTCCATATAAAATACAAGCGTCTTCGGATGGTCCATTGTTGATTTTTTTTGAACTAAAATTTAAAATTTTAATAAAATATAAATATTTGTATTATTTTGTACTTACTTTTTGTTATCCATTGCTTTTTTACTTCATTTTGCTTTTAAAAATATCAAATATATATTTACTCGACAAAAAATAGCAAGTGACTGATTTTGACATTTGCGATCGAGCTGTTCGAAATAGAGAAACCAAATTTTGTATGAAAACAGTTACGTTTTCATTCGACTTGTCGTTCGAGTCATCGTTCGCATAGAAATAGAGTTAGAGAAACCCAAATCAGTTTTCTTTCGACTAGAAAGCAAACGAACGTGTTCTTTCGAAATAGAAGAACAGGCTATAACTACATTAACTTTTAGTGGCTCACTTTCACTGTGATGCACATTTGAATATTTTTTTAAGTTTTTGTTGTTTTTTTATATTACTTAAGAAATCTATCAGAAATAATTGTTACGTTTTTTTAGCTTTTTAGTTAAATGAAAAAAATAATTTAAATTTTTGCCAATCAGATTTTCTTTTTATTATGTATCAACATGTGAGTGACTGTATATTACCAGCAAAATTATATTTCTAGCAGAAAAAACGCTGAAAAACGTGTGTATTTTTATATACAAGGGCATTTTCGTAGCTCAATCAGTAGTTATTCGAAAATAAAATAATTATTGCATTGTTCACTTCGTAACGTAGCTTTTTGAATTTTGACTTAACTTTTTTTTCATTTTTTATTTTAAATTTTTGTTTTATAATTGGCGCATTTATCTTCGGATTCAAATTTTGATACATCAACATCATAATTCACATTTACATTCATTTTTATTTCGGATAACCATTGATTAAACCAAATTTTCCTACAACAAAAAACTATGAAAATCTAAAACAACAAAAAAAGTCTGCAAAAATATCTGCTAGTTTAACTAAAAATTCTTTACAAATGACGACTCAGAAACTGCATACATCAGCAGAATCTGTTTACAAAATATTAGTAATATAAAAATAGCCAGAAAAAATCTTTTAAATTTACAAATTTCAAGTTATATTTGAGTTAAATTTAGGCTAATTGCAAATTTCAATTTATCTAGCTAAAATGAGCAACCAATTTTGCTGAATATTAGTATTACTAAAAGCATCAGGGTCCATTTGCATGCTATAAAAAGAGAAAGAATGTTTGATTTTTCTATATGTCATATAAATGTTGTCGCGCAAAAATAAATAAAACTTTCCACTAAAAATATTAGTTTTTCCCACGAAAAAAAATTATTTTTCACTTGCCCTTTTTTTACTAAAAAAAAATATCAATAAAAAGTTTTTTTACAAAAAATTTTTTTAAACACAAATTTTTGTGATTTAAAATGTTTTTTTTTACACAAATTCCCTTTAAAATTATTTTAAAAAACACCTAATTCGAGCAGAAATTTTCGAAATCAAAATATCGCCAAAAAAATTAAATTTTAAAAAAAAGTTTCAATTTTTTAATGATTTATTTCCCCAAACACGGTTTATATAAAAAATAAATTTGGAATAAATTGTTTTCTTTTAACTCTAGAGAGAATTTATTTTAAATTTATTTTCGAAAATGCCTTTCTAAACAAACAAAAACATAATTAAGAAAAACGTACCATCCACATTCGTTTTACCCTTTTAGTCAGCAGAGATATTTACAAATACACTAGCTTACTAAATATTTTTTTTTTCGTATAAATAAAAGAAAAATCTAAAATAACCCTCGTTTTTTATGTGCCGTCTCTAATTTTTAGAACATAAACAAGAGGGTAAATAACCCAACTGTTTTGGTACTTTTTCCCGGAAATTAAATCGAAGCCCCATATGAGAAAACCCTCAACATAATTGTTTTAAGTGACTTAAAGTATGTTTTTGTATGAAACAAATCTTTAGAAATGCAATTTTTTAATTTTAAAAATTTTTGAATTTTCATTTTATACAATACCAACACCTAGTTTGAAGCAACTTAAGCTTATTTTGTTTTTGCCCTAAGTATTCGGTGAAAATTTTGAAACTATTCGGTAGATTACGGGCAAAAATGTTTCAGTTATAGTCCCAACTTGCAGTGTGGGGATTATGTCCAAAACATTTTAGGAAATCGGCATAATGTCCGTTATGTCATATTACCCTTTTTTTTGTTGGGTAGCTTTTTGAAAGTTTTCGAAATTCTAAATGCGAAATTGGCATATCACACAATGCAAATGAGATCGTATTGTCGGGCGTGGACGATTTTTACCTTGGGCGAATATAAGATTAGTATAGTAAAACATTGAAGGGGATTGGCAAAAACGAATTCATAAATTTAATAGAGCTGTTTCATTAAAAAGAAAATTGATGAAATGTTTGCTCGTCTTTATGAAACCTTTCCAAAATACATATGATAAATATAATTAAAAAAAAGATATTAAGTAAGATTTATGATGTATTACACCATCCGACAAAAGTCGTTAGATACATCTGAAACTAGAGACCAAATGGAGTAAGTCAGTGTTTGCAGTTTTTCATTCATTTTTAAAGGCCCTTAAAGTTTCAGAGAAAAACATTTAAAACAAGTAAGAGCGGCTAAATTCGGCTATGCCGAATCTTATATACCCTTCACCATGGTTGGGAAAATAGTGAAGTTTATACATGGACATATATGGAATGGACAGATTTATATACGGACATCTTTAAGTGGAAATTTACCATTTAGTTTAGTGATAAAACTTGGACTCTGAAAGATTAATGGTTCCTGAAAATAGGTATTTTATAAAATGTATTTTTTGGTCATAACTACTTTCAGCAAATATGTTCTTTTAAAGATTTTCGATCTTTGGATATATAAGACGTATAGGTCATATTACAGCTCTAAAAATTTTGATGTTTTTAGCCCATTTATGGAGTATTTAATTACGGTCTTACCGTTCTTAAGATATAAATTAATATATTTTGTGCCACGCCCAATTCAAGGATCCCATCCACATTTGGTCAGATGTTGTGTATTGATAACCAAGATGCTTACACCTTATTTGAAAACTTTTCCTCTTTCCGTTCTCCAATTATACAGAAAAGCTGACCGACATCGTTAAGACAACTGTGCCGGACGCATGTGTTTAAAAAAAAAAAAAATAACAAAAAGTCTTAAGAAAATAAAAAAAAGTGTTAAAAAATATAAAAATAAAAAAAGTTGAATAGACGGAGCTCGATCGCGCGACTAAAAGAAAAAAAGTATTTGTGACAAAGCGCTTAGACCACTGAGCCATTGAAGGACATAAGCAAACGTCGTTAACAGAAGTAAATAAAGAGTTTTCGTTTAAAACAGATTTGTTTGGGTTTTATTTAAATGACAAACCTTTGTATGGATTTGTTGTTTGTGGGTAAAATGTGTGGAGGTGAAAGACAAAAAGTTCAACAAATAAAATAAAAACAACAACAATCACGATCATAATGCCAATCAGTGTTGTCATATTTTTTTTTTTCAAAAATCTTTTTAGTTCTAAAAACAGCTTTTTTCGACCAAAAAATATTTTTTTACAAATCGTTAAAAGAAATCAATACAACTGCATGTGTTTTATTTCTACAAATATGTTTGATTTAGCTGGCAAATTTGCATTTGGGATTTTATTTCGCTTTTTTATTACAAAATATTTTTAATTTATTTAGCTTAATTTTAAAAAATTGAAGGAAAGTAGTTTATAATTTTTTTTTATAAATTATTATAAGTTATGAACTAAAATAGTTCCTTTCAAAGGGGAATTATGTATAAAATTTTCTTAATTTATGAGAAATAAAATGGTTTTAAAATCTTTTAAATCGGAGCAAAAAATAGAAATAAAACCGTTTGTATTTTGTTTGTATCAGAGGGTTTTTATACAAATTTTATGGATTATTTAATTATTAATATAAAATTTTATTTAAATTAATTATTTAATGTTAAAAAAAAAACAAAAAATAAAAAAAGTCTTAAGCAAATAAAAAAAATGTACAAAAAAATAAGTTGAATTGTGTCTTGAGTAGGATTCGAACTCGCGTTCTTAGAGAAAAACGCATTTGTGACATAGCGTTTAGAGAGTTAATAGAGTTAAATGAGAGTTTATAGAGTTAAATGAACAGTTTTCGTTCAATAGGGATTTGTTTGGTTTTTATTTAAATGACAAATCTTTGTATGTGTTTGTTGTTTGTGTATAAAAGGTGAAGAGGTGAAAGAAAAGAAATTGATGTGTTTGTTATGCGTAATATTCAACATACATATAAAAACAAAGTGATTTTACGGAAAAAATTAGAGGTAGTCCTGGTTTTTTGCTAATATCTCAGTCATTTATCAACCGATCTGGCTGATAGCAAGCAGAAATGGATCACATTTAACAGAAATATACAACAATCAAGTCCTCATCATGTCTGGGGTCTTCGGAAAACCCATTTCAACACACAGACGGACATCGTTAAATCAACTTCGCTCTTCATAAGGACCCAGAATATATATACTTTATAGGGTCTAAGATCAATATTGTAGAAATTACAAACGGAATGACAAACTTATATATACCCTTCCACCTGTGGTTAAGGGTATAAAAATATTAATACTTATACTCGCTCCACAACAACGACATGGATGTCAAATGAAAGAGAAGAAACTAAGCAATTTGAGCAAATTTTTAATATATCATATCGCGAAAAAAGGATACTGATAATGTCTTTTCAAAATTTAATCGTTCAGTTCTATATAAAAACTCATACTAAAATTTATGAGTTAAGCGGCAAAAAAATTTTAATATAGTATATGGTCCGGTTCGTAATAAATTTTTATGAAACCTGCAAAAATATGAGGAAAAATTGATGACAAATGATTTATGAAACAGTTTCATATGATGAAACAATTTTTCCTGAGTGTATGTAGTTCAGAATGCTTTGGATGTTTTTTTTTTTAATTTATGCGATCTTAACAATTTTATTTGTGTTGTTTTAATTTTACTAATATTTCGCAAGCAAATTTAGTGTTTTAACTAATTTTTAGTATATTTTTCTGCCATTTGTATAGATTTACTTCTATACAGAAAGGAGTCACCCTGTGATGATCCATATGTTTTGTTATTATTATTTTGTTTTGTTATTATTTGTTATTATGTTATTATTTTAAAATATTATGCCAATTACAAATATCAAATTGTACATTCCAAATCTGCAAATCTATTTAAACTTTTATCCAAAAAATATTAAAACCATAAATTTTATATAATTTTATTCTATGACACTTCAAATTAAAAATCAATAAAAACAGGAAGTATTTAAAGTGATGGTTCACATTAAGCTTCTTTGCTAAAAAAAAACAATTTCAATAAAAATAATATAAACAACACAAACAAAATTGAAAGAAAAAAATTAATTTAAAAAATCAAAATAAATTACAGTAATTTATTTAATGATGCTGAGTAGTCGACAGACAACACAAAAATAGAATCACATAAAAAAAACCTTAATTTCTAATGAAATAGCTCCTTGATTTTATTTTCCCCACATTATAAAATTTACAAGAAATAATGATTGAAATATAAAAAAAATAAAATAAACTGACCATCATTACCACCTGCTGAACTAAAATCTTCATAGTCATTTATTTTTAATGTAATTTAATTTTTTTTGCCTTTCTTTTCCAATAATTTATTAGAATTGGGTCATTTCTTTCCATGTTATGCAAACAAAAATCTATATAAACAAAATAAGTTAAATAAAAGAAAAATAATTTAAATTACCACCAACAAAACTAAACCAGGTTAAATTGGCTTTTAAGTTATTGTTTTGCAGTATTTATTTCCCAAATAAATTTTTATTAAAAAATAAGTGTATAAAAAATACATTAAATCTATTAAAAATTTCACTTGACTCATTCTCAATTCATAAAGCAATTAATCTTTTTATAATTATTTATGTGTAGTTTATAATCATGTTTCTTTTAATTTTTATTTGTGTTTTTTTTTTTATAAGCAGTCATAAGAAATGCTTTGATTGTTGGTTAAATAAACAGTCATATAAAAAAATCAATAACCCAATAGCCAAAGTTTTCTTTTACCAAATAATAAAATGCATAATGCAAACCCATACTTGTCGAAAAGAGAAATATGTTTTAGAAAAATACTGAATTTACAATGTGGCCTTAGTCTCATTTAAACCGGATTTTTGAAAGAACGTAGTTCATAATTGGATTTGAAACTGCATTCAAAGTTGTCCAGTTTCATAACTAGGTTTTCGAAATACCGAGTTACATAATAATGTTTGCACATCATTCAGCAACAGTATATACAAAAATAGTGTAAAAAATTTCAACAGGTTGTCTGCTTATTATTGGTTTGACCCACGGACCTCTTTAAAAAAAAAATAGAGTTATTAATACAACATATACGAGTATAATAAAATACAGCATATATAATGTAAATACTCTCTTTCTGTTTCTGAAACCAGTTTTTCGATATTCCGTATCATATCTGAGATATCCCGTATTGATTTTGATCTAAATTCCAATTAGGCATAAAACAATTGAAAGATTAAAATCTTGTTTATCGTTTTCTCGAGAAATTTTTTGGCGTATATGTCAGAACAATAAACTGATGATATGGCATCACCTTGTGAAAAACTAATAAAAACCCATGTAAAAATCGAAATACGAGTATACATGAATGTACATGAGCATACATGAGTATATACGGTCATGCATGCTTTAATATATGATCATACATGATCTCATATGTGGTCGTATATGAGCATACATGAATAATATATGAGCATATATAATCATATATGTATATAACATAAGCATATACGCGCATATACCTTCAAATTTCTGATCTGAAGATATATGGTCATATATGAGGTCATGTATGATCATATTTTAAACCATTCATGCACATTTATGACGATGTATGATCATATCATATACAATCTCATGTATGATCATGTACGAGTATGTTTATATATATATTTCAATATTTACTTGGGAAATAATAAATTTTAATTTAAAATTTTACTTTTAATTGAAAGTAAGGTGTAGCAACCAGTTTCTTATTTTTTTTCTCCGGCGAAGAAAAATTTTGCAAACAACAAAACATGAAAAACAAAAATCTTACTTAAAAACACTTGTTTAAGCTACGAGTATATAAACATTTGTTCTTTCATCGTAGTAATAAATTTGGCATTGGATACTTTTGTCCAAAAACTAGTTTCACATGCATTAAGGTTTCTACAGTTGTGTTTCTACAGTTTCTATACAGTGAAATCTCCTTATAGCGGAAAGTGAGAGTCCCAAAGAATTTATACCTTAAGATGGGAATTGAGATTAGTATATAGAAAAACATGACTAAAATCTATTATAGGGGAGTATGGTGTGGAGTACACATTTTTCGAGCTTCTAAAAAGCACCCAGTAGTGAATTTTTTTGTCCATTTTGAATGAAAGTGCTTGTCAGAAAGTACTTTCCCAACAAAACGTAAGTGAATGACACTGACTTAAACTACTTGAAAATAACTTGCCAATATTAGAAAATATTGAACTAAGAAAAGCTTATACATAAACAAAAAAATATTCAAAAATATACCATTAACCAAAAGTTTTTCGAAAATTTTCATTAGGAAAAAATTGGTTTGTATTAAAAAAAAAACAAATAAAAATTTATAATTGAGATGGTTTTAACCTGATTATTAAGTAGTTTAAGTGCCCCAGCCCTTAAAAACTATGAGTTCACTTTTGAGAATTATCACTGTATTTGAATATTTGTATATGTATATAGAATTATGTTCCGTCTTTAATTCTTCATTTTTATTTAAATATTCATGATTATTGGCCTTTAGCATTCCAATTAATTTGTTTAAGCCGATAATATTATTTTTGAAATTAATATTTCAATAACTGGCGAAATAACATGTTTTTAGAGGAGTCTTAAAAGATGTTTTTTTTCGCAAATATGTATTATTTGTAATGAAAAATAAATATTACGAAATTGCCAATTCTTAATAACAAAGCAATACAGTTCGCTCTGCCTGAACAAAATCTTTACTAATTTAGATAATTGATGCACGCTCTTACTTATATATATATTTAAGCTCCAGGCATGTTCCCAATACCCATAAATTTCATTACATTATTAACACTAATAAAACAATAGTTTTTCTAATTTTTTTAAATTTATTATACGAATTTTTAACACAAAAAACTTGCTTATTTCAACGAATTTTATTTAAAGCCAGAAAAGATAACAGACTTATTTTCTGTTACAACAACAGTTTTTTATTTTTATTTTATGCACATATTTTGTTGAGTGTATGTACAAATACAAACACTTTTAAAACAATGATTATGTGATTAAATTAAATTTAGTAGAACAAAATTAATACAAATTTTTGTTTAAATTACAGTAGAAAATTATGTAATTGTAAATATTTACATTCGTGCTTAATCATAAAATTTAACATAAATGCATGTTTGTTTAGTTAACGGTTTATATCAAAAAAAAAATTAAATGAATTTTTAGAATATTCTCATAACAACAGGTGCCTTTATAGCTTTTCTTGAAAAAATAATAAAAGCTTTAGTCATAGACAAAGGATAAAGCTTTTTCGGTTATTTAATGTGCTGCATCACTTATATATTCGTTAGTACTTAGGCATTTCAAAGTAGGCATACTTGTTGTGTCGGATGATAATTTTTAATACATGAAAGTGTATGTAGTGTTGCTACTAATAAAGGGTGATTTTTTAGCAAATTTCTTTTGGTCATTACTGTTTTGTGCAGCTCAGCTGTTTTCGTGAAACATGTTACTGTCAAACATGTTCAGTTTGGTATATAATTTACTCAGAATCGACTTACAAATATCAAAATTCGTGCTGTTTAAGAAATGTATTTCTATCGAAAAATTGTCTTCAGCGACGAAACTCATTTTCAGCTCAATGGTTATGTCAACAAACAGAATTGCCGAATTTGGTGTGAAGAGTAGCCAGAAGCATTGCACGAACTGCCAATGCATCCCGAAAAATGCACTGTTTGGTATGAATTATGGGACGGTGGCATTATTGGACCGTACTTTTTCGAAGACGACGAAGGCAAGGAAGTTACTGTAAAAGGTGAGCGCTACCGTGCGATGATTACAAACTTTTTTTTTGCCCAAAATGGAAGAGCTGGACTTGGCTGACATGTGGTTTCAACAAGACGGTGCCACATGCCACACAGCACGTGAAACAATGGCCCAATTGAGAGGCGAGTTAGGTAAACAGTTTATTTCACGTTTGGAGCCGGTCATTTGGCCGCCCAGATCGTGCAGTTCAACGCATTTAGATTATTTTTTTTGGGACTATGTTAAGGATCATATATATAGGGACAAGCCCGCGACGGTTGACGTACTGGAAGTCAATATTGAAAAATTTATTCATGAAATACCGGCCGATATGTTGGAGACAGTATGCCAAAATTGGATCCAGCTTATGAACCATTTGAGTCGCAGCCGCTGTCAACATTCACATGAAATCATCTTTAAATATTAAATTATATAGACCGTTCTATCGACTCAAATAAAGATTTCATACATTTCTCTATATTTTATGTGTTTTTTTTTTAACAAATCCGAAAGCTCTTAAAAAATCACCCATTATATCTGTAATTTATAAAACTTTCTTAAAATACCCATTAGCGACATCTAAGAGAAAAAGAAGGAACTAATGTTAAAGGAAAAAAGCTTTTCAACCCTTAATAAAAATTTATGGTTTTTATATTAAGCTAAATAAAATATTTTATTAAAAAAGTAATTCATACAATTATATTTCCTTTATAATAGGACTTTGATATTTAAATAAATTATTGAACTTGTGCAATTACTGTGAAATCCTACATACTACTTACTGCTATTTATAATTCTAAAACTCTTGCTTTTGGGGCAAATACACGTCACAAGTGAAATGCTCAATATTGTGATAGTATGCGTAAATTTTAAGTGAATGTGCGTTACGGTTTATGTAAAAAAAAAAACAAAATTGTTTACTTTTTTAGACACATTTTTATCATGGTGTATGTTAGTTTACAGAAGTGTCTATTTGCCGCATTAGCGCTTAATTTACAAAAATATTCAATGTCATCGAATTTATTACAATTAAAAGCGCACTCAAAATGTGTATTATTAGTTTAAATTGAATTATAATAATGATATTTAAAAACCAAATTTAACACATAATCAAAAAACCATTAAAAAATTGTTGGTTTCAAAACAAATAGCTCATGGCGAACTATATAATAATTATATAACATACATGGGACTATTGAATTGGTGGACAAATTTACTATTTTGCTATTACTATTTCTCATATTCGCGTTTTTCTGTTTTAAGTAGCTTTTTCTCAAGATTTTTGAGCATTAAATTGCTTTTTTCACTTTTGTTTTTTTGTTTCAAAGCTCTTTTTTCTAATGAAAATAAAATTTTACTGTTAGTTTTGTTTTTTTTTTTTAAACAAGTGTTTTTTAAACTTTTTACTTTTGCTTATTTAAAAAAATCTTTTTTCTGCTACATTTGTTTGCTTTTTTATCTATATTTTTTACTTGAATTTTGCTTTTTTCTTGATCATATACACTCAAAAAAAGACATGAACTAAAATTTAAGCAAAAATTTCCTTCAAAATAGTTCATAAATTGTCCTCAATTTAAGTCAAATTTTATTAAAACTTAGAAAAATTTTCTTAAAAAGAATAAAAATTCCTAAGTTTGAGGAAAAACGAAATATTTTATATACTCAGAAATAGTTCATATTTTTCCTAAGTAATATTTCCTGATTTCAGGAAAAAAAGAAGTCAATTAAATAAAAATTTATTAATTTTAAGAAAAAACATCTTAGTTTTAAAAAAATTGCATACTTAAAAGTTTAGTTAAAAAAAAAAATTAGGACATAATTTACTTCCATTTAGTTCAAAAAATGTGTCTAACTTAAATCGAGAAAGTACTTGAACTTAATGTGTGTTCATTTTTTGTTCACGAGTAGTAAAATTAACCAAATTTTAGAAAGCCATTTCCAAATTCAGTTTTTAAGTATACAACTTTCTAATTTTGAAGAATTGTTTTCTAAAACTTAATTTGAGAAACTGATGAACTATTTATAAGGAACATTTTCATGCAACTTAGTTCAGATAAATTTAAAAAATTGTAATAAAATATTGTTTTTTTCAAGTAAAAGTTTTCTAATTTTTAAAAAATAATAAAGAAAAAATATTATTAAATAAAAGAAATTAAAGTAACCATTTAAAAAAACTATCGTGCATGATTGTAATTTGTAATTTTTGGTTCGTGATCGTACGTAAGCGTGAGTCAAAAATCTATGATCTTAACAGTCTTAAATATTGAACTTAAAGTAGCTTAAAATATATTTTAAAATTTTGTTAGTAAAGGGTAAAAAATTTCGAATTTGCACTTTTATGTAATAAATTTGTTTGTTGACTACAATATTAAATATCGCAGACACATTTTATACATTACGGCATATTGGCTTTCTTATAATTAACGTAGCGCTTATTAAACTTTATATTTATCGAACGATTTTTTTCACTTAATAATAAAAAAGTTTAAACTTGTATATATTCATATATATGACTTTTCCATTTTCCAATAATAACAAGAAATGTAACTGTGATAGTTTGAGTTTTTGCAACAATTTCCTTAAATTATTTAATTTAAAAAGACGAAGGACCCCCGTGTTCCTTATCCATAGATGCTGTGTGTCACGTAGGGCGTCAATTAACTACGAAAAGGATCTGACTTTGTCACAATTTATTACGTTTTAGGATATCCTGCAGCACATTTTTTTAATTTGTTTACCTTATTGCGAATGAAATTTAACTTTTATTTTAAATGCATGAATTTAGTATAATTCAATTTAATTTGAAGACAAAAATGTAAAGCAAAAAGCTCCGAAAAGTGGGAAAATATAAAAACCTCCGTAAGTGGGAAAATACTTACTTAATGAGTGTAAAGTACTTTAAAATATATGGTAAAAAATATTACCTTTACCAAAGAAGCAGGATAAGGATAATTTTCACTTAAAAGAAGTGCTATCTAACTTGATGTTAGAAAATATTTTCTTACTTTTAGGGTGTTAAGTCCTAGTTTTTAGTAAAAAAAATTATCTAATGAACTTAAATAAAAAACAAATTTTCTTAAAGACAAGAAAACATTTCCTAACTAACAGTACAATTTTAGATGATGTATGAACTAATTAGGAGGAAATTTTACTGTTTTCTAATAAAAATTTGATTTACTTTTCTATAATTTAGAAATTTTTACCAAATTTTAAGTAAAATTTGTTTCTTAATTTCAAGGAAAATTTTATTAAATATTGGCCAAAGATGGCGCCGTTTTCAATTCAATTTTTCCTCTATATAAGTAAAATTTTCTAAATTCTAGCTCATTTTTTTTTGAGTGTATGTTTCATTTATTATTTATTTACGCTCATATATGATTATATATGGCATTATACCTTCAAATTTCGAATCAGAAGGTATATGGTCATATGCAAGATTATATATGGTCATACCATGCGTGGCCGTATATGACCATGTATGATAATACAAATGTATGGTAGGAACATACATAACAAATGTATGTATTTTGATTTTGCATAAATTATCATTTTTCTATCAATTGATTGTAAAGAGAGATAAAAAAAAAAAGCTTCATAAATATCACTAAAATCGATAAATATCACTAAAATTACCTAGCCAAAACCGTTGTCCGTTTCCTTTATCAAATATTTTTTTTCAGCAAATGATTTATTAATCAATTGTAATTATATTTTTATGCATAAGTAACGATTACTAATGGTTTATCTACGCAAAATATTTTATTATCATTAAATGATAATAAAATTTTCTCATTCAATGGTAGTGAAAAATTCCCAAGTATGTATGTAAACAAGTGGGTTTAGAAATTAAATAAAAATATTATAAACAAAATATTTATCCCTTTAATGTACGAAACACGAATAAAATGGACAAAATATTTAAAACTGCACTGAGAGAATTATCTGCATGATATTTTGAACGTTTGTACGAGTACTAACTCAATAATGAAATTATATGAAAAATGTTATTTCCCGATGAAGGAAGACCCAATATAATTATATATAAATATACATATATATATAGTCATGTATATAATTTCATATCATATTTTATCTTATTTGAACCGTATCCAAAATGTTGGCTGTGAAATTTAAAAAGTTTATATTTTGGATCGAAAAGAAACATTTGTAAATGACTTGGGGTTACTTATTACGAATAAGAAATTAAAAATTTTAAATCAAAATGGCAGATTCAATATGGCGACCGATATTTAGAATTGAATGCAAAATATTCACCGCCATTTTGGAACTTTCATTTAGTTTTTTTTTTAATTTTTTATTTCAGGTTCGTACCCAATTACCAAAAGTCATTTACAAAATTGTCTTCTAGATCTAAATCATTAACTTTTTAAGATCCAAGATCCCTATTTTGAATTTTTCAATTTATACATTCACAATAATCGATGCATAAAAGTACGAAATTAATGTGAAAACAACAAAAACTTTCGTAAAATAAACAAACTTTCGTTTATATTAAGGAAGTTTTTGTTATTTTGACATTTTTCTGTGCATGGATTATTTCTAGTGTATGTGATCTTTTGTGTACCGTAGGAACAATTTTGAGAAACCACTCTTTTATAGGGGAGTCCCTTTGTGAGTTCCATCAGAAAAATATGCATGGGCACCCTGTTAAAGGCCAGATCTTACGTTTAAGGATTAAAAACTGGGATAAATGAACGCTCTGTTGAAGATCTATTTAAGGGAGTACAAAAAATATGTAAACAAATTTTAAACATAAAAGTTTTGAACAACTTTGAAACTAATGTTTAACCCGAAAGTATCTGTTTGGTCTGATATTTTGATTAACAAAAATTTTATAATGTTTTCCGTTTTATCACATATTCAAATTTCATAAAAAACTGGTAGAACCTTACTCGGAGAATGTCTTTGTTAGTCGAAAGCTAGCCAATAAGAAGAGTTCAAATTTTAGTATGGTTTTTATGACGTTTTTTATTTTGATTCTCAAAAATTGCGAAATTTTACCAATCCATAGGATAGGATGACTATTACGTGTAAAAAAGTTTAAGTAGCGATAATTTTGACTTTGCCTTTATTATTTAACAAAATTTTTAATAGGATGAATTTAAAAAATATATTTTCTTATATAAAAATAAACTAATTAACATAAAAATTGTAATTTTTAAAAGTTTATGTGTGCATTGGAGGGTTAATTTATATTTAACTTCTATCACTATGCATCGCCTAAATGTGATAATTTAAAGAAAGAGCATTATAGGGTTATTTAGTTTTAACAGCTTAATTAAATATTATGTTACAGTTTATAAATAAACAAATATTTTTGAGCTATAAACAATATGAGTTAATATGTAGAACAACAAATATTTATATACATTAGATACAAATATATGTATATATACAACGAACATACGGAAACACTGACCTACACCAAAATATAATATATTAATGTGTTATTTTATTTGATCATAAATACTTGTTCCAAGTATAAAATTTTTATTGTCCAAACAAGTGTTTATATTATGGGTGGCAACATAAACACAAAAACAATGCACGCAACTTGATACAAAAGTGTAAAAAAAAAACTTTGTAAATGTTCAAAATTCTATAAAACTTTATGAAGAAATGCACACTCACTGTCCTTCAGAATTTTCGTCATTGTTTAAATAGGTTTAGGTGAAGTAGGTAAAGTAGTCGTGGTAAAAAATTTAAAATTGGAATGTACCAGTTTGTGTAAATTAGTTGAAATTTCAATAATTTTATGGGTACAGACGATATTAAACTTACAAATTTATCTTTTATATGGCTCCAGAGAGTTTTTTAAAATTATAACAGGCAATCTAAAGTTCTTGCTATTCAAAACTTGATAAATTTATTCAAAAATTTTATAAATTTTTTTAAACAAAAATATTTTTTGTATAAAAATTTATTTTTAGTTTGGTTCGAGATCTTAGAAAAAGTTTTTTCCAAATGAAAAATTTTTTTTAATTTTTTTTTTTTATTTAAGTAATCATGGAGAATACACAAAAAGTTATTAGACACTAGCCGAATGGATAGCATTTTATGGTCCGCTACGACCTTCATCAACATTCTTCGTGCCCTTGAAATTCCTAATTTTAGATATCTCTATTTAAATCACAAATCAACGGAAAAAGCTATTCATGCTATTTTATTATTGAGTTTAAATAAAATTTACTAACAATTTTTGTGTTATTTATATTCACCTTTGCTTACCGTATGTCCAAATTAGCTATTAGCTAATATTAAAGACATGTGTTTAAATTGTTTTTTACATACATGTTTAAACAATTCTTTTTTTAACCGTGCCAAGTTATATTTTAATAGTGAAGTTTATATTTCATAGTTGATCTTTTTAATACTTATATGTTTGGTTCGAGAAAGATCAAATATCAAATATAAACTTCACTACAAAAATATTTTAGAGTAAAGATTTATGTGAAATTTTAATTCCTTGTCGTCTTTTCGTAAAAATTAGTGTTTTGAAGTTTTTCAAACAAATCTTGAAATCAAATTCCGGAAAGGGAATTTATGTCTATTTAACTGAAAACGTATATAATCAACCATGTAATATCCACTGCCCTTCTCATACTTGGTGATTATATTGAATCTAGCCAAAATAAGATACCCACTAATTTTTATATTTTTCTTCCTTAACGGCCTATGAAGTATAAAGTTGGAGGAAATTATAAAAAATTAAAAACGTGTTCATACGCAGTAGCCTTTCTCTTTTATACTTCTAATACTACCAGAGTTGTTAATGTGTCATTTTCAGGCGGTTTACACCAAATGTTTTATTGAAATTTTTCATAAAAGTAAAATATCTTTTTGGGGAATCCGCCATATCTTAATAATCTGGTATTAAAATTTAAAATAATATATGGGACCTTGAATTAGTAATGAGAGTTGTACACAAGAGGCTGCCACAAGTATATGAAGTAATATTTCAGTTTCCAATGTCTTGCCGCTCTTAAATCTTATCATTATATTTAGAAAAGATATTCAGGATAAATGATTAAGCATGTTCAGGTACCACGAAATACAAATAAAATAAAATTATACAGAAAAGTGATTAAAGTATTTGAAATAATCCTAACCATTTCACAGGTACTTCATATCTCAAAATAAACAACTTAAATTTAGATAGCAAATACTTAAAGATAATGAAATCTATTGTTCAAGATTAATCAGCCGCTAAATCCTATTGTGAATGAACGTCTTTAGCAGGTTGAGCGATTTGGTTGAAACTTAAGCAACAATACTAAATATTGTCTTGAACATGGCGAATTTCGTAACAGATAAAGTATTTTTGAGGGGAGTTCTTCTTAATTACTTTAATATTATTGCGATTTTACCTTTAAAAATCGTTGATTTAAAATTCTCCTATAGCAATTCTTTATTTACACCAAACCTTAAAACAATTACACAAGAGACTTTATTGAAACTCTACTAAGTTACCCTTTAAAATGTAACACAATTTATTCAATTAATCACCAATGTTACTCGTTAAGCATTTTATTACAAAATAAACTCGCATGCAACATTGCTGGAGTATTTATATGAATCATTCCAATGGTTTTTAGGCTGCTGAAGCGTTTGGAATTCGTCCACATATAGCAATAATTCCAATTGATCCGGCCATTCCTTGTCTTCGAAATCAAAATCACCACTTTTAAAGCTACTAAACCATCTCCGACCGATTGTTTACATAAAGCGTGCTCGCCGAAAACTTCCATCAAGATTCGATGACCCTCGGCCGCACTTTTCTTCATATTGTTACGGATATTCGATTTATCGATTTCCATTTACTCGTAAACACATAAATTCCCATATGCCAGTCCTGAGATGTAAAACAGTTTCTATCAACTCTTCACCACGACTAGTATTGCACTATTGTTATTCTGTCAAACTTCATAGAACATACTCGACGTATGTATTGCTATATGTGCACGAATGCCAACGATTCAGAAGTTGTTTGGAGTCGACAGTCAGCAAATGCCTAAAAGTCATGGGAATGATTCAAAAGCAAGGAAACGAGTTGAAGCCTCGCGATGTCTAAAGACGATTTTTCGCTTGTAAACAGCTACTCGAACACCAAAATAGAAGAGGTTTTTTGCATCGCATTGTGACCTTAGATGAAAAGTTGATCCATTACGACAACCAATGAACCAGCGCGGCGTAATCTACTACGAGCTGGTCAAACCAAATGAAACGATCACGGAGCAACGCTATCGGACTAAAGCAAAAGCGGCCGAAATACGTACAAAGGCACGACAACGATCGGCCACATGATAAAATTATTTTAAAAATTAAAAATATTTTTAACTTTTGAAGCGCTTAAGCTAGGTGATTTGTTGATATTTCATTTTAATGCTACTAAACTAACCGGTAGCAAGCCCGGGAAAATGTCCAGTGTTGGAACCTACATGAGAGCGCACAACATGTCGACTTTCGGGCTTAAGTGTATTGCTTGGGTTTTGGACATGATGCAGATGTGGAGGATATCTTCTCTTCCGATTCCTCTTTTTCTTAATTTACGGGTTGGGAAACTGCAACTTAACTATATATTTTTTTTTAGTTGTAAATAATGAACAAACCATTAAAAATTTGTTATTTCAGTTGGAAAACAGTTAAATAATTAAAAAAAAACAAATTGAAATTAAGAAAACTTCACCATATTGAAGAAACTTTTTTACAAATATTGATGGAACTTTTTCATAAACATGAAAAAACTTCTTAAAAAATATAATGAAACATCTTTATAAATATTGTTGAAACCTTTTCATAAATATAAAGAAACTTCTTTGTAAATAAGAAGAATTTATACAAGTGAGTTTATGAGAAATATTCTTCGTTTGGTTTTCATTCCCTAGATTAGATTCGAAAGGGCCTATGCAATGCGACCAAAAGATGTTTTAATGAATCCAGTAGCCTTACTAGGCACAGATTTCCAAATTTCTAATGGGGATTATGTATATCTACCAAGGAGTTGTAGTCTGCTGTCTCAGCATCCAATTCACAGAACCTACAAGTATCTGAGTCAGACATACCTCTGATCCTCAAATGATATCTGAGATTACAGTGTCCCATGAAAAATCCTGTTAAGGCCTTTGAGTTCTTCCTGTTTAGAGAAAGATTTTCCACTAGATGGGACAATGAATTTCTTAGCTTGGCGCTGGCCAATGGAATCTTTCCAGCACTCAATGGTCTTGGATTCTCTCCAAATCCTAAGTTTTTCTCTGATATAGCCCATGGGTACACCACAGAAAGGTAGTAACGACGGGCCCCGCATTTGGCAAACCTGTCGGCCCGGAACCCAGATAAGAATCAATTTGTTGGATCCACCAAGTATCTTGCAGTCCAGGACAAACTTAGATGATACGTCATAGGACAACAATGCCCTGAGTGCCGCTTGACTGTCCGAAAGACACTCCAATGCGCATACAAAGATGGCAAAGATTTCCGCCTGTAATATGGACGAACACTTGCCCATAGGAAGGGTACGTTGAAAATTGGATTCATAGACGCCCGCACCCGTATCTCCATTGATCTGTTTCGAGCCGTCAGTGAACCAAACCTGTGATCCCTGTTAGGGTTCCCAAGATTTACTGGTCCAAATGCATCTCTCGAAGATGATCACATCATAATTACTACTAAAAATCTGCCTTGGTAACATCTTATCCGTGACCTTGGCCAGTGGATCTTCAAGGAACAACCCCGATATTTCCATGTGGCCTCGCGAGTCACCTCCCTTGATATTACCAAATTCCCGGAGACGCTGAACACCCCTACAGGCGTCCTCCTTTACCGAGATATGTAGTGGAGGTATATTAAGCATTGCAGTAATGGCGCTAGTCGGACACGTCCTTCCCGCACCAGTTATGCCCACACAGCCTAAGCGATAGATCCTGTTAAGCGCTTCCTTCGCCTCTGTTTGCTCCATCTTGGGCCACCATTCCAGAGCAGCATAAGTAACCATTGGTCTCACGATGGTGTTGAAAGACAAGTATACCATTCCAGGCCTTAGACCCCAAGTCCAACCAAAAAATATCTGACACGATAATGCCATTATTCGTCGGCTCCACCAAATCGAGCTTCCAGGATCATCTTCATTCCCTATAATGATTTTAGAATACATAATTCCACCTTAGACCCAGATTTCCTGTGGGTTTTTTTGCATAATAACCCAGCAAAAATTAAGCTGCCAAAGAAGCAATAAAAGCATCACTACTATGGCAAAGGCATCACTTCTTTTCTGATGGTTTCATCGATTAATTTAACATTAGGGTGTCATAGGATGGAAGTATTCAAATGTAGCTACTAGCATTACTCATACTTTACTCTAAGGAAGCAATGATAATACAATGACTAGATATTCTGATGCATTAGTGGAAAATGTTCATATACTTTGTAGTATTTAAGCTTTGCTGAAAATTTTATTCATAAGAATGCAGAAAAATAAGTTTAAAGAAGCGAAATTTATGCATTGATATACAAATACTCTTTATTAAAACAAATAAATAATTCTGCGTTAATAAAAAAGCATTTTTGAAAAATTTTCAAAAATTTTAATGAATTTTTAGACAAATTTTAAAATATTTTTGGATAATTTTAAAACTGGTTGTACAATTTTGAAACATTTTTAGATAATTTTAAAATATTTTTTAGAACAATTTTAAATTATTTTTGCACTATTTTAAAACAGATTTAATTTGAAATATTTTTTACACAATTTTAAAATTATTTTGATAAATTCTGAATTAAAACTGGAAATGATATAGTGTTAAATAATAAACATAATGCAAAAATGCACAAATTGCGTCGTCATAAATATTTAAGGCTGAAAAAATGCAAATGACAGGCCAGCCAGTATCAATTAAAGGTCAAAAAAAATCAGTTTTCTTGATTTTTCAAAACTTTTATAAAAATTGCAAAACTGCATAAACTCTATCCCTCATGAAATTTTAAACTATTTTAAAAAAAATGATTTAATACAAAAATTAAAAAAGTTCATTAAAACTATTTTCTTAATTTGAATAAATGCTTTAGAGTCAAAAAAAAAATATATACGATATACTATAACTTATTCTTTAGAAGTAATGAAGAGTGATAATTTAAGATATGTATCGGGTTTATATCCAGATCACTGCATTTGATATATGAACACATGAATACTTTTAAAATTGCCTTAGAATAACACTAAAAAATCATAAAAGAATGTCAACTAAAGTTTAGGAAGCTATGAAAAAAGTTATAGTCACAGAATGACTACCATTTTTTTTTTTTTGCTGGGAAAGTTTTTAAATATTTTGTTATTCGTATGAAATACATTTTAGTTTAATTAAATTAATTTTTTGAACGCCCCCAACAATTTTAAAACGATTTAATGGGTTGTGATTTTGTGTGGTTTAATTTTTTAAAAAAAAGTACTTGCGGTATTTGTATTTAAATATTTGTTAATGTATAAATAATATTTGGTTGTTTTTTTTTTTTTTTTGTTTTTTTTTTTTTCTGTGTGTGTAAATTTATTATTTTGCTATGAACTTAAAGTGACTTTTAATATTCAAGTCACTTATTTTTATTTGTTTGGTAAATATTGTTAAAGTTTATATAAACTGAGTTAAAGTCATGTTGATCACGCAACAAAAGTCAAAAAATGTCAGATCTAAAAAAGATACACCACATGACTACATATGATGGGAAAGGTACCAAATTAAAATAACTTAACCACAAAATCTTAATAAGAAAACTTTTACTTTTCATATCCATACATGAAAAGTAAAAACCAACACCAAAAGTTTTACTACTTTTTAAGGTAAATTAAATCTTAAATTACTTGAAAAGTTAAAGATGTGTAAAAGGTTATTAAGGTTATATTTTTTGGAAATGCAAAAAGACATATTTTAAAAGGGAAATTATAGTTTTCATTATACGTAATCATTATTTCTACTACCTTTATTATGTGGTTGAGTGTATTGTATGTGTACAATTCTCAATTTAAATTTAAATTTCATTTCCTTTTTATTTTCATAATATAAAAATAACAAACATAACCGTCATATAACTATGAATGTAATAAAATAATTGAATTGTGTTTCCAAT
Organism: Eustalomyia histrio; assembly: GCA_949748255.1. Taxonomy (NCBI): domain Eukaryota; kingdom Metazoa; phylum Arthropoda; class Insecta; order Diptera; family Anthomyiidae; genus Eustalomyia; species Eustalomyia histrio. The sequence goes on along the minus strand of OX456523.1, from coordinate 65,642,572 downwards.
TTGAATAAATGTCTATGTCTAATTTTAGATACCAATCACAATTCCTTTCCTCTAACTCCATTTGTTTGTCTATCGATATGTGACTACCAATCAGTCTGTCTGTCTGTTTATTTCTACATATCAATATTTTTTTTTTCAACATTTCCCCCATCCCACCACCTTCAATTTTATTTTAAATTTTCGGTAAACGTTCCGATTGTTATTATTTGAACAAAAAAAAAAGAATTTTCTATAAAAAATGTTGAATACATTAAAAATAGTTATATACAACAAAAACTAAAAATGTTTTAGTTATCATTTTATATCAATTTACATATACGTTTTAAACGATTTATTGTATATAAATTTACTAGATATACAGTCATTCTAATCAACAGAGTTTCTCAAATGATTATGTCGTATTCAACAGTCGTTCAGCAGAGCAAATTTTACAAGTTATAAAATTATCCATAGATAATTTCCAATGTTATGGTCAGTTATGTATGAGAGTAATAGTGCATGTATTCAATTATTCGATTTATATATTTGATTAACTGACCAAATAATGGGATTTTTCTTAACCCATTAATCAAATTACATTATAAAATTTATCGATTAACCGATAAAATGTAATTTAAAATACTAAATTTTTTATATTTTTATATAATTTTATTTAAAAGACAACAACAAAAAATATATGAGTGACTACATATTTTTTAAAAAAATGTATTTAATGTTTGGAGTTTTCCTTGTAAATGTTTATTTTCTTAGGTTTTTATTAACAAGAAGATTTTAGTTTTCCTCAGATTTCGATCAAATTGGCGCTTTGAATTAATAATGAGCGTTTTTGTTCAAAATTAACGGAGTTATTATGCAAAAATGGTTGCAAATATATTATTCAAAGTATTGTACATCGTGGCCACAACTTTTGCCATCTTCAGATACCAGCTCTGCTTCCCATTTGATTCCATGTTGTAAAATTACTTTGTCATGCCTTTCTTTGTATTCCGGCCGTTTTTGCTTCAGTGCGCGGCTCAAACACATGAGTTTAGACCAACAGCTGATTGCTGTCTGGACAAAACCCATGAATTTTTGTGCTTTGTATTGTCGTAATGCGCTTGCCAGTTATAATGCTATGCAAAAAACCCTTTTTTTTTGGCGTTTGAAGAGGTGTTCACAAGCAAAAAATCGCCTTTAGACTGTCCACATAGAGCAATGATTCCAATTCTTCGTCTTCAAACTTTTTGGGTTGACCTGGCCATTCTTGGAGCTCAAAATCACCACTCTTAAAGCGACCAAAACACCTCCGACACGATTGTTCGCCGTCAACTTCCACCAAGATTCAATTACCTTCGGCCGCACTTTTCTTCATAATAAAGTAATGAAAAAGAACTTCCCGTAAAAACACTTTATCTGTTACAAAGTTCGACATGTTCGAAGCAATATTTAGTATTGTTGTTTTCCTTGCAACCAAATGACACAAGCTTCAAAAATACACTCATACACAATAGGTTTTAGCAGCACGACATTGGAAAATGGAGCATTGGTTCATTGGCCTCTTGTGTGAAACGCCCAGCGAAATTTTTTAGAACCGATTACTTTCGAATCTGTTCTAGAACAGGTTCTTTTACCACCAATTCCATGGAACATCTTCAAAAACTGGTTCCCGGGAGTCAAAATGTAAGGTTTCACTGTCCTAGAACAAGTTCTATACCTGGTTCTGTAACTGGTTCTAAAGCATCCTTTTCTAGTTTAAATGAAACAAAACTGTTGCCGGTTGTAGAATATAAATTATGACCTATGCTAATGCAGTATAAGGTATTCAACAACCTGTAATATGGATTTTACCTTTTTAAGATCCCAATATATTGAAGATAAAGAGACAATACATATTGGCACAAGTTGATATTTAAGAAACAAAAATTAGTTTTAAATTTTTTTGACACATTTTTTGTTATTTTTGCTACTTGCATAGATCTATCGTACAAAACATCTTTATTTTGATACCCAATTTGTAGATATATTTGGAATAAACTGGAACTTAGAAGGGCGCTGTGGTATACCAGTTATTGGGTTCTTATTGATTTAAAAAAGACTATGTTGAAAAATAAAATGATTTTGTAACCAAAAACCTTTGTTTCATTCAAAAAGTAACGGGCTTTTTGACCCACCCACGTAAAATAAATTCTTTTACAATATGTTAAATTTTTTGAAATATTTTTTCAATTCGTATTTCGAAAACGCAAATTTAAATTAATCCCGTGATCGTTTGTAAGCGTGAGTAGAAAAATATTTTCGTGCGTAAATGTTATTCTTTAGTTCGTGAACGTGCGTCAGCATGAGTCAAAAATCGCCCAGGTGCCCATCTCTATATTATTATGAAAACTTTCATTGATTTAAAGACAATTTTTGTGTACTTTGTGAAGAAAAAAATATATTTTCCTTAAATTTTTGTAAAAACTAGAATTTAAAAAATAATACCACAGAATTATATGCAATTACTTATTTTTTCTTTGATACCATATCAAAGTTGTGTCTTCCCATTTGAGAAACTCTACCACACATTCCGTTATATTTTAGGGCATTTAGTATGTTTTGTAGTTTAAGAGCTTTGTGTATAAAAACGTTTGTAAAATATTCAAATTTTTTGTATTTCTTTTGACATTTTATTATGCAAAAAAATTGTATATTTTTAAGTGCCCTTGAATTTTTACGTTTTTTTTTTCTGTCGCTCCCGGTTCTTCTTTAATTTCAAGCTTTTTAAGTCATTTACATTTTTTGTTGAGAATTGCATAAAAATACCGTTAAGTATAAACATTGGTACATTATACACTCAAAAACAAAAGATTGTATAAAACATTTTCTAATTAAATATTTTCAACCAAGTTTTCGGTTATTGTTTTTATTTTACCAACAAGATTGAACCTATCTCAGATTTCTAAGGGTATTAAGAAAATAATAAAGGGGCCCTAAAAACTGCATATTTAAAAAAATCTATTTAATTTAAATAAAATATACTTAGGCTCTGTGCTAGGTAGTAAAAAGAGTTAAAAATTTCTTTGAAAATCATTTCAACAATTTTTTATATTTCATACAAACTTGTGAACCTGAATTTAATTTATATTTTATTTAGCCAATTCGCACCCACCCTTAATGTCATATTGATCCATATTTAATTTTAAATTTATTTAAGTAAACATTATTGATAATTAAGTTGTTTTCTTACCTTTTAAGTTCAAAATTTACTGAAGTGCTTTGCTGAAAATAAAAAGAAAAAAACAAAGAATTATTTAAGTATTATTTATTTATTAATTCATACAATCAAAAATATAAAAAAAGCTGACAAAATTAAAAAACAACTGTTATTACAATTAATTTATTCGGTATTATAATATCTTTATAAAATTCGTTTAAATAAATATTAATGAAAAACACCACAAGTCACAAATGGGTAGCACTGTAAATAATTTGTTATGGAGCTATCGACTGAATTAAAAAATTTTAGAATAAGTTTTAAATTTTTTTTTTTACCACTAAACTGATCGAAAATTTAAACAAGAAGTCCTGCATTAAAACTTCCAATACTACCCGAAAAAGACCGTGACATATTCATGTAAATATATGGATAACGCAATACTTTCAGAATTATATTGTGTGTTTCGGAACATTTTTGTTCGACGACAAGCAAAAATTTTTATAGTTCTTGATTCAATGTATGTCTAGACTATTTCTGCAAAGTTTAAACTCCGTACTACTTCCCGAAAAAGACCGTGATATTTTCAAACAAAAATTTTACTTATTATAACTAGTTTTTTGTTGTATTAGAAGCAATTATTTTTTTAGGATTTTTATGGTACCTTTTTAAAAACGTACTTTAAAAAAGTTCTTTATTTTGAGAAAAGTAATTTTTTCAACAAATACTTTTTCTTAAAAAGAATTTTTTTTTTAAATACTTGTTTTAAAAATAGTACTTTTTCTTGAAAAAATTAATTTAAAAAAGTACTTTTTAATTTTTTTTTAAACAAAAAGCATTCAAAAAATTATTATTTTTTACAAAAAGTAATTTTTTTAAGAAATTTATTTATTTTTTGTTGAATAAAGAACTGGAAAAGGAACTTTTTTGGAAAAAAAAAAATTTTTAAACGGCACTATTTTTGAAAAAGTGCTCTTATTTTGAAAAAAAAAAAACATTTAATTGGTTACATACTGTAAGACCGGATAGACCGAAACCCGAAATGTTTAAAAAAAACTGACAAAATCGTTACGAAACTACTGTTATTACAATTAATTTTTTCGGTATTAAAATACCGCAAAAACCACAAGTCACAAATGGGGGGCACCCTAAATAATTTATTATTAAGCTAAACATTACTAGAACAAGTTTTAAATTTTTTTTACCACTAAACTGATTTTGTTTATTTTTTAATCTTGATGAAAATAATCACCCACTTTTTTATCTTGGACCTGTGATCGAAAATTACATTGCTTTATTGGCTAAGGAACTCAGAATAGATATATATTATAGAGTCATTCCTCCATCACATACGGTAGAGGTTAACAAATTTCAACCTTAAATCTGATATTTTGATCAAATAAAAATCTAAAATAAATGTAAAAAGGCCATAAGTCGATTTGTTTTTTTTTTTTTTTTTGAAAAAAAAAAGGAAAAACCCAATATAAATTTAAAAAACTTTGGATATATCATATTTCTGATCACAATTTTTTGCCAATACTGGCAACAAGAAAATAAAAAATTGCATTTAAATAAATTTTATATCCAAACTTTTCACATTTTGTTAATTGTTATTATTCTCCTTTTATACTAATATATTAAAACTGAACTAAAACTAACCAATTTTTTAACAAAGCTATATAGATTAAGCGCTTTGAAAAATAAAAACTTATAAGCAAAAAATATAGCTTAAATTCTTAAAATTAAAATTTTGTTTAATAACAAAGTTATAGTCAATTAATTTTGTAATAGATTCAATAAGAAAAACTATTATTATTACAAATGCTATTAGTTTTTTAATTGAACCAATTACAGAATAAATTAAAGTTTGATTTTGTTATTCAACAAAATTTTTAATTAGAGAAATTTAAGGATTTTAATGTGGTAGTTATTGCTAACACAATATATAATATTCAAAATAAAAATCAAGTAAGGGCTTTTACAAATTAAACCAATGGAATGTACATTAAACTTTAATTTTTAATATGTTTAAAAAGTTCAAGTGTCAATAATAAATATGGTGTTGTTAAATGTAAATACAGAATTATAAGGACGGACAAGGATGCTTAAAAAAGCTTTAAAATAATCGTACGGAAAAAAGCTTTTAAAGTAAAAAACTTTAAAGGCGAAAGAATAATAAAATAAAAACAAAATCGAGGATAAATTTAAAAGAAAACAAACAAAAAATCCTTGCTCTTGCCAAAAACAATAAACGCGCAAGACAGTTAAATGTCAACTTAAATGAAATTATGCAAAACGAGATAAAGTTTCTAAAAAGGATTTCTCAAAGAGAGTTTGGCAAAAATAGAGAGCGAGAGAGAAACGGGAAAACTAAGTAAAGGAATTATTTAAGATTTTTTCTTTAAAGATAAATAAACAAAAATCTTTACAAAATTTTAAACGACATACTGGTTTATGTTGCCACTTTTCTTTTGAAATTTTAATGAAAAATAAAAAAACATAAGTACTTGTACACTTGTTACGTAGTTTTGTCATCGCATGAATGACGTACATTACAGTTTGTGTGCTTGCCAATCATCTCTTTGCAAAAACAAGCAAACAACTTAAAACATTCAAAAAGTTTAATTTATTTTCACACAATTCATAAACCAAACTATCAACAAAAAAATACACCCACTTTCAACCCCCATATTCAGGAAAAATTTAAATGAATAACGTTGATTTTCTTACATAGTATGACAGCAAACAATACAGAGCGTTTTTTGAACAACAAACAACAGTGTCATCATTAGTGCAACTTTTTGCACTACACTTTTAGTAAAAGGCAGATACTTATTTTGTAAGTAAAGAAACAGAACAACAATGTACCGTATTTTTTCCCTACAAATTGACATATAAAACACGTCGAGCTTTGTAGTTGTGAGATAGAATCTGTTTTAATTTTAGGACGATTTTTCCTATTGTCTTGGATTTTGTTTGTAGACAAAATCTTAGCCTCTTAGTGTACCAGCGAATGAACAACGTAATATATAAAAAAAAACTGCGTTTGAACAATTCTAAATTTTTTTTAATGTTTTTTTATTATTTTCATAAGACTTTTATGTAAAACCCAAAAAACATTGTGTGTGTTGACGAAGGTGGCGAATGTTACTGGTCGAGTCTTTTCTCACATTGACAATTGTTCTTATTTGGGCTGACACTAAAATAAAAGTTTCCTATGGAAAATTAAACAAACTCGCACCGAATCGATATTTTCCACTGAATGGGAAAATTTATCCCTCGTGTCACTGGTATAACCTGTAACAGATCACTAAACTAATCCGGGAATATATTCTAGGATATGCTATAGAATTAAGGAGAGTTCAGTGGCCTGTCCCAGGTTATATCAGATATTGTATATACAGTTTGATTTTAGCATAGACTTGATGACATAAAACTATTCTATTTGCATTGTTTTAACTAAAAGTATTTCAGTGTAAAAGGGATAAAATCTGGACAGATATCATTAGATTTCATTAGATAGATTGTACCACATCTAAATTGATCTCAAAATTGGAAACAAAATTAAGATCTAATTAAATCTGATCAAATCTAGACAGCTCTGGCGCACCATATATAACCAGATTCAAATTACTCTAAACATACAGTCATAGTAATATGTGGTTTACTTTTTGTAGTTTAATAAAAAAGTTTTCCGTTCCATTTAAAAATAAAGGAACATGCATTTATTTTTCAAAGCAATATCTATATTAACTTTATACATTTGTTCGAAATGATTTACTATCATTTACCAATTTTTTTCAGTTTCATTTATTTTTTTCATTTGTTTGATATTTAATAAAAATTTACCCACAAAACGGAAATATTAAAAAAATTCCAATTTGTTTTTTATTTAGATTATTTCAATTCAAATTACAAGAACTTCATAAACACACATATACAAACAAATTTACACAAAAGAATCTATAGGGATACATTTTGTATATTAAAAAATAAACAAATAAGGAATTGGTATGTAAAATTTTAACATTTGATAAAATCAATTGTTTCTTACGGATGTGTAAGTTGTTTAAATAACATTTAAAAATAAATATCAAAAGTCATTTGATTTAAATGAAAATTAAGTAGGCCGGTTTTTAAATGAAATATCATTTCTTGTCAATGGTAATTTCTGTTATTTTAACTTACAAATCATTTTAAATGTACTATAACATCTAATCAGATTCAATCAAAAAAATAGATTATAAGACACCATTAACTTAATTATTGTATACATTTCTATTTCGATGTCTTAAAAAAAGCTCAAATGGCTTATATCTGATCATATTTGGACAAAAAAATTACCAAATTTTACAGATATAAACTGATCTGGCATTACATCTTATCAGATCTGGCCATAAAGTGCATTATATATGCCATATCTTATCATATATCATCAGATCTGCCACAAAATCTTATTATATGCAATATCATCTAATTAGATCTAATAAGATCTGATCTGATCAGATCTTATCTTTTTTACACGGCTTAATAAAAAATAAAAATTTATATTCCTTACAAATAAGTTTAACCCTAATGACTAGAAATAAATAATTTAAAGCAAATTGCTGCAACTACAAAATATAAATCCCAAACAATGCTGCTTAAAAAAAAAGTAGTAATAGTAATAACCAGGGCAGCGACTTTTATGCACTGAAAAAATAAAATATATGCTTACACTATACAGTAAAAATTAAAAATAGGTGCTGAAATTATGCCTTTAAATTGAAATATGCGCTAAAAACCGATTGTCGATTTGTAAATTTCTGGATAGAGTTGAGTTTAAAATAAAATCCATGAAAATAACATAATGTTTCTCTTTTTAGTAGTTTAATGTTGTATTAAGGTTTTCAAATTCTTATTTTTTTTTTCTTATTTTTAATTTTACCTTAATTTTAATTTTGAAAAAATTTTCCTAAATGTCCCAATAAACATTAAAAAGTCCCAATAAACATTAAAAAGTACCATAATGCAACAACAAATCGATGCAATTTTGTTGTAAATTCTTTGATTCGGAAAAGTATTAGGTCAAAAGAGTTGTTGGAGTACTGATAGAGGGTTTCTATCCCTCCCGCTCCGTCTCACTCAAACCTCACACAAATGAAAACCATTCAGCTTGTGCAAGGACATTCGTCGGCAGTGATGGGAGCATTTTAGAATTAAAAAGGGCCGTCAAACCACGTAAAAAGAACTAGAAGACAGTAAAAGCAAAAATTTAATTAAAATACCAACATTTTCAACTAATTTTACGTTTTATTTTTACACATTTTTTACCCTCATAACCAAATCACAATATCCAAATATTTTTTAGCGCAAGCAAATGCTTGTCCGAGTTTAAAAAAACACTTACGACTACAAATATGCATTTGCCTGAAAGTTGTTGCCCTGGTATTAACTAACAATGATGAAAACTACGACGATTACAAAAAACAATACCAAGTGGTTGGGATAAGCCGCCTTGCAACCACTATATTATTGTATGTTTTTGCTCATCCCCCACTCATCATGTTCACAGTGGGTGATAAATGTCGTAACTGTGGTTCTATATAGAGATGGGCATGTGAGCAATTTTTGACTCTCGCTAACGCTCAAAGATTTTTTTCTACTCACGTGATGGTGAATTCGCGCTTATGCTCACGAAATACTCACGAATTGAAAAATATTTCGAAAAATTAAACATAAAAAAATTATTATATCACTTGAACCATGAAGTGTTAACATAACACATAAAGAAAAAAAAACAGTTTTTCCGATTAACAAATTGATATGGGGCCATATAAAATTATATATGGGGTCATATATAATTTTATATAGTCCAATATTAAATTATATATAATTATATGTGGAAATTGGTGGATATATGATTAAATATCATATCTTTCTTAGATGTCCTTAGACCTATTTAATGACAGCGTTTTTTCTTAGAAAAACTTTTAATTATATAAACACAGTCTGACTGAACTATTTGACATAGAATTTTCATATTTTTTTGGTAAAGGTATTTACATATCATACTTCGGAGGCATATTAAAAAAGAGTGTTAAAATATTTTGGATTTAAAGAGTTATTGGTCAATATTCATTTGAAAATATTGTAATAAAAAATTCGAAAAAAAACTCGAAAAAAAAAAAAATAATCAGGAAAAATCTCGACAAAAATGACCTTCGCTAGAAATCTTTATTGCTCACTCACGTTTACGTGAGTAAATTTCGTGCATGACGAATTTTCGTGTCACGTGCCCACCTCTAGTTATATACTATACTTATATGTACCTTCCTATAAAAAATTAAACAATATAAAAAATGTAGTTATTTGTTAAAATTAATGGTGCAACAATAATGGAATATGTATTAAAGTACCCATTAGGAAAAGAATTCCGAAAAATTCTACTTTAGTTTTATAATCACATACACATATAAATCGAATCAATTCAAAAAAACCTAAAAATCTTAAAATCTCCTAAACTAATTCGGTGGTCACGTTTTATTAACGCCAGTTTCGATTATGACAGAAAAATTCTCCTATCTGTTGTAAAAACTAATTGTAAATTTTTTTCGTTAAGACATGTGATATTCGTTATAAGCAATATAAATAAAGGGTTGGACCACCCTGTTAATTGTAAATAAAACAAAAAGTTTTCAGAGAATTATCTTCATATTTTTTTATTATGATAGAAGGATCTATCACAATTATGTGTGAAAAAAAATATCGGCCCAATACTCTCCACGGCTTCGCTGGCATACCTCTATCCGATGGCCCATATTTTCAATGACTCTGAAACATCGTTGAGGTCCAAAGTCGTTAATGTGCCGAATTATCTCATTCTTTAGCTCTTGAATTGTTCTTGGCATGTTGACGTATACTTTTTCTTTTGAAGAAAGAAGTCCAACGGTGTCAAATCACATAATCGTGGCGGCCAATTTAAATCGCCACTGCGTGAGGTAACACGGCCATTGAATTTCTCGCGCAAAAAAGGCATTGTTTCGTTGGATGTGTGGCAAGTGGCACAATCCTGTTGGAAGTTCATATCGTCTAGGTCCATATCCTCAATTTCTAGTCACAAGAAGTCCGTTATCATCTCGCACGACGACAGTCGAAGTTGACAGCTCTTCTTCCACACTATCGTGACAAACAGCAAAGTTTTTCGCAGAACGAACTGGGCGGGCATGCACAGATGTTTACACATATTCTACATATTCTGCGCACAATTCTCCCGCTTGTGGACACATTTGATCGATTATGCATTTTGATTTGAACGCCAATGTCAAATTAAGTTGGGCAAAACACTTGACGGTGTGACTCACAATTAACATTGTGCATTATGGTTGGACCACTCTTTATATAACTGATAATTGTTTGAGATGTTTCTCAATACCTTATTTAAATGCAAAAATCTACATTAATCTTTACTTTAGCCTAGAGGATACCCCGTAAAGATAATCTGATGGCAGTAGTTGGTGGTAATTGAATATGCATTATTTCCCAGTCAGAAAAATATAAAAGTTCTGGGGAAACAAAATTTTCAATGTTGGCAAAACTAATTAGTAGGTGGTCTAAAATATAATTTAGAAAAAAATGACTTGTAATTTTTTGGTCCTGATGGGATTCAATCCCAAAACGTCGAATTGGTCGACGAGAGGTCATCTAATCACTAACAAGACACATAATGCTTTAAGTCTTAAAACGTAAATAAATAAATATTAACTGGTGGTTAACCGCTGGTGGCGCTAATATGTTGAAAATAACTTGCCAATGTTGAGAGAACAAACAAAAAGGTTTTTCACAAACAAAAAAATAAATAAAAAAAAAATTATTTTCCAGTGCACTCTTGTAGAAAACCGCCAAAACTAAAATAAAAAATTATCAATTTTTTTTAAAAAATTTGGTTTCAAATGTGAGCTTACACTCTAAATCATGCAAATACAAACTTTCATACCAATCTATTTGGTAGTTTGACTTTTATAATGCATCAAAGTTGATATTTGAATTTATTAATTTAAAATTTCCCATTTGTATTTTTTAACTACAAAAGCAAGCTACTCGAAAATTTTTAATTCCTAATGTTTTTCAAATATTTTTTTTTTGTTTTTAAAAATTGACAATTTTCTTAACTATGTTTTTAAGTTTCAGTAATTTTGAGTGTGTCGTTCATAAAATTTTTAGTAATAAAAAAAAGTGTTAGAAAAAATAAAAATAATAAAGGGTTTTTCAATAAGAGCGCTACAAAAGTTTTTTTTAAATAAAACAAAAACGGTTTTGGATATCAATGAAATTCTTTATTCCTGTAAAAGTACGTTCGATGCCATTATGTATGGAACTCGATTTATTTTGCATGGCCACCACGGGCACGCTTGCAGAAGTTCAGACGCTGAACCCAATTTTCGACGGTTTTCAAGCATTAATCGACCGATACTGGTCTATTCTTGTTGGAATAGACCATAGACTTGACGTAGCCGCACAGGAAATAGTCTAACGGCGTCAAATTGCACGACCGAGGCGGCCAATCGACTGGACCATTTCGTGAGATAACACGTTCTCCAAACTTGGTTTTCAATAAATTAATTGTGACATTAACTGTGTGGCTTGTGGCGCCGTCCTGTTAGAACCACATGTCCTCCGAGTCCATATCATCCAATTGGGGCCAAAAATATTTGGTTATCATTGAACGGTAGCGATTCCCATTCACAGTAACGTGCCGGTCTTGATTATCACGAAAGAAGTACGGCCCAATGACGCCACCGCACCAAACCGTAATTTTTTAGGGATGCAATGATGACTCATGAAGTACGTGTGGATTGCTATCTGACCAATAACGCATATTTTGTTTATTGACGAAGCCATTCAGCCAGAAATGAGCCTCATCGCTGAAGATGATTTTTCGATAAAAATCCGAATCATTTTCAGCCCAATTCACGAACATATCGACGCTTCTGGTGGTCAAGCGGCATCAGTTCTTGCTTCAATTTGATCTTGTAAGGATGTAGGCCAAGATCTTTTCGCAAAATTCACCACAACGACGTCACAGAGATGCCCAACGCTTGAGAACGACGTGTGAGAAACACATTTGGGCTTTCTTCAACTGAAGCCTCAGCGGCAGCAATATTCTCGACACTACGGGCACTTCTTTGTCTCACTGGCACGGTAACATTTTTTACTGTGCCTGTGGATTCAAATTTTTCCACTAGACGCTCAATTGTTGATCTGCTAGGACGATTATGACGACCACTGACTCCGAATTTCGGTAGTAAATTTTAATAGTTTCGACTTGTTGTTGGCTCGTATATCTTTCCATCATGAAATGGCAAACCTTACTGAAGAGAAATGTCAAAAGAGCGACAAGAAATATGGCGTCGTTTGCTGTTCATGTCGCTCTTATTTTGTAGCGTCCCTGTTGAAAAACCCTTTATTTATATTATTTTTTTAAATTGAGCTTGAGATCTTGTTTGTATAAAAATAATAATAAATGACTTCTTCAGGGAAATAATTTTTTATAAAATATAATTTTTTAACAATTAAAACTTATATACATAAAACTTTTTTTGTGGAGACGAAATATTGGAAAAATAAATAATCATTATTATTTTTATACAAACAAGATCTCAAGCTCAATTTAATATTAATTTATAATATTCAAGATCAAATAAAAGAAAACAAATTTAATAAAAATAATAATTAAAAATTATTATTTATTTATTTTATTTATTAATCACTGATAAGCTAGCACGCTACCAACTAGCCTACCGGGACGCTCATAATTAAAAATTGAATATTAATATTAAAACAAGATCGAATAAAGTTATATAATTATATAGTTTAGTTTTCATAACCTTTACCTATGAATATTTTAAACCCTAAGAATCCAATGATTTTTAAATAATCATGTAAAGAGCCTTTAAATCCAAGCAATATTTTTTCGAAACACATTTAGATTATAAGGAAAAAAATCACAGAAAAGCGTTCAGTTATTTGTTCATACATTTTGTTCAGAAGACTTTGGGCAATAGAAAAACTCTTTCGTTCCGAGAGAAATTTAACTACTGCATTTGTATTTTGATTTAATTTACATATTTCGAATGTAAAACAAGTTGGTACTATTAGCAATAATTTTAAAATCTAAAAACACATTTTTCATCAGCACAAGTGACTAAAAATCAATCCATATAATGATAAAATCTGTAAGAATGGTCACCGAAACCAAGACCAATATGAATAAGGTATATTCTTTTCTGAAACGTTTTCTGAGTAGCAGTTTTGGACAAGCCTCTGTGTTTGTCCAGCCCACCCCAACTCAGCTCAGCTTTGGCTGGGCTTAAGGATCATTTGAAATAAGTCCAAAGCCATCTTCGCTAAATAAAGTTATTTGCCAGTCAGAAAAACTTTATGAATTTGGAAACACCTTTTCTTTTGTCCACCTTCACTGTAGGTTTCTAAGCATTGATAGTTACCCTGTAGAGAAGAAGTAATCAGTTCAAAATCGACCACCGTAACCTGTCAAATGACAAGTAAAAAACGGACTTATATGTGGCTACCCCGTGACCTGTTCTCTGACCGCTTTGAGAGGCCCTACTCCCTGAGAGATGAAAGCAGGACTAGTCTGAAAGTACCTGTCTCGTTATTGGTGAAAATAGGACAAAACCATTACATATCAGTAAATTCATCTGTATTTTCCGCCATCAAATTAATTTTTTTTATATATAATTTTATTTGTTAAATTAAATTATTATTATTATCTTTATGATAAAATGAATTTTTTGTATAAAACATTACATAAAATTTAATTGGTATTAAGCCAATTAATATATTCTTTAGATGATTGTCATTTTTCGTAAGTTTTTTTTTAATTATAAAAATTTTAATCAATAAAAACAAAATTACAAAAAATTATAAACTCAAAAATAAAATTCAGTCATAAATAAAAGTGGAATTATTTTTAATTCTGTGGCAGCTTCTTTTGCGTTAGCATTGAGGGAAGTTCTTTTTGCCAGTCCTGTGACACATTATTTTGCGATAGTCATAAGGCAGTTTCCTTTGGATCAGTTCTGTGACACGTCATAAAGCGCAATTGATCCCCTTCCCGGACAAAAAAGTAACTTTCATAAAGAAGTAAAGGTGGAAGGACTAGTCGCTGTCACCGAACTCCTTTCTCATAGGGTATTCACTAAATGAAATCAAGGGCACTAAATATCTAATTTTAAGTTTAATTTCCTTACAACGGTACTCTTCATAAATATGTTGCGATAGAGACAAAACTAAAATGTAGGTATTACAATTTGTATTAAAGTCCTCCAGGTAATGTGTCTAAAAATAAATTTTCCTAAAAGAATTTATAAAAAAAAAAAACATTACAAATATTTTTTTGTATTAACATATCTGCGATTGTTAGCCAAGATAAAGTAGATTTTCAAATATGATTTTATTATCAATGATCAATAAGAGAAAGTACAGGGTACTTCATGAATATGTTATATCGCACCTGTTACCACAATTTTGGTGCAATGATCGACCTTGACCGATTAAAAATTAACTCACTTGTTTTAAATTGTATGTATGTTTTTGTAAAAAGAAGACAAGTGGATTAAAAAAAACAGTAATTTATTATTGCAACTTGAGCTTTTTCCTATTGGGAATAATAACAGTGGTAGTCAAACTATAAATGACACTTACGGGTAGGTATGTGTATAAATTTAACTGACCATTAACACATTACAGTTTTTCTTATCTTTTGTTGTATTTGTTGCTGCGCTGCTTCTTTTCCAACAAACTACTACACTTGTTATGCATTCAATATAACAAGTGGCCTAACGAGGAGAACTTTTGTTTTTGTTATTTTAATACATGTATTCACAATTAAACAGAGGCTTTAAAGGATTTATTAAAGCATTCAATTAAAATTTGACCAAAATCCATAACTCTACTTTAGATAGCGAATTGTTGATTTGCTGCAAGCTATAATTCTGTGGTTTTCAGCAATAACCGCGTAAGTCCATTTTCCAAAACTTTAAGTTATTGATGACAAATTGCTATTGATATTCTTTAATAACTGCTGTAATATCTAGCTGATCTTATCTGATCCAAAAAATGGCAAATCAAAGTAATATATAAAGATAAAGTAAATATCTAAAGATTAGATTAGAGTATTAAAAAAACCGGCCTTTTGAAAAAACCGGTTTCGGTTTTCTTCGAAAAATAGAATTTTAAAAAAACCGGTTTCGGTTTCGGTATTTGCAGAAAAAACCGGTCAACCGGTTTCTTCGGTTTTTTTTTAAATTTGAATAAAAAGCTTATATAATTTGTTAATTGTTTTTATTACAAAAAAACAAATTTAATATATAAAGTAATAAAAATAAAAAAATACATTCTTTAAAAAAGAAATATATATATATATATATATTCATTTAAATTTATTTTTTTATTGTATTTCATTTTAACAAAAAATTAACTTAAAACCAATATTTTTTAATATAATATCTTAAAAATTAATATTATAAAACTATATTCATATCAAATTAATAGAGATCATTAAGTTTGTAAATTGGTAAAATTAGGTACGTTAGTAATTTGAACGTTTATAACGTTTGGCATTAAATAAGTTTTTTTAATATTACATTCTAAATATGTAAAAAGAAAATCTATTTTTCAATTCTAAAATAATATTTTAGAAATAATATGCAATTTAAATGTTTCGTTTTAAGACGATTTTTTTTGTTTGCTTTTGATAAAGCTAGAAGTGGAAAATACTCTTTCACTAATAGTAGATGTTGGACAAATAGTCAAAAGACAATTATATAAATTATCCAACTTTTCAGTTCTTTTGTCGCATTTATCAAGATATATGAAATACTATATCAAAAATATTTCTAAATTATATATAATTAATGGAATTTTATGAATTGTTGATCTGTTATTTTGTAAGTGAATAGTATAGTAGGATATTGACAAGGTTGGGTAGCGCCAACCGAAAATACTAAGTATTCTATCCTGCTGGCTCAGTGGAATTTCTCAATTTTTATTCTCTATAACTTACTAATAAAAATTTGCATGTTTCTTTACAATAAAAATAATTAAAAAGAATATGATATGATCTTAAAATCCTACTATACTTTTCACTTATTATATATAATTATATCTCACATCATATTTAAAAATACTCGTTAGAATAATCGAAAATACACATTAAATTAATCGAAAATACAGTCAAAAAGAGGACTACTGATTTTTCATTATATTCAGCCCATTTTGCTGTTAATTTTTATCATTGTTTAATAATCGACAAAAGTAGTAAAAAAAAGCGAAAGTCGTTCAAAATAATCATAAATTTTTAACTGACAAAACGTTAGAAAAAAATTAATTTTTGTAGTTTGTTTTTAAAATTTTTTCAAGTTTTTTATTTGTATGTATTTACAAAACACAACACACACAGATTTTTATTTTTCATTTTTCTGTTATTAAACAATTTCTTGTAATTTGTATTGAAATTATTTTGTATTTAAACATATTATTTTCATAAAAAAAACAAGTAAAAAAGGGCTAAATTCGGCTGTGCCGAATCTTTGAATACCCTCCACCATAGGGGCTGAAGATGATATACGTATATACTAAATTTTGCATGAAATGTAATATGAATATGTTTTGTCAATTTATGTAAAGAACTTTTGTTATTTAGTTTTAGTAATGTTATTTATTTAGTTTTAGCAATGTTATTTACAGAGGTCTGCTCTGTTAGCGACTTTAACGTTGTTGATTTTTACGTTAACTTAGTTATCAGAGTAACACACATATAGCTCTAAGAATGTTATTATTCTCATATTATGTAAGACAATAAATGTAATCAAACAATAAGAAGACTTAATAACATTTTTACTTACTTAACAGAAAAAAAATAGATACAGAAAAATTGTACAAATTTGTATGGAAAATTTAGAGGTATCTTCACATTTTCACTCATAACTTTTGAACCGCTTAACCGATTTTGCTCATTTTAAATACCAAACTGCTCGGGAGGATGTTCAATAATCTGGGTAAAAATAGGCACCCCCGCTTGTGTCTTCGCGTCGTGATCGCCATTTCAACAGACAGACAGACGGACAGACAGACAGACAGACAGACAGACAGACAGACAGACAGACAGACGGACATCGCTAAATCGACTTAAAATTGCATAAGGATCACGAATATATATACTTTATGGGGTCTTAAACCTATATTTCGACATGTTACAAACGGAATGACAAACTGATATATACCCTCACCATATATGGTGGAGGGTATAACAAAAGGAATTATTTGAATTTCTATTTTTAGAAACAGAAAATTCTACATTTAACTGAAAATATCAACTTCTATTGAAAGTCCGTATTTATTTATAGTTTGTTTTTTGAATGAAGTTAAAAATATATTTCTATAAATTTCAATTGATATTTCATCTAAAAACAAACTCTACGTATTACTTTTTAAATAAACGAAAGTCAGTAACGGAAAATATATTGTGAGTGTAGTTTTGAATGATACCATTCTTAGTTACGGGGAAAAAAGGGTAAGTTGGGAATCAAGACAGGCCCGTGATAGGTGAAAACTGCACCGGTTCCGAAAATACATATCACGAGATAGGTGAAAAGAGGAACGGTTCCTAAAGTACATATCTCGTGACCGGGTAAAATGTCATGACATGTTCTTTTAAACCAGTCCTATGACATCTCACAAAGTGCAATTGACCTCCTCCTAGGACAAGCCAATGTTGAAGTGACCGATCCATATCACAATGAACCGCTCACGTGACGTGTCCTGGGATAATTCCTTTTCCCGCAGGGTAGTAACGAAATCACTATACATAGCAACACTACATGAGAAAACTGGAAACTTATCCCAATACTTTAGCACGGAATCTATTGAATAATCATGGAATCCGGCGATTAAGAAAAAAGGAGGGACACTGCAGACCTGGCAACTATTATGAAGGAAGAAAATATAGATGCTAAATATCCACGAATATAAATTTATGAGAAAATTAAATTTTCGTCTGGCACTGGCTGGATTTAATATTAAGTTAAAGATTTTAGTTTTAAGATTTGAAAACTTATTGTTAGTTCACATAATTTAAGTGAAGATTCAATAAATAAACAAGAGCTTGTAAAAAAAATATCTCAAATAAGTGATAGCATATATAAATATATATATGGTTTTGTATAAGCCAAATATAAGTCTATATGATTCTTTGTAAGCGATATAGAATGGTCCTGTATGCGACATATATAATTATATATAGTGTTATACACATTTATATGCCATCATAAATTCCATATCTTGTCATACAAAACATATATAATTTTATAAAGATCAATATATAACTATATCGCACACAACAAACTAATTTTAAAAAATTCATATAATATATATAATTATATATGGTTATGCGTATCAGCATATACATATATTTATAGATGATAATATATTGTCAGATAAACCTACATATGATTATATATAAACTATTTCACTCGGATATCGAACAACTTTATCCATTTCTTTTGAGTAAATGTAGCATATAAGATACCGAATTAATATAGAATTCATTCTAAAACTACAATAAATAATACCTTAAAGCTCTGCAAAACCAACAATGTTGAAGGCCAATTTATTTGTACACACTCTCAGTTGGGGGGCGTAATTTAACAAAACAAAAAAATACTGTTGTTTTTGTATTGTCTTGCACTGAAGGCTCAAGTGTTTAACAGTTTAAATGTTGCTATAAATGACTGACTGTTGGTTAGACCCGACTTTACTATCTGTTCGTGATGGCATAAATTAGTGGAAATTTAAACAAATGTCACTTTTTCTTTGCAGAAGCTCAAAAAGGGAGGGAGAGTTGTCATTAAATAGGTGGTTATGGTTACTCATATTATCTATTTTTTAAGGTCTTAAATTGGCATTAAAAGTGTCATTAAAATGAAAATAAGTTGACAAAAAGTTTCAAGTTTCATAAACAAGCTAATTTGTTTTAAGTTCCGTTTAGTTTTTTTTTATCTTTGTTTTTTGTAGTTTTTATCTTTAATTTTTATATGAATTTGAAAGCGTAGGGGGAATTTGTTATTATAAACAATTTAAGGACATTTTTTGTACACTTAAAATAATTGTTATCTTTTTATTTAACATTTTTCTTTTTAATAACTAATTTATTTTCTGAGCTTAAGGTTTGTTTTTATAAAAATATTATTTATTTTTCAATATTTCGCTACTCCATTGTGTAGCATCTTTAGGGAATAATAAATATGACAAATTATAAAACAAAATTAAAGTTTTTTAAAAGAATTTAAACAAAAATGTCAAAATATTAATAACAATAAATATGTATATGCAGGTTGGTTCAAAATGTATCTGAATATGCTATAACTTTTTCAAATTTTGTGAAGTGCATAGATACAGAATACAAGTCGGCAAGTCATGGAATGTTACACTCCTCAAGAACGTAGAATACTCGTGACTATTGTTTACGGAATAATTCCACAGTTGTCTGTCCAAATTTAGCATGAACGGATAAGTAAACAAACAAAATTTTAACTTATTGGGGCACTGGGAATCCACGTATCATTCACGAAGAGCCATTACATTCATTCAAAGTCACTGCGTGGTGCGCTATGGGTAACACGGTTACTGTGACTCGTAAATGATACAAAAATATGAATAATGAGTTTTTAGGGTCACAAATTAATGCATAATAGCTCGCGCAACAATGGACAATTTGGATGGATGAGTTTCCGCACCGACTAATGTCTAGTTTTGGCGATTTTCAGTACGATCTCCCAATTTCATTTCTTCAGACAGTTTTCGTTGAGGTTTTTTTTTTACCCATTGGTCTATGTGAACAAGCCACAAACTCTGAAAGTTTTCAAGAATGCGTAAGCTTATATCCTGAAATTCCCACCAGAACGATAAAAAATACGGTAATAAGAGCCCAAGTGATCATCAGCAATAGCGGTGCCCACTTGACGGATATAATCTTTAAAAGTTAAAGCAAAAAAAACTTTAAGATCCAAGCAAACGTTTAATAAAATTTTAAGTATGTCATTTCATTTTAAAGATATAACAAAACATACTGTAGACTCAACTGGTATAATTAGAATATTATTAAGTTAAATTTTTGTAGTTAAATAAAAAAAATTCAGTTCAGTTAAAAATAAATGAAAATATATTCATTTTTCAAAGATATATTTTTTTTAAGTTTTTTATACATTTGCTCAAAATTATTTAATGTCATTTACTGATTTTTTTCAGTTTCAGTTTCATTTATTTTATTTTTTTCATTTGTTTGAAATTTAATAATATATTTGTTATTATAAATTTAAATTTAAAATATTCAAAAAATTCCAATTTTTTTATTTTTTATTTAAATTGTATGTTTAGATACAAAATTATTTAAATCCGAGTTAAAAGAATTAAATAATGAAATCATTCCCACAACATGTTTTTATAGCTACTTTTTGCAGATTAAAAAATCGAATAAAAATACAAAAAACCGAAACAATTTGAAATAAATAAATAAATAATTATTTATTTTTACGGAATTATTTAATCAAATTTTAATATTTATTTTTAACTGATTAATCATTTGTTTTTACTGATGTGTCAGTTGTTTAAACAACATTTAAAAATAAATAACAAAAATCATTTGATTTAAATAAAAAGTAAGTAGAACGGGTTTTGGCATATCATTTCTTTTCAATGGTGTTTTCTGTTATTTTAACTTACAAACCATTTTAACTTACAAACTATTTTACGAGCTCTCGTAATATTTCTTACTGACTGCTAAGTGTTTATAAAAACATTTAACATTATTTTATTTAAATTATGTTAAAGTTTTTGTAAATTTACAAATTTTTTAGAGAAATTTTTTAATTTCAAAAAATTTTATTTTAAGCATAATATATAGCACGGTGCTACACTGAAAAAGAACTTGCGAATTGACCTAGTGTATGTTGTAGGTCTAGCTGAGTGTATTATATAACCGGTTTTATAAGTTGAAATATGCCCTCTAATTTCGAGATATGGGGAAAAGAGTATTTTTTTGTACTGGCGCACTTAAACTTTTCTAACTCAGTCATTCTTTAACCGATTTCGAAACGGTCAACGGCATTAATTAGAAACTTTTTAATTTTCTACGAGGGTTATTTCGAATCTTCTTTTAAAACAACAATAATCTTAAAGTCAGTGTCCTTCTGAGTAAAACACACTACACTAGGTCATTTCACAAGTTCTTGCAATTTTATTTTTTTATTTTCTTTGTAGCGCCGTGTAATTTTCCTGTGAACAAATTTTACTTGATAAAAAAATTGTTATAATCCATATAAAAAAATTATGTTTCACGATAACGAATTTTACGTGAAAATTTAGTACAATTTGTTTTTACCCAAATTATTTTTCTAATTAATAAGTGAAAATTTAGGTTAATTGTGTTTGGGTCTTTATTATAAAATAAAACAAAATATTTTTTTTTACTATTTAAATTACGATTTAAGGCCATTAAAGTTGAAGTACCTCTGTTTAGGTGTAAATAGCTTTTGGTATGCTCGAATTTATAATATACGATACATGGGGATTGTAACATCTGTCTTTTAGGTAAAAACCCACACTTTTATTGCATAGTTCATTCAGATAATTACTTCTTTTTATTATGTAGTTTTGCAAATTCTAAGCTAATTAGCATCTTTTGCAGGTCATTGCCATATATAAACTTAAAGAAAACCTTAACTTATACAGCTTTATATTTATATTTTAAGTGGAGTAATAAAATACTACTTTAACAAAAGTTTTTTGTAATAAAATTATTTGCACAACTAATTCTACGTATACCACTTGTATTATCATCATACACAAAAAAGAATAACATTATATCATATTTGAATTAACATTTTATTTTATTAAATTAAGTATGCATCGTATTAAAATAAATATGTTTGAATTTGAAATATACTTTTTCATATTTAAATAAATATTTTAACATTTTAGTTGTTATTGTCGAATTTTAAAAATTAGTAGAAATATATTCAAATTAAAAGACAAACTCATTTTGATTTTAAAGCTGTTTCTGATTGATTGATTTTAATATATATTTTTTTTTTGTGTGTATGTATAAAGAAGCTATATTTTAGTTTTAAATCTACCTAAATAACACACACTAATCCCATATTAATTTTGTATTAAATCGTAAATTATACCACAACAATAAATGTCGTGACTTCTTATAATAAAATGTTTATGACAAGTAAACAATTTTTATTATTGCAACGTATAAAAGAAACGAAAAAAGATGCTGCATTCAAAAGAAATCCATAAAATTGTTACGGATTTGAATTAAAATTTAAAGCCAAAGTTAAAATCAATTTATATTAATATAAGGGTATAAACAACTAACTGAATTATAAGGCGCACTAACATTTTTTGTTGTATCAGGGCAGCTACTTTAATGCAAATGCAAGTCTGAAGTCAATAGCCCAAAAACGTTTTTGAAAGAAAAATGCCATCGATTTATTGTTGCATATTTGGCTATAAATTCATTTTTTGCATATTTGGCTTTTAAGTGTCTATTTTATTTGCATATTTAATGCATATTTTGCATTTTATTGCATAATTTTTTTAAATTGGTAATATGTTTTAATTTAAAATGTACAAAAGTAAGAATTTGTAAACCTTAATTTTAAGTGCATATTTTGCATTTTTTACTGCACATTTTATGCGGATATTTTCCATTTTTAGTGCCTAAAAGTCTCTGCCCTGATGATTACACACTAAGAAAAAGCTACATCATATCTATGCAATGTTTCATAGTTCTTCGTCCAGTGTAACATTTTATTAATATGAGGAAGCTGTTTCATAAAAAATGCGCATCTTTTACATATAATTTGTGTCTTTAATAACTTACATGTAATTTTGGAGTGTAAACATCTGTCATTTAATATCGCAAAGATTTTTTTCTTCGAAAATGTCGAATTTTGTGCCAAACAAAGCATCGGAAAGTTTTGCTCTTCTTCTTCAATTTGAATAAAAGTTCAGCTGAAGTATATCGATTGCTCACCGATCGCTTCAACGTGCGAGAGATGGTTTGTGCGGTTCAGAAATGGCGATTCTGACACGGAAGACAAAGACTGCGCAGGTCGGCTAAAAAATTTCGAAGATCAGGAATTGAAGGCTTTACTGGATGAAGATTGTTGTCAAATTAGAGAAGAACATGTACAATTATTGGGAGTCACTCAAGACGATTTTGCATGTCCGAAATGCTGCTTCAAAGCCTTAAAAGAAGTAATTTTTTACCCGAGTCATTACTTCATCCATTACGACAACCCTAAGTGCAAGAAATTGTATGTGAAGCCCGGCTAACCAGCCAAATCAACGCCAAAGCCGAATATCCATGGCGCCAAGATCAGTTCAAAACTATTTACAAAATAGTGGTTAGGAAGTTTTGCCTCACCTGCCTTAGAGTCCCGACCTTTCCCCATCCTACTTCCATTTGTTTCAATCGATGCAGAAAGCTTTTACTGGAATACGCTTCACTTCCAAATAGACTTGATACGCTCTTGGCCTCAAAAAATGAGCAGTTCTTTTGGTGAGAAATCTATATGTTGCCACACAGAGAAAACAGATTCTTGCTGACAACCGCATTTGTAGACAATCGAATCATTCGATTGTGGTAACAGAATTTGAGTAAATTGATTGTGACAACTGTATTTTTGGTTGCCTCAATAACAATTCGGTAGTCACAACAAAAAAAATTGTTTGCTGCAACAGAACCATTCGATTGGCAACCAATTCGGTTGTCAGTACGAATTTTTTTGCTGGGTGCAGAAAGTGGAGAATATTCGTGAAGAAGTTTCATCATATAAATGAGGAAGTTTAATGAAGTTTTTTCATAAATGAATTTTTTAAATAAATAAAAATTAAAACTTAATGAGAATTACAAAAAGCAGTGGTTTGCAACCGAAATAAATAATTTTGAAAGGTTTTTCAATGATTTTTTTTTTTTTTTTTTTTGAAACGTTTGTTATACATTCGTATATGATAACAAACGATTAAATAAGAAGTTTCATCAATATGATTAAACCTTTTTCCCTGAGTATACAATAAAATATGTACAATTTTTTTTATTTTTAGTCACAATAGACAGTAAATAACTCTTTTTAAATGATTTAATATTAATCATGTCCTTTCTAAATGGGCAAAATATTTTGCATACAAAAGTTGATTTTTTTTTTTTTTTTAATTTATATTTGGTTTAAATCAAACATTTTAACAGAAGTGTTGAATAGAAACTTACATATATGCAGTTTTTTTCTGTTTTCAAAATAAATTTCATATATGAAAATATATTGTAAATTAGTTGTCATTATTTAAATGTTATATAGTAAACATTAAAATATACAATACTTAGTATAGAACATTTTGAAAAATGTTAAATAAATTTCCCTAGACACCCATCATGATGTCAAATTTAATTTACTAAATAAAATTTATTTATTTCCCTTGTATGAATTGTCGTATTTTATATGCATATTAAATACGATTGTTGTTATTGTGTTGTTACTGCCGAATGAAGGAAAATTTGAATTGTTACAATTAGGGTTACCAGGTTAAAACAAAAGCTAATAACATTTCATTCGATAAGTTTATAATTTGATTTAACTGCTCAGAGAAAACAATGCTTAGTTAAAACAATAAATGTATCATATTTGAATTACCATCTCATTTTTTACGAAATTTGCTAATGAAGTTTTAATCATATTAGAGTAAATAAGATTCTTATTAAAATAAACTTTCTTTGTATTTAAATTAACATGTCAACAACTTAGATTTTAAAAATAAGTAGAAACATATTTGTACAGAATTTGAAAGTCCAACACTTAAACAAAAAACTAAAATAAGTATTTAAGGGTTCAGTATAAACGTAGTATAAAACGTAGTTTAATTTCAAAGTTGTTAATTTAATAATATTTTTGTTTGATTTTAAAATTTATTTTTGTGTGCATAAATTAACTTCTAAATATAATGAAAATTCTCTTGGAATTTAATTTATAAGAGACTTTCTATACACCATATTGGCAACCCTATATTTACGATATGTTACATACATAATTCAGAAGATATTTCTTAATACAAAAAATAAACTTGTACTTAAAATCCATCAACTTATACACGTACTTGTACAAATTATGGTTGTATAATAAAAATCAGACGACGGCACAGCGCAATCTGCTTTTATTTTATTATATATTTTTATATATATTTTTTTTTCAACAAAATGATCGCTATATTGTTTATTTGCATGCTATTTTTTGATTAGCAACTCTATAATAATTTAATAAATTATAGTGTAAATAAATTCAGTAAAAATATAAGTAGCTGTTCGGTCATTGTAATAATTTATATATATATATTATTTTCAATTTAAATCATGATTTGTTATTTAAAATTTTATATTAAATTAACATTAAATCTGTGATAATACAATTTTTATTTAATTTTGCAAAAAAATTTATTTTATTTCTACAACTTTTAAAGTTTTATATTTATAACAAAAAAAAACTAGAATTTTATTAAATTTTTTCATTTGAATTTAATTGTATCTCCCCCATCATTAGGGTAAGTTTTTAAATTGTTCCACATTTTATAACTGTTTCTACAGTTAGCTCATGAATAAAAATAATACATATTCACACATATTCCTCGTCACAAATTCCATAGGGACAATTAATGAGTAATTTTTTGTACATACTTAAGATACAAGAATGTACACAATATAATGTTATGTCATCTGGAGATGTCAAAATACTGCGTATTTATTTGTAATGATTACATTGACATAGTTTAAAAATATTTGCAATTTTTTGCCCTATATTGCACAACTGTAATTAAAGTGTTTGTTCATCGGAAACCCGAAATTTGTTAAACCGGGACTTTGCTGTATACAATTTACAAGAGTGGATAAATGTTTAAAAATTAATTATAATATGACAAGGCCAAGGATCTTAAATAAACAGCAATAATTTTGAGTTAAAAATGGCCTTCAATTTACAGACATTATACACTTAAAAAAGTTTATAAGTTAAAATAACTGAAAATATCATTTAAAAGAAATGATATTTCATTTAAAAACCGGTCTACTTAATTTTTATTTAAATTAAATGCCTTTCGTTATTTATTTTTAAATGTTGATTAATCAACTGATACATCCGTAAGAAACAAATAATATTATCAGTTAAAATAAATGTCAAAATTTTACCTACCAATCCTTAAAAAATAAATGTTTTTTTTTATTTATTTGAAATTGTTTCCGTTTTTGATTTTTTTTAATATTTCGTTAGAAACAACTTAAAATAGATATTAAATTAATCGAAAATACAATAACAAAAAGACCACTGATTTTCCAATATATTCAACCCCTTTTGTTGTTTATTTTCAATCATTGTTTAATAATCGACAAAAGTAAAAACAATAGAAAGTCGTTTAAAATAACCATCAATTTTTTACTGACAAAAAGTTAGAAAAAATATCAACTCCTACTGAATGTAAATTTGTATATTTTGTTTTTTGAATGACTGATTCAAATAGTTAAAAAATATATTTCTATGAATTTCAAAGGATTTTTCATTTAAAAACAAACTTTACGTATTACTTTTTAAATAAACTACAGTCGGAACGGAAAATATATTGTGGGTGTAGCTATAAACATTTTTTGTGTGAAGGTGTTTGTGTATGTATGTGTGTTTATGAATTTCTTGTAATTTGTATTGAAAAATTTTGTGTAACCAATTTAAATAAAAAAACAAATTGAAGTTTTTTGAATATTTTTTTTGAAACAGACAGCAAACAAAATTTAAATTTGTAATAACTTCTACGAACAAAAATAAACCAAAAATTTCCGTTTTATGGGTAAATTTTTATTAAATTTCAAACAAATGAAAAAAATAAATGAAACTGAAAAAAATCGTTAAATGATAAATCATTTTGAATAAATGTATAAAAAAGTTAATATAGATATTTCTTTGAAAAATAAATGTATGTTCCTTTATTTTTAAATGGAACGGAAAACGTTTTTATTAAACTACAAACCGTTAACTACATAATATTCTGAGTGTACTGATTGGCTTATAATTACTTATTGGCTTCGCTAAATAAAACTATTCTGCAAAGCAGATATTTGGATGAATTCATGGGTATTAAGGTGGTCAAAAAAGATCAGATTCACGAGCTTATAGGAAAAAAAGGTTTAATTTAGAGGTACCAGATCGCCATTGAAGTTTTTATTACTTTAAATTAATTAAAAAATAATAAAAATCAATTATAATTATTATGATCGCGATCCATAAAACCTAATAAACATATTTTGTGTGTATATTACGAATATAAAATCAAAAATTATATTGGAAAATTTCATACAAAAAATTTTCGACTCCGATCAAGAAATTTTCTTATATTTACCTCAGCGAAAAATTCTTTTTTGCAGAATTATATTTCCAAGAAAAGTCTTCTTATGTGTGACAAGATTTTTGTTAAAAATATTTCTAAATCAAATTTAAAAATGGTTGTCATAACCGAATTTATTAGTTTTCGCAACCAAAATACACTTTTCAATTCAGTTGTAACTTTATTTTTCTGTATAATAATATAATAGGAAAAATATAAAAAAATCAAATATTCAAAAGCCGCGAATAATTTAAAATCGCAAATTTGTTTCTTATTTTGATTCCTTATTCGTAAGCTACTAGGGCGGATCAATAAGTCCGTGACTTTTCGAACTTCCCTCGTAGTTATATCAAGTACCACCTGCTAATAGACTACTGTCAAATTTTATGCAAATTACGTCATTTACTTTGCGTGGGGTTTAGTATGGATGGGGCAAACATACATTTGATAACTATAAACAAATAATTTTGTTGCTGCAACCAAATCACTCAAGTGGCAAGAAATTCGGTTGTCACAATGAACCTGTTTTCTTTGTGTAACATTTTTTATTCAATAAAAAATATATATTTTTTTTTTAATATAAAACACATTAAAACATTATTTTGCCAGGAAGAATTGGCCGCTATTCAGATTTTTTGCTCTGGTGGAGTATTAAGAAACTTCGATAACCGAGATTCTGTTGTATAAAACGAATTTTAGTTGTATGAACCAAATTTCTGTTACCGCAAAACATTTTTCTTGCCACAATGAATCTGTTTTCTCTGTGTTTTTATTGGCTATCAAATGTAAAGGGTGGTTAAATTTTAAGGGCCGATGTTAAATGTGAACCACACCTAAACCTCAAGTTTTTTACTGCATTTCATTTGACATTTCTCAATTTCAGACTAACTCAATTAGAACCATGGAAAGATACACAATCGGGGTGGTTAAATTTTAAGGACCGATGTTGATTTTGAATAAAACACAAATTAATATTAAATTTTTTTAAGCTAAAGATATTTTTTTATAAGATTTCTTATTTTATTTTCGATATTTCGCTAACAATTTGTTAGCATCTTCAGGAAAACAAAGTTTTAATAATTATTATTATTTTTTTATAAAATTTCTTATTTTATTTTCGATATTTCGCTAACAATTTGTTAGCATCTTCAGGAAAACAAAATTTTAATAATACACTTTGAATATTAATATTAAAATAAGATCGAATAAAGTTATATAATTATAAAACACAAATTATTTAGGAAATTATTGTAATTTCTTTTTATTATGATAATATGGTATGGTTTAATTATGTATGTAACAAAATATCGGCCAAATGGCCGCCGCGACCTCGGCGGCACACCTCCATCGATGACGCTGAGTCATAATTGAGGTTCTATGCCGTTAATGTGCCGAATTATCTATCCTTTAGCCTTGAATCGTTGCTGGCTTATCGACGTACACCTTTTCTTTCAATTAACCCCAAAGAAAGAAGTTCAACGGTGTCGAATCACATGATGTTGGCGGCCAATTGACATCGCCACCACGTGAGATAATACGGCCATTGAATTTGTCGCGCAAAAGAGCTATTGTTTCGTTAGCTGTGTGGCAAGTGGCACCGTCCTGTTAAATCCACATATCGTCCAGGGTCATATCCTTAATTCCTGGCCACAATAAGTTCGTTATCATCTCGCGATAGCGAACACCATTCACGGTAAATGCTTGTCTGACCTCATGACACACTATCACGAACAACAGCAATGTTTTCCGCAGAACGAACTGGACGAGCATGTTGAAATTTGCCCACGATTCTTCCGATTTTGGACACATTTGGTCGATTATGCTGATCAAAAAAATCCATTTTCATAATAACGCGTTACTCGATTGTGTATCTTTCCATGGTTCAAATTGAGTTAGTCTGAAATTGAGAAATGTCAAATGAAATGCAGAAAAAAACTTGACGTTTAGGTGTGGTTCACATTCAACATCGGCCCTTAAAATTTAACCACTCTTTATTAGAGACCCTACTTTCCGGGTAAGCTATGGCAAGAAGACTTTTCACTAATTAGCGACTAATGAATAAAATGTATCACTGACAATAATATCACTTCGATTAAATTCAACCCTACTTTAATTGCACACAAATTCAACAATAAATTTCAAAAATTGTAAAAATTAAATTGAAATTATCTACTTATCTGTACCGGCGAAAATCGTTGTGGTATTCTGGTTTATTTGTATTTAAAACAAAAAACTTTGTCTTTAATATGCCCCTTTTATACATAAAATATATATTTTTTTGTAATCATCATTTTAGTTTATATTGTATGTTCTTATCAAAGTTTTTTTTTATGGATTTTCGTATTTGTTTTCTTTTTATAAACACACAAAAATAACATTTTATTTGATGGCAATAAAAACTCACGTCACACGCTTTTGACTACTATTAGTTTTTCATTTCTCTGAAATTTTATTCTTTCTCTCTTTGTCACTTTACTCTTTACACTGTCTGACAGTTCTCTCTGGCTTGTGTTTGTTGTTATCACAGATTATATGTATGATGGAGATGATACCCCTGATTATAAAATGAATCAAAATAATTGTTTGTGTTGCTTACATTTAAGTGTGTGTTTTTTTATTATTAGCTTTATTTTCGTTTTTACCTATCAACGTTAAGTATTTAAATCAAATCTAAGTTATGTGTATATTTCCGCTATAATCGAACATATTTCAGTAAAACTTTTTAGGAAGTAACGCGAAAATGATACGCTAAAAGGGGAAATTTTTAAACGTTGACAATAATCCTCGATGGGAATTAACATGTATGCAAAATGTTTTGGGGTTTTTTTCACCCAAAACATATTTTTATGTATTTTGTGTTTTTTCCAAGTTAACGGATACATTATAAGCGAAAACACAACTATTATTTGTTTCAATTTAAATTTTTTGGTTTATTTGTTTCTGTTATTTTAAGTAGATGTGTGGAAAAAATTGGAATGTTGTGTAAAATTGTTATCATTTTATTGTCTTAATTATTTTAAAAGACAATTGACCAACCTTAGCCGTTCATTCTTTATTTAGAAGTAATTATAAAAAAGAAAATTGAAGAATTTAATGATTTCTAGAAAAAAAAACTAAAGATAAAAAAATATTTCCTAATAAAACCAGTCAAGAAGAAAGTAGAACACATGAAATATTATACAAATGACTTAAAAACACCATACAAAATGTTGTTAGAACTGAAAATAATTAAATATGAAAGTCTGAAAAAAAGAAAGATATTTTTGAATTTACAATGAAGTATGCTGATTCTATCTACCATATAATAAGTGAGAATCATCCAAAGGTAAGGTTAAATGTGGCGGATATGCGGATATAGTTAAAGGTCATGCAACTTATGGCTAGTTGGTTGGTTCAAAGGAAAGCCCAGACCCTCGTTAGCATCAGTTAGAGCCACAAAAAAAAGATCACAATACCCGTAGGAAGCTGATATCCAGAAAACTATACTCAACCCGAAAGATTGAGATAACGGGTTAGGTTACCCAATCCTTTGTCTGATATTACCGACAGTTCGTCAGTATATGATCGCCCTAGGTTTCATGTGGGATGCCCTGCGGTGCCTGACAATCACAGAGGAGCTCACCTACCTTCTCCTCCTCACCAGCAACGGCTTTGTAGATCGCGCACCCGCCCGAGTCTGTTGCCGTATCTGACTATTAGTCAGTGACCAGTCAGGACGGCCGTAAGTCTCGAAACATCTTTCCTACTCCTACTGAGGAGATCGTATTTGGGCCACGTGGACTTCGCGGTCCTAGCGAGCCACACTATCTGTCCTTCGTCTTCTGGAGGTATGGCTCGAAGATCTTACCCTCACTGGTTTCAAGCAGCTTATTCTAATAATTTAGTTTCTCCTTACGCCCACAAAAATACCGGCTGAATACATCTAGATTCCTTCTGAAAGTTATCGATGCCTGACAGTTAACCTGGGACCGAATTACGGCATTCGTGATCGAGGAAAATCCTTCGAAAACTGAATAAACTACTTTTATTACCAATCTAAGCCCGTACAACTAGTTGTTGAACAAATTACGTATAACTGTTTAATTTTTAAAAATACAAATTGCGATTGAAGTATCGCGATAACGAATAACGAAACTCGACGCCTGTTTTTTAGATATGGAATGAAGAATTGGATTTATGTTCATTTATAAAATAATGTTCATAATATTTCCGGTAAAAGCTAACGCGAAGAAGTAACGCTAGAAGTGATTTGGAACCCGGAACGAAATTGAACGAAACTGGGAACGAAATTTGTGGTATTCCCTCCCGAGGAATTACTTTTTTAACACCTACAGGGCTTCCATATAGGTATTACAACTCCTCGTGCTATCTAGTTCATATTTGACACATTGCTTAAAAATGTTATTTTAAAACGTGATGGCAATTTTTGTTCGAATACCCTTAACTGAAGCCAAGTTAAAGCATGTCTAAATGTTGGGTTGTATTGAATGTTCAAAAAAATCCAGGTCAAGCTTTGATCAAATATGTTGAACATAGCCAAGCAATTTAAAAATTTTAGTTTTATATTAAGACCGTTAACAGGAATAGAAGACGGTTAACAGTAAAACTAATAATTACTAATTACTACACGAGTAACTGTTATTCACACTCTTGCATAGACATCTACTAAAACATGGTTCCTGAGAACTTTTTTCAGATGGGGCGAAAATATCCCCAAAAAATAAGCCCAAAAGTCTTTGGTTATTGGCGTATTCTTTACTAAAGATATGCTTTCAGAACTTTGAGGTACAGCGTATTTAAAATAACCCCATTTCAAAAGCCAAAAAGTGCCCCTTTAATGACCTGTGCAAACCCTTTAAACTAGAACTGCAACCAAATTAAATAATTTGGAAGGGTTTTTTATGAAATATTGAAGATTTACAAAACATTTATCATAAAATTTTATAAAACACTTCATCATATTAATGAAATCTTCATAGATATGATGAAGACTTCATAACAATCGATTTATGAAACAATTTCATAAATATGATAAAACGTCTTTTCGCTGAGTGCGGAGTAAACACATTTAAATTTTATATTAGTCAAATTTCAAACTTGAATATTTTTTAGCTTTGAGATTTGAATATTTTTGTACACAAATAATAATTTAGCTACGTCAGAAAATCAATTGCATTTTCTTAATTTCAATAAATGACAAAATAATTAAATAAAAAAATTATGTCCTTTTTGTGATTTGAACTCAAAATCTCAAGGTTATAAGGCTATCTTTCAACTCTCTGCACCACAGAGACATATATTTAGTTCTTGACTAATTTTGAATATAAATATTTGTATGTACAATATAAAAAGCAAAAAAAAAATTCATGCTTTCCAAAATTTTGTTATGAAAATTAAAATTTTGATTGCTAATCTGAATACTCGTATGTTATTGTAATTACCAAAAGGTTTATTATACTGAAGTTAATAAACAATTTTCTATTATATTTAAATAGATTGCAAAAACTGATATTTTAGCTATCGATCTATCTGAACTCATATTAGATTTTTAATAACAAGATTTTATTCAAATTACACAATCAACACACAGAGAAAAATTGTACCAGTTTCCAACTGCAATTCAGCTTATGCGACTAAAATCGATTGATAAAACTGATTATATGTGTCAATAACAAAATTTGGTTAAAACAACTTAATTTTGGTTGGAACACACAAAATATTCAGCAATCACATTTAAATATTGTTGAGTTAATCGAATTTATTGGTTGTCGCAACCAAAATACACTTTTCATTTTGGTTGGTACTTTATTTTTCTGTGTGTATGATTGGTATTAAAGGATATGTATAAAATAATATTTTTTCAATATTATTTAGAAAATCCGATATTCTGGATGATATTTTATAATTTGTGCTAAAGTCGTGATTCTAATTGGATAAAATTAGCTCCATAAGTTTTTTTAATGCCCAAGGACGAACTCTGTGAAAAAGGGTAAAATGGAAAAGTTCTCTCTGTGCTTGAATGTATTATTAACCAAAGCGATTTAAAGGAATTTCCTGCACGGCACTATATAATTTTATTCATTAAATATATTGTGATAATTCCTTCCTGTTCTTTTTACAGCATTTTGGAGGAAGAAATGTTTTTCTTTCGTGGTATCTTTATTTTTGGTATAAACTTGATGAACGAATCGTAGCAATTCTGAAAGTAGAATTCGAGATATAACAAATGGACTTATTTTTGGGCACCAGATCCCGCTAAAGAGCTAAAAGTTTGATATATAAAATTTCAGGTTAGGGTAGGTTGAAAAAGGGAAATTCTAAAAATAGGACATATCATAAAGCCCGAAAGTCGTCTTGATTTGCGCTCTACCATCGGCTGAAAAGTCCGTAGGATAACAACAATTTTTTGGCAAAATTCGACATTATTCATCAACATAGTCTCCTTCAAAAGCGATACAATCACTCCAACAACTCTCTAAAATTTCGAAACCTTTTTATAGAATGATTTATCTGTAGCCTCAAAATTGGCTTCTAATTCGGCAATCACCTCTTCATCCGAACCAAATCTCCTTCCAACGAATATTTTTTTGAGGTCTGAAAAGAGGAAAACATCGCTAGAAGGCAAACCTGGTGAATACGGTGGTGCGGAAGTAAAGTCTATTTCGTGCAGTTTGGACATGGTAGCCAACGACTTGTGACATGACGTATAGTCTTGGTGAAAGAGCACTTTTTCTTCTTCATATGGGGCCGTTTGTTATTTCCTTCTTCAAAGGCACCAGTTGGGCCATAGCGATCGCGTTTTTCAAGGTAATCAATGTACAAAATTCCAGCCCAAAATACTGATAACCAGCTGACTGTTGCGACTTTGCTTCTTCGAGCGAGGTTCGCCAGTGCTGTCCACTCAACTGAAGTGGCAGATCCAAAACTCGTCCATTGTTACATACCGACGCAAAAAGTCCCTTTTATCTCGTCAAAACAGCTCTCAGAATCATCGACAAGTTGTTGTTTTTGGTGCACCCATTTCGAAAACAGCTTTTTCATGGACAAAATTTATCAGCTATCTCCTGCAACTTCACTTTACGGTATGCCAAAACAATTTTGTAAACTTTTGTGATGTTTTCCGGTACCACCACCTCTTTTGGAGGACCAGACCGTTCGGCGTCTTCGGTGTTTGTATGACCACATTTAAAGTTAACAGACAAAGTTTCTACCATTTGTCTTGATGGAGGAGAGTCCGAAAAACTAATATCAATCTAAGCTTTGGCTTGAACGGTGTTTTTTTCCCATTAAAAAGCAATGATAAATCAATACACGAAACTGCTAAGAATGCATTGTTTTCAAAATCGCAAAAGTAGCATCACTAAGCCACCTGTAACTATTTCACTAATGCACGAATTGGCATTAAATTTTGACAAGTATGATCATATGGATTTTTCATTAGCGGTGCCACCTATGTGTCATCCTACGAATTTTTCAGCCTTTCGACCTTAGCGACCAGGTCATCCTCAGCCTGCTTTTGAAAGTTCACTGCCTCTAGCACTGCTCCTCAATTTTTTTCCATATTCTCTTACATTTATAAATTAGTGTTTGCTATTCCATAGTAACATTTAATTATGATCTACAATCTGATAAATTCTAAAATATATAAATATTCATCATATTTATTAAAGATTTATAAGAAGAAACGTCATCGAATTGCATTCTTATTAAACAGCTTTATCAAATTGAAAACGTGTTACATTGGACAAAAATCTATGAAGGTTTTTAATATAATCATGAAGTTTTTTTTATAAATATGATGAAATTTTGTATTATGACTTTGTGCTGATTTTTGTTACTACCAAAAATATTTTATTAGACCTATTACATATTTCAATATATTTATTGCCCCGGAATTTGATCACCTTCCCGAAATATGACCCAAATCGCAATGAAGTATAGAGTATCCTATAGTCGTCATGCCGGGCTTTAACTTTTTACTACGTAGTTATAAGATGAAATATACATTTCCAGGATTTCCAGAAAAAATTTCGTTAAAATCAAAAATACCACGAATATTAAACAATAGCGAAGAATAAGTATGAACAGAAAAAATACGTAAATTGTCCATATAAAGTACCGAAAAATTTATATATTTTTCCAACAGCTAATACTAAAAAGGATTTTAAAAAAATGGAAACATATTAAAATTAAAAAGATAACAATCTTAGTTTGATTTCAAAGTTGTTTCTTTTTAATTTAATATTGGTTCTGCTTGATTTAAAAATATTTGTAGTATGTTCAAATTTCAGTACTTCTCGCTTTTTTATGAGTGTAAAAATAATAATTACTTAAGGACTTGGTAGCGTAACAAATCAGCTGACCGAAATTACTTTCATAAAATTATAAGGAGGTGCTTGCTAAACATACCGTTACTTAGCGAAAAATTCTCTTAAAAGTAAACACTACATTATGATACCTAAAAACAAAAAAAAAATCATTTTTACTAACCTTTAAAATTTAGTTGATAACACATTAAAATTTTAATACAAATTTTATCGATCTTAGAATTTTTTTTTAATATTTTTCACAATTTTGTAACACAATTCTATAGATTTAATATTCGTTTCACTTTTAAATTTTTTCACAAATTTTCTTTTAACAATTTTCTTTAAAACTATTACAAAACACTATTAGCACATTTTTTTTATTAAATATGTGCCTGAATTTCTGGCTTTTTTTTTTTTTTTTTGTATGAAAACTTTTTTAGTTAAACATTCCTTGGGAAACAATTTTTTCAGTTTATTTTTCCCAAATTTTTAATGGAAAGTTTGTTATTGTTTTTCTTTACACTTTTGTGTTTCTTTTTTTTTTATATTTCTATTAATTTTTCTGGGGAGACACTAGAAATTTTGTTGTTATTGCTGTAAACATGCAGAGCTATTTTTTAAACTCATTTATATGCAAGTTGATAAAATATTTTTGGGGTTAAAAATACTTTGTTGTTTTTATTTTTGTTGCTTTTAAACGTAAATACGCGCAATCGAAATACAACAGGCAGACCAACTAAATAAATGGGTCTGCTGTTTATGTCAAAACCGTACAAAACGAACCGAAAACCCGAAAAAAAGAGGAAAATTTCAAATAGAACGTACTATTTTTGATTTAAGGAGAGTTTGTTTTTTGCAAAGTGTAAAATAAAAATGTATTTTTTTTTCTTCAAAAATCAATGTTAAAAAAGAGCACACATTATTTGTATGTTTATATACACTCGAGAAAATTTGTACGCCACTTTATGTTACTCTTTACTACGGTATTTAGTATAAACACGACGAACGAGAATTGTTGTAGTTTTAAACAAAAAAACCAGACAAGCGGAATAAATTCGCGTTGTGACAGCCGCAGTCATACACTTCTGTCTACAGAGTTTCGTTATGAACTGTTTGTACCTCAATGGTTTGCTTGGTCAAAAAGCAAAGCAAGCACAGCCAAAACAGCAGAAGCACCAAGTAGTTTCTGTTCGTTCATTTATTTGTTTGTTTGGATGAGTTTAGTTTAGTGGTGATGTTGTATACACGTTGTGATTTTTCATTTTTGTTCTTTTTTTAATTTTATGTAAACATTTCTCATGTTAACAGTAATAAGAAGATAAAACAAAAACAACTTGTCATTTTGAACTGTTACAGGTTTTTGTTGTTGTTATTGTTGTTTTTCGTAATAGGGTTAAAGATTTTTCCAGTCAAAATGTACAAAAATATTTTTCATCGAAGCTTTACAACGAATATTGATAATTCTTATGAGCAAAACATGGTGATTGTGAGTAGTAGAAGTTTTTGCTCTCTCTATCTCTATATGACAAACAAAACAATAACAACATTTAGTAAACATCAACAAAATATTAAATAGCAGTGTTACCGATTTGTCGGTTTTTCTTGTAAGCATGATTAGAAAACTTTTTTTTTCGTAAATTTATGTAATTGCTATTGTAAATTCTATACTGTTTATTGTCTGCTAAAAATGCTGTAAAATGCAACACTTATGTATGAAATATAATATCGGCTAAGTGGCCGCCTCTGGTCGCTGCGCAAATATTTGCTCTTTTACCATATTTTGCATGACGTTTTAGCATATTACGGGTGTTATTGATCAAATCTTTTAATATCCCAGCAAAAACGAAGCTGCCAAAGAAGCAATAAAAGCATCACTACTATGGCAAAGGCATCACTTCTTTTCTAATGGTTTCATCGATGAATTTAACATTAGCGTGTCATAGGATGGAAGTATTCAAATGAAGCTACTAGCATTACTCATACTTTGCTCTAAGGAAGCAATGATAATACAATGATTAGGTATTCTGATGCATAAGTGGAAAATGTTGATATACTCTGTAGTATTTAAGCTTTGATGAAAATTTAATTCATAAGAATACAGAAAAATTATTTTAAAGAAGCGAAATTTATGCATTGATATACAAATTCTCTTTATTAAAACAAATAAATAATTATGTATTAGTGAAAAAGCATTTTTGAAACATTTTTAAAATATTTGAATGAATTTTTAGACAAATTTTAAAATATTTTTGAATAATTTAAAAACTGGTTGTACAATTTGGAAACATTTTTAGACAATTTTGAAATATTTTTGAACAATTTTAAATAATTTTTGCACAATTTAAAAAACATTTTTGGGCAATTTGAAATAATTTGTACACAATTTTAAAATTATTTTGATAAATTCTGAATTAAAACTGGAAATGGTGTAGTGTTAAATAATAAAAATGCAAAAATGCACAGAATGCGTCGTCATAAATATTTAAGGCTGAAAAAATGCAAATGACAGGCCAGCTAGTTTCAATTAAATGTAAAAAAAATCTGTTTTTCTTGATTTTTCAAAACTTTTATAAAAATTGCAAAACTGCATATATTCTAATCCTCATGAAATTTTAAACTAAAATATAAAAAATGATTTATTAAAAATATTAAAAAAGTTCATCAGAACTATTTTTTCAATTTGAATAAATGCTTTTGATTCCAAAAAAAATACACGATATACCATAACTTATGCTTTAGAAGTAATGAAGAGTGATTTTTTAAGATATGCATCGGGTTAATATCCATATCACTGCATTTGAAATATGAACACATGAATGCTTTCGGTAGTGCCTTAGAATAACACCATAAAATCATAAAAGAATGTCAACTGAAGTTTAGGAAGCAATGAAAGAAGTTATAGTCACAGAATGACTACCACTTTTTTTTGCTGGGATGTTAATGTTGTTCTTTACCATCTGGCTTGTTGCCTTCAAGTACCCTCAAAAAAAGTAGTCAGGGGCAGTCAAATCGGGAGATCAAGGGGGCCAATCGAATTTTCTTTTTGACATAATGCAGATGGGAGAAAGTTGTCGCAAAATACGAGGGTGTAAAGGACGTTGGCGTGTCAATTGAGTGTTTGAGATACTCAGAGAAAATAGATTCATCGTGACAACCGAATTTCTTGCCAACTGAATATTTTGGTTGCAGCAAACTAATTATTTAGTTGTCCCAACCAAATGTTTTCCTGATACAATTAAAATATTTGGTGTCAACCGAAATTCTGCAGCATTAACCGAATTTCGCTTGCGACAAACAAATATATCCGTGACACCAGCCAAACCATTCGGTTGCCAAGAAATTCAGTTGTAACAATGAATCTCTTTTCTCTGTGTACATGTTAGCTCACATCAAGCGTACTTTCCGCTGAAGAGTATCTTCGCTACCGATTCCTATTATTTAATATAAGCAATTGAATAGTCTTAGTTACAGTAAACAAAGTTTTTGGCTTTCCGTAAAAATTAAAAATTAACCATTCAACGAATGTCCGTTTTAAAAGCCTAATTTCTGCCGCCACAAATAAAAAAATAAAACGAATTTGGTATTGTGATTGGGAACACACACAGAAAATAATAGTAGATTTTGCTGGTATGCAACAGGAAATTATATCTAAAACAGTTTTTTATCTATCACGAAAAATTTGTCAATAATGTTTAAAATAGATTATAACAAATTACCTTTCGTTTGGATGCAAATATGAACAAAATTTGATTTCTTTAAAAAATAAAAACAGCAGCAAAATTGTAAAACTTTTAGTCTTGTAACACATTGTTTTCAAAATCGAAAAAGTAGCGTCACTAAAACTGCTCTAACTTGTTCACAAATGAACAACTTGTCATTAAATTTTGACAAGTAGTTCCAAAATAGCATATGTGTCATCATACGGATTTTCAGCCGTGGTGTTATACTTACTATTTTTTCAAAAGTTCCTCCTTGCAAATACATGGTATTATTTTCAAGAAAAAACGTTGTGAAAGGAAGCAAGAGTAAGTAGTGTTTGTGTATTTTGGATCTGAATTTCTCTATTCTGTGTATGGCAGGGAAGACCAATGCACGAAGACTTATGCACGAATTCTTCCTTTAATCACCTGAATGATTTTCCAACACTTCAAAAATGTGCTTATTCCAATGGACATCACATTGAATTATCAAGTCCAGAATATCAAGAGTTTCTGAATCCTCAATATCGATACCACCTCTCACACTTCTCTTGTCCAGCACAGTATATGTATGGATTTCGGTAATTTCATCACGTAACGATAAAAACTTAAGCTATAATTAAGGCTCATTTAGCCAACCATATGGTTGTCTCTTTTTAACTCATTAATTTGAATTGAATCAGCAGTTTCGTCACGCTTCTTATAAATAAAACTAGAATTGCCTATATGTAAAGTAACGTGACGAATCAGCTGATTCAGTCTAAATGAATAAGTTAAAAAGAGCTTAAGTTTTATCGTATTTTCAAGACCCCTTCAATTATAGGTTATAATAGCAACACTGTATAAAAGAAAATTTTAAATTTATGCAGTTTTTTTATCTAATTAAATACACACACAAGACAATTTAACCTCTCTGTCTTGATAAGAAAACTAACTCTCGCTCTCCTGAAATTTTATATAAAATCTCACTCTCTTTTACAATAATCATAATTTCACTCTTACTCTTTTAATAAATTTTCTTCTGTTTTAACCTGTCAGAAATCCAAATTATCATATGTAGTACAATTTTAGTTTTGTTTTTATTTTAAGAAAAAGCTTTTTTTATTTGTTTCTTTGATTCTTCATTTTTAACGGTTTGTTGTTTGGTGTGTTTTTATAGTTGAATCCTCTTTTGACAAGTGGTTTTATTAGTATTTTTGGCAATATTTTTGTTGTGTTGTGCTGTGTATGTGTGATTTTATTTTTAAACATTTTCATATGGCGTTCGGTGGTTTTCTTGTGTGTGTCGTTTTCTTCTTTCTGTCTGTCTGTCTGTCATATATTTTTATGGTTACAAGTTTTGTATGTTAATGGGTGAAGACTTCTTTATCAATTTATATGAAAAACCTGTACGAAAAAATATGTGATATTTTCGTGATTTCTTTTCAGGAAATAAAAGGATGTGAAATTTATTGTTATATGCTAAGAAAAAAAAGCTTTAATATTGATTTTAATTGATTAAGATTTTAATTAAACCGACATATGTATGTATATAATTTCAAACTTATTTCTTTTGCTAAACTGTGAAAAAGGTTAGCTGAATAGCAATTGCTGTTGGCTTTTTAAGAAAATTAGATATTTATTTAAGTTGTTGTCTCTCTTGAGCTCTAGCTAAATTAGAAAACCAAATGCTAAAAAGAATTTTTGAAATTTGGTTGCTGCAATTCGAGTGACATAAATTTTGGTTGTCGCAACAATCCGTTTTATCAGTGTTGTCTTAATCGAATTTGGGATCGACAAATGAGATTTTCAGTTGGGTGCCAAACATCAATTAAAAAAAAAATAACTTACGAACTCGAAGGTACTAAAAATATAAAACCCATTTGAGGAGGAACATATGGAGGCTTTACTAACTTAACCTCGTATTTCAAAAACTACCACTTTTCAGGAGAGACGATAACCGTTTTACAGAGGTCCATTTCTAACTCGATATACAAGGATTTTTCTATTGTGGTATATTAAATAAATGTTGTTTCGTTAAAGTACGTCTGCGATACGAACGATTTCTATGTGTATGCTATGAAAGGTAAAATAAAATTATCTAAGCGGGGTTAAATTGAAACGTGGCCTCCGCCATTGATGATGATAATTTGAGCTTATTTTACAACATTTTCCATTGTTCAGTAGATAATTTCGGGCAATAGTTCTCGCATACTTGTCGGCTTGTTCACAAAGACCCGTGACTTCGAAAAATCTTAAAGAAAAAAATCTAGAGCAGGTATATTGGACGATCTTGCTGGACAGTGGAAAATGTCACAACGAGACGTAAGCGACCCGAAACACATCCTTTACAATATCCATTGCCACGCGTGCTGTGTGGGCAGTCTTGTTAGAACCATATGTCTTCCAGTCCTAATTCATCAATCTGCAACAATAAAAACTCGTTAATCAGGTAATCTTGTTACATACACCTCCAGCGTAAATGGCGGTGTATTTAAGGAGAAAAAATTTCATGGCAGCACGATATGAGCAATAATATACTAAAAATAATTATTCTTTATGGATAATTTGGAAACCGCACCGAAACCAATTTCTAAAATAACACATATTTAGGTAATTTATGTATTAAAACTATCCAAATATTTAAAGACTATTTAAAAGGTTCAATTTCAAAAAATTTGGCGAAATTGTGTATATATTTCCAAAATATTGTATTCCAGGACAGTCAACTGAAAAGCAGGGTCTTTTTTTGTTGATATTCAAACTCTTGCACCAGCAAGAGAAGATTTTATTCTACTTGCATAAACGAGGCGACACATAAAGAAACAGTTATTTTCTCTTAGATAAAATATGTTGTCTTATTACCATTAAGTCCTATAGCCGCATTTTTTCCATGTTGAAGAACTCTGTTTTTGTCCAATACCATATTCAATGGATTCTCTATATGAAATTATTATATTTTCTATAGCAAATTAATTCCTCGTCGAACACGACCAAATCCAGACACCAACCTGTGTTGGCCTATTCAAAGTGGGACCAGTTAATAAAAGCTGTGAAAGAATATGGGGAAGTTAAAAACAACAAAGTCTGTTTACCTTAACTACAATAGACCTTTCATTATAAGAACTGATTTTGGCATAAACCTCATGTCCTATCACTTTTCTTGCAAAAGCTCAAAATATTTTCGTGTTTGGATTTCTGATGAATATAGTACCAAGAATTGCTCGAATCTTAATAAAACAACATGGTTAACCAAATAGGTATTTCAGAATAAGAATAGATCGTGAGTAAGGATTGTGTCAAAAACCTAACAATAAATGAAGCTCATTGGATCTTAATGAGCTATGCCTAGATACCGTAGTTTTTCCTTATTTAAACTAATTGTGTTCGTCTTCCGAGCGAATGTAATAACATGCATGTGTTGTCCATGTTTACGTTTAGTTCCAGCAACTGACAAGGAAGGTGTCCCGATGAGTTATCCCTAACATAAATGAAATTCGTGTATGGGTTGGAGAAGAGAAAAATAAGAGAAACGTGTTTTTTAGCGGCCAGCATGAATCTAATTTATGGGTGAAGTTCCTTATATTATATGTACGTATTCCGAACTTTTTCGACTTCTATGTAAGTTTAGGTGTAACTGAGAGGTCATAGGTCTCTCACAGATCAATTGGTACTCTAATGTTACCAGATTAGGTGCAAGGTAAATGACAAAAAGCTTTGAATTTTCAACTGCAGAAATTGTTTCTTACTCTCGGAATATATAATCTCTGAACATTGGCACATATTATGCTCAACATTTTCCTGTTCCTCGGTACGCCATAAGGCAGCTTCCCCACTTTCTTGGCAAGTACAACAGTGAGTTGTTAGTACCCTAAGCTAAATCTCTAATCGGTTATGTCACTCCGCACGTTTTGAAATTTCTCCAAACCGCCTCAGATTTTCTCATTATAGTTATTATTTATAATTACATTATTATTATACGTGTATAATTCACTAACAACACTTGTTAATAAAAAAAAACACTCCACCTGTTTCGTAATGCTACAAATAGAACAAAACTCTCGTATTCCGAACTTTTTAAACTTCTAAGTAAGGTCAGGTGTAACTGACAGGTCATAGGCCTCTCACAGATCAATTTTGAATCTAACGTTACCAGATGAAGAACAAACCACCCACATAAATGACAAAAAGCTTTGAATTTTCAACTACAGAAATTGTTTTTTACCCTCGGAATATATTAATCTCCCAACCAACTTGCTCTGAAGCATGCTGAACATTGTCACATATTATTCTTATCATTCCTTGTTGCTGATACGTCATAAAACATTCAATTATTTCCCGCCAGATTCTCCACTTTCTTGACAAGTCCAACAGTGATATGCTAGTACCATAACCTAAATAAATAATCGGTTCTGAATAACAAGAATTAGACTATCTTCGCAACGTAGGATGTCCAAACAGTTCTTGTCATTCCGCATGTTTTGATATTTCTCCAAACCGCCTCAGATTTCCTCATTATAGTTATCGTTTATAATTACATTATTATTATTTTTACAAGGTATAATTCACTAACAACACTTGTTAATATAAAAAGCCACTTTCCACCACTTTCGTAATGCTACAAATAGTACAAAACTCTCGCTCTCAGAATCTAATTAAAACACAACAGAAAATAAAACAAAATGCATTTTATATACAAAAACAGCTGATTTTCACTTAGAAATTTTCCACCTATTTAAATGAGAATACAACCAGTTGGTAACCTCAATATGGACTAGAAAAATAAAAACAAATAAATACAAAAATTCCAACAAACACAAAAACAAAACGGTGTAACTCTCATTAACAAAAAAACAAAACAAAATAAAATGAGAAGATAAAATAAAATAACAACAGAATACTC
The DNA here is from genome assembly GCA_949748255.1 of Eustalomyia histrio. Lineage (NCBI taxonomy): Eukaryota > Metazoa > Arthropoda > Insecta > Diptera > Anthomyiidae > Eustalomyia > Eustalomyia histrio. The sequence goes on along the minus strand of OX456523.1, from coordinate 65,598,028 downwards.
AAAGCAAATACAAAAATCCATAAAATTTAAGTCCATAAAAGTAAGAAACTGCATTGCCAACATGCTAAGCAATATGTTGCTAAAGCATAAAAATGTTTAGAAACATTTTACATGTGTTTTTAGATCTTGTTTATGTCACTAAGTTTTTAATGAAAGTAAGAAGTTACCTAGATGTAGATATTAAGATGTTGTTATACTTTCTTTATTTTTATTTATTTATTTCTTCATATTTTGTATGTCAGTTTATATTTTCATTAAGTGCACTCACGATGGTGTTTTGCATATAATGTAAAGAGAAAATGCAAATATCAGGCTAAGATTTTTTGCACCGTGTGTAAATCACGATCGTGAATGCCCTCCTTGTTTTTGTTTTGTTTTAAGATCCAATGAAAACATTAAATCTTATTTCTTTAATGAATGATAAAAGAACATTGATAACACGGTGTTATTCTTCTTTGAGTGTTAAATATTAGTCATTGTTTGCTTGCGTTTTTTTTTAATTTATAAATATTATGACAAATTCTGTGTAATTTAAAGATATAAGAGTAAATTTTATCTATAAGTTACTATATCGTTTATCATCTATTTAGTAAAAGCGATGCCAACATAGCGATATTCGCAAAAGTTCTTATTACCCAAAATGCACATTATTTCTGTTCTTTTGAGAAGCAACACTCAGAAAATTCTTCCTTTGTATTGCTTTCTCTGGAAAGGGGATAGAGGAGAGATGAAGGGCTTTAAATATGGAAACACTGTAATTGCAGAAATGATAAGTCTTGGAAAAAATGTGCAGCCAATGTAAGTAAGTTTAAAGCTTTTAGTTCATATCCCTGTTAAAGATTTTTAGTGCATATCCCTGTTATTTTCTTTTATTTCGGAGTGGTTATGTGCTATAGGAACACCGAATGCAAGCTTTAAGATATGTATGAGGTATAGGAAAAGAACCCGCAACCTTCTGTACAACATTCCAACGCGCTTACTATAACACCTCAACGCCCATTTGACGAACATAATTACTTTTATAATGCGCCGAAATAAAATTATTATGAGTTTTAGGAGTCGGTGAATTCAAATCTTTATTTGAGGTTGAGGGCAAAATGTTTGAGCCCAGCGGTATTTTTTGCTAATCTTAGCAACACATTTTTGCTGACGTGTAGTACAATGAAATTAGTAGAAGAGATTAGTAGCCGCTACTAATTTTTCGGAAAGAGGAATTTAAATTAGGTTTGCTAAAATAAGCAAAAAAATTTACTAAAAATTATTCAAATTATTACAATCAAATAAGAAAGCGCTACTAAATTTTAGTAAATTGCTGTAAACTGCAATTAAAATATATATGCTAAAATTAGCAACAAATTTTACCAAATATTAGTGAAATGGAAATATCAGGAAAGTTAATAACCGCTACTAAGGATTGGTAAAATTATGTACAAACTTTATCAAAATAAATTATCTCGAAGCAAGAAAAATTTTAGATAAATATTAGTGAACTAAACTCAATGAATAGTAAAATATAGCAAAACTTAAATTTATAAAAAAATTATTAAAATGCACAAATTAACCTCATTTTTTTAGATTTTTTTCAGATTTATCGAGCAACAATTTTTTATTTTTTTTCAAAAAAATATTTTAGACAAAATTAAAAAAAAAAATTTAAATGCTTAAAAAATAGTAAAATCATAAACGAATTTATCATTTTATTTAAATTTCAGGTAATAAGTATTCAAGCTCAAGGTCTATTTTTTACAAAATTATTTATTTTTCATCCAATATTTCGCTATCTCAATGGATAGCTTCTTCAGGGAAAAAATCGCTGAAGAAGCTATCCGTTGAGATAGCGAAATATTGGATGAAATATAAATAATTTTGTAAAAAATAGACCTTGAGCTTGAACACTTATTACCTGGAATTTATGTTAAAATGGTCGAAGAAATTAAACTGAATAATTTATTAAAATTTGTTAATTTTTGTTTTGAAAAATATTTTTAGTAATTTTTTGGATTTTAAAGTAAAATTTTAATTGTTTTAAGAGCTAATTTTTGGAACATTGTTGTGCTATTTTAAGTGGACGTCCTATCTTTGGGCATGAGTCGGTTGTGAAAAGAATCTTCACTTCCGATTCTTTTTTTTTTCAACAAGTTTTAGTTAGTAAATGTTATTGCTAATTTTAGCAAATCAATTTTCAAAAATTTGTAAAATGATTTCTGAAATTAGCAACAAAAATTTGTAAATATTCTGTAAACATTCTGTAATTTGTATTATGTAAATAGCAAACAAATTTACTAAATAATATTTTTTTTACTAAAAATCAGTACAAAAATAGTAAAGTTTACAAATTTTACTACTAAATTTGTTCTGAGTGTTTTAGCATGTTTTGCAAGTCTTAAACTAGGCAGGTTAGTTTAAGACTTGCAAAAGGTTTTATTAAAAAATCTTGTATTTTCTTAAGTCAGCCGGTGGCTAGACTGAGAAAAGAAGCAAGAGTTTGATGTAAAGGAGTGATCCAATCCTCAGTAAAATTCGAACCTACGTGGGAGCACACATCAGCCGACTTTCGGTTATAAGTGTATGTGCTATTTTTGGACATGGGTCGGTTGTGGAGAGTGTCTTCTCTTTCGATTCTTTTTTTTTCAATCTAACCTACAATGTTGGAATTTGGCACTTGGTTTCATTGTAAACTATATATTGGAGAGTGCTGGGGGACGCTGAATAAGACTTTGACTTCAGAGTTTAGGAGTTTAAAAGACGTATCTAGCATAGCGAATGTTTTTTTGATCCATTTTGTCCCAGCGTCGTTATATGCTGCTTATGTAACTGAAAAATTCACCGCATTCCTTAATTCAGAAGAATATTAGTTAAAAAAAACAAGTAAGAGCGGCTAAATTCGACTATGCCGAATTTTTTTTCACCACCATGGTTGGGAAAAAAACTTAAGTTTATATATGGACATATATGGAATGGACAGATTTATATATGGACGCCTTTAAGAGAAAATTAACCATTTAGTTTGGTGATGAAACTTGGACTCGGGAAGATTTATGGTTCCAGAAAATAGGTATTTAAAAAAAATATTTATGTTTTGGGCATAACTTTTTTGTATCTGAACCGATATTTCCGAGTTTTTTAGCAAATATGTTATACTAAAGATTTTCGATCTTTTGCTATATAAGACGTATCCATAGGTCATATTACAGCTCTAAAATTTTAGTTTTTAAAAAATTTTGATATTTTTAGCCCATTTATGTATTATTTAATTTCGGTCTTACCGTTCTTAAGATATAAAGTAATCTATTTTGTGCCACGCCCAATACGCAGATCTCGCCCACATTTGGTCAGATGTTATGTATTGATAACCAAGATGCTCGTACCTTATTTTGGAACTTTTCCTCTTTCCGTTCTCCAAATATACAGAAATCGTTAAGTCAACTGTGCTGTACGTATTAGTTATGTTAAAAAAAAATAAAAAAAAAACAAATAAAAAAGTCTTAATAAATTGTAAAAAAAAAATTGTACAAAAAAGTTTAATAAACGGAGATCGATCGCGCGACTAAAAGAAAAAAACTATTTATGACAAAGCGCTTAGATCACTGAGCCATTGAAGAACATACGCAATCATCGTTAATAGAAGTAAATAAACAGTTTCCGTTCAAAACTAATTTGTTTGGCTTTTAAATAAAATGAAAAAAGAAAGAACAACAACAACAAACATAATGCCAATCAGTGTTGTCTTATTATTTTTTTCAAAAATCTTTTTAGTTGTAAAAAAAAAACTATTTTCGACCAAAAAAACATTTTTTTTTACAAATCGTTAAAAGAAATTACTAGAACTGCATGTGTTTTATTTCTACAACAACGTTTGATTTAGCTGGCAAATTTGCATTTGGGATTTTATTTCGCTTTTTTATTAAAAAGTATTTTTAATTTCTTTAGCTTAATTTTAAAAATTTAAGGGAAAATAGTTTATAAAATTTTTTTTATAAATTATTATAAGTTATGACCTAAAATAGTTGCACTCAAAGAGGAATTATGTATAAAATTTTTTTAATATATGAGAAATAAAATGGTTTAAAAATCTTTTTATAAATTCTTTTAAATCGGAGCAAAAAATGAAAAGAAAACCGTTTGTATTTAGTTTGTATCAGAGGGTTTTTATAAAAATTTTGTTGTTTTTAGCCTATGTATGGATTATTTAATTATTCATTTAAAATTTTATTTTAAAAAATTGTACAAAAAAAAACAGACCGGGGGTGGTATCGAACCCGCGCCTTAAAGAAAAAAAGTACTTGTGACATAGTGTTTCATAAAAAATGATCGTTAATAGAGGCAAATAAACAGTTTTGGTTCAATAGAGATTTGTTTGATTTTTATTTAAATGACAAATCTTTGTATTGGTTTGTTGTTTGTGTATAAAAGGTGAAGAGGTGAAAGAAAAGAATTTCAACAAATGGATGTATTCAACATACATATAAAAACAAATGGATTTTACGGCAAAAATTAGTGGTAGTCGTGGTTTTTTGCTAATATTTCAGCCATTTATCAACCGATCTGGCTGATTTTCAATAGCAAACTGAAATGGATCACATTTAACAGAAATATATAACAATCAAGTCCTCATCATGTCTGGGGTCTTCGGAAAACCCATTTCAACACACAGACGGACATCGTTAAATCAACTTCGTTCTTCATAAGGACGCAGAATATATATACTTTATAGGGTCTAAGATCAATATTGTAGAAATTACAAACGGAATGACAAACTTATATATACCCTTCCACCTGTGGTGAAGGGTATAATAATTAAAATAATTCACACAGAAACTTTTAGAAGCCACCAACAAAAAATATTACTCATAGATTTATTTTTTCAAAAATCTTATAATTTTTTATATAGGTTTTATTTCAAATTTGTTTTACAAACAGAACAAATTATTTGTTTAATGTAAAAATAAACTAACTTCGTTGGACTAAAGCTATGCCCAGATTCTATTAGACAATTTTCGTTTATCGTCTACTTTCTAAGTTAAATATTTACCATATTAAATAAAAATTTTAAACTGTTGTTACAAATTTGGTAAAATACAGTAATTTTAAATTTTATAGTTCAACAGTTTTGTGGAATTTTAACTTCGAAAGTGGGCGATAATCGTCGCTCATCTTATACAATCTCGGCACTGCTATGCTTAATTTTTCTAGCCAAAATTGGAAATTTTATTTTAACAGCACAGCAAAGTGACTTCAGTTTTAATAACTGTATAATATATTTTTATCAATTTTTTGCCCTAAAATCGCCTAACAAATTTCCACCTTAATACTACAATAAAAATGTCTGGCCTAGAAGCGAATTTGGATATACGGAAATATTAATTCAATAGAAATGTTTTATTTAGTTCAAATTTGTATGTCTCTGGCGTCAATATTTTGAAATATTTTAAAACCTTAAAAAATTGCATAAATGCAATATGTATTTAAGTATACATAACAATTTCCACAAACTGCATAATAGAACAATAAACTTTATTTTAATATGTTCGTTCACATTTAGTTTCTTTCATGCATACTAAAATAATACTTATCATACATGGGACTAATTAGTTAAATTAGGGTTTGTTTCCGTGATTTAAAGTTGTATATGAAAGCATCATAAAAACATTATTTGGGTAATTTATTGAATTTAAATTAATTAAACCTATTAAAAATATACAACATTACGACATTATATTGCATCGCTATTAACGGTTTCGCGAAAAAAAATTTTTTGAATTTTAATTAAGGACCAAGACAGTATTCAAAAAAAAAAAATTGCGGAAACTTTTGAAAAATCGTATTGAAGTCTGCCAATGAGAACATTAATATTAAAAACAGTTTTTCAGTTTAATTTCTTCGACCTTTTTAATATTAGTTTTTGGTAACAAATATTCAAGCCCAAGGTCAAATTTATAAAAAAAAATATTTATTTTTTATCCAATATTTTACTTTCTTCAGGGATTTTTTCTTATTTTAATTTTAAACAAATTTAAAAAACAAAAATTAAAAAAAAAAATTGTTTAAAATGAAAATAAGAAAAAATCCCTGAAGAAGCTATCCCTATTGACATAGCGAAATATTGGATAAGATATAAATATTATTTTTTTGTAAAATTGACCTTGGAACTAAAAATAGTTCTTATTTAATGAAATCATCTCAATGCAATTAAGTCCTTGCTTTATAAAAATTGTATTTAAATATAGCGTTAAAAAAATAAAAAACGTTCAAATGGTCAAGAACTAAAAACAGATCGGTAAAATCAGCGAAATTAGTAATAAATACATATTTGGGAGCAGTAACGTCAATTTATTTTATTTACTGCAATAAAAATAATAAGAGTGAATATTTTGATTTTTTTAATGTAAATTTTTAATGAAATACAATAAATTCTTACTAAAAACGATATTTAATATTTTGAACAAAAATATATATTTTTATATCTGTATATAGAATAAATCATGTTTTACAAATCCTGTTATATGCTGTATATAAATTTTTGTTTTTAAATTTAACTTTCTTTGCTGCATGTCCATACTTTTATGTGCACCTCAAAGCAGATCTGTCTTTTGTTTCAATCTACATCCGTTGTTATGGCAATGCAGCAAAACAAAACTGAAATATTATTCTTAATTTTTGTATACAAAATTTGCTGCATATACCAAATGCAGCAAACAATAATTTATTTATTTTATTTATTAATCATATAATTACAAATTATATGTTAATACCCTAACCGAGCACTAGCAACAAAGGCCTTCGGCTCGTTGTAGCGAAAACAGATCAGAGCCTCTGGTGGGAATTGAACCCACGACCCCCGCACTGATAAGCTAGCACGCTAACAACTAGCCTACCGGGGCGCTCGAATAATGAAGTATTTTTTATTTTCGTGTGTAAAATTTGTTGTATATCCCGACAGTAATGTATGCAACAAAACAATGCCCAAATAAATATGAAAATTACGGATGTAGAGCAAAGTCGTTGCTGAATATATATCATATAAAACAAAATATCGACAAACAGGTTTCAAAAAGGAAAAGAGAATATTTACAAAATATACACTCCATTCCAAAGGCAAGTTTTTTAAAAATGATCAGTGGGTCAAACATAACAAAATAATTTTTTATTAATTTCAATTCGTTGTTTTATACATATTAATACGTTCTCATTACCATTAGTAATGTTTTTTTATAATATAAATTATTTCATTACAATTAAATTATAATGTAATTCTATTGATTTGCATTAGTCTTAATTAATGCTAATAAATTTTCGATGATAATCAAAAATTCACAGGTGTGGTATGTAAGAAAAAAAAACCTACTAACTTTGAAATTGATTTCCATTTTTCAACTGTTGAAACTGGTTTCCAAATGTTAAAGGGTATTTTTAACAAGTCATGTCGATGCAAAATATCATTAGATATATAATGTTTATAAATAAAACGTGTGAAAATGAATGTATTTTAAAAAATTACATAAAAAAACTTTAGACTTGAATAAATTTTCCTATTTTTTTTCCTCAAAATTAGATCAAGTTTAATGGAAATTTCTCTACATAATTATTTTCTGATATTATTTCAATCAATTAATTGTATTGAATACTTTGTAAATGTTTATTATACTATTTTCCATTAACATTGAATAGAAATTGTGTAAAATAAATGTAACGAAATTAACCTGAATTATTGATACCAATTCGATATGATTACCAATGCACTTAGAAAAAATGTATTGATAAAAATTTAGAATACAAACCAAAAATTAACTAATTTATTTAACATTTTATAAAATAGGTATTCGAATTTCAAATTTAAGAATCTAACGAAATATAAATTGATTTAATGTTCCAAATTTATATATAGAAAAAATTAAACGACAACATTAATGAAAAAATCCATCGAATGAGGCCAATCAATAGTATTTCCTGTATTGAGGAAAATTAAGTTAAATTTTAATATCGTATGTAAATTTTATGCATTAAAAAAATAAATTTCAAAATTTCTACTATTTTTTAGCGAAACGTTTGATATGTTATTATCTTTATTAAATATATTTTCTCCGGGTGTAATTTGTGGTTCCCAAAATCAAAAAAAAAAATCAACAAAATTATCATTCTCCACTAATAACGATACCTGTTTATTACCGACAATAAACCATATGAAAAGCTGAAATTATCATACATTTTATTGTATATTTATGATGTTTGTTTAGATGATAAAGTTATCTTTATTATATGGTAGATTCAATTTATAAAAATGTCCCCAGTTTGTGTTTGTTTTTTTTTTGCATTTTATTTCAACAATTTACATGATAAAAGGTAAAAAGTAAGTTATTTTTATTTAAAAAAGAAAACTCGCATATGTTCAGTAACAATTGATAAAGATTATATTTATTTTTATCATCACAATCATATAATAAAATTATTATGAATGACTTTTGAAATCTCTCAGTTATAGTGATTTATTAATAACAAAAAAGGAAAATAAGCTGATTTTGATAAATGTTCTCTTGTTTGTTGTATATTGTGTATTGTCTTTTTATTTGCATGCACCTACTGTTTTAATAATAAATTTATGATGATCAATTATAAATATTTATCAAAAGTACATCTAAAGAGTAGTTATAGAATTTATCTGTAAAAAACGCTTGTCCTTAGTATTTTTGGCTGTTTTTGACAATTCAATTCACTATCCAGTTCTATTAATCGATTACTTTGAAACATTCTTAAACTTAAAAAAGCTGAAATCTTCTACCCAAAGTGGACCGGATGGAGTACCCAGCTATATTTTAATTAACTGTGCTACTAGATTAGCTGAACCCTTAACAATAATATTTAATACTTCTATTAGTCATGGTTACTTTCCTCAACTCTGGAATGACTCGTACATAATTCCTTTACACAAATATGTTAGTAAGGCTGATATAAGAAATTATCGAGGAATTGCAAAACTAAGTCTTATTCCCAAACTATTTGAATGAATTATTACTGACTTCCTTTGTAATCATGTTTATTCTTTATTAATATCTTCTCAACATGGTTCTTGTAAAGGCTGTTCGACAATGACTAATTTGCTACATATTACTACTGTCATAAATCGTGGATTTGTTCAAGATAAACTGACTAATGCTGTTTACACTGATTTTAGCAAGGCGTTTGACAAAATCAATCATTCTCTTTTGCTTAAAAAACTAGATCTCATGGGATTTACTCGTAGTAGCTTAAATTGGTTAAAGTCATATCTGACAGGCAGACATCAAAAGGTCAGATTTGAATCAAAAACCTATAAAAGTATAAGTGTATTATCTGTAGTTCCACAAGAAAGTGATATTGGCCCTGTTTTGTTTACCCTATTTAGCAATGATCTACCGCATGTGATTCAATGCTGCAATATTTTAATGTATGCTAATGATGTCAAGATTTTTATTACTTACAATGAATTCTCTGATGATCATAAATTACTTCAATTTGATTTAAATAATTTTTCCTCGTGGTGTGAACTAAACTTAATGTACTTCAACTTGAAGAAGTGCAAGCACATTCGCTTCCAAAGGAAAGTTTATAGACGTGTATCCTACTTCCTGGGTGGGCACCAGCTAGAACTTGTAAATCTCTTCGTTGATCTGGGAATTTTGCTGGATACCAAGCTAAATGTTGTGTCTCCCATAAGAGTCATTCCATGTCAGACCGAACACCTTTTTTACAATACCTCTTCCGATTTATTTTAAATTAATCAGACGTATTAAACATTAAAAAATATTTTACACGTGTTTCCAGAAAAAAATTTTTTGAAAAAGTTATGTGCATTTGAAAATCGTCGAAATCGTGAAAAATCTTTCGACATGACAACTTTTAAACTAAGGTTTCGCAAAAACTTGCGGATCGATTTCAAAGACCAATGCCTTATTTTAAAGGTATTTGAACCTCCTTTTCAAAAATTATTTTTTTTAATTTATTTTTTTTTATTTTTAAAATTTAGTTTTTTTTACTCGAAAAATCTGAAAAAAATATTTTCTAAAGCTCAATATAACCTTAATATTCCCTGTAAATTTCAGAATGGAAGTCGAATGGATTCTGTTTTTTTCCGATTTGTTTTCATTGTAGTACCACGAAAAGTTACATTTTGTATGTGAAAGTGCTGTTGCAGGTCATTTTTAGGTAACATTGACATAAATTAACATTATATTAACACACGAAAATATAATGTTCAGATACAAAATGTAACTTTTCGTGGTACTACCATGTAAAAAAATCGGAAAAAAATAGAATCCATTCGACTTCCATTCTGAAATTTACAGGGAATATTAAGGTTATATTGAGCTTTAAGAAAATATTTTTTTCAGAGTTTTTGACTTGATCGAAGATGGTGGAAAACAGAAATTAAGTATAAAAACAAATTAAAAAAAAATAAATTAAAAAAAAATATTTAAAAAAGAGGTTCAAATACCTTTAAAATAAGCATTGGTCTTTAAAATCCATCCACAAGTTTTTGCGAAACATTAGTTTTAAATTTGTCATGTCGGATGATTTTTCACGATTTTGACGATTTTCAAATGCACATAACTTTTTCAAAAAAAAAATTGTAATTTTTTTCTGGAAACACGTTTAAAATATTTTTTAAGGAAGAATACGTACTAAAATTTTGCAAGACATCGGAGACACCAAAGTCAATTTTTAGCAAAATTCGTACGGTTTGACATGGAATGACTCATAAAGAGATGGGGTAAAGAATTTAATCACCCTTACATTATAAAGCAACTTTACACATCCCTGGTCAGACCAGTATTGGAATATGGCTCGATTATCTGGGAACCACAATATAACGTTCATGCAGACAAAATTGAATAAATTCAGAAACGATTTCTTCTGTTTTGTTTACGTAACCTTCAATGGTATCCTGGTACTAATCATCCGTCCTACACTAGCAGAAGAATTATGTTTAATGTGTCGTTTGTGGTTAACCTGATTAATGGAGATGTCCATTCAGAGTTCCTTTTAAATAATATATTATTTAATGTTCCCCAACGTTCTACCCGGAATTATGTTCCACTATTCTTGAAGTTTGTTCTTGAAAATTATGATAATGCTGAATCTTTTAGGAGAATATGCAATAATTTTAATGAATTGTAAAATTTAATAGACTTTTCCTTAAATTTAAATCTTATAAAACGTAATGTCATTATCTTTTTAAATACTTAATATTTGATACTCATTTTATTTATTTTTTTTTAATGTTGTAATGTTGTTGCTATTGTATAGTCTGTAAGGATTTTTTCCATTGACTACAAATAAATAAATAAATAACAGACGGCTTTTATGTTTCTTTAAGGTACTCTTTATTTTTGGTCGCGTTTCTTATGGGGTTTTCTCTTTGAGAATAGTCTCTAAAATACATACTCTTTGCTCATAAGATCTCTGCTGGAAAAAAGCGGTCAGTTGGGAATTGGGACCTGTCCCGTGATAGGTAAAAACAGGACCGGTTCCTAAAATACATATCACGTGCTAGGTGAAAAGAGGACCTAAACTATATAGCTGTTCAAAAGTCTCTATCACGAGATGTGTCTGAAAGTACCAGTCCTGCGGTAAGGGAAAACAGGACCGATTTGGAACAGGCATATAGTTTCATTATCCATGATATTTTTAATATGATGAGCCATTTAACTTCAATATATCGTTTCTGCGCCTGCCGAATTAGCTATGTGTAATCAAATTATTTTTGAAGAGACCGAGCAAACAGCTTCTTGAACCTTTCGCGGTTCATTTGTGAAGTATTCTGTTTAATTTTGAGTGGTATCAGGTTTCCATCCCTGGACTCGGCTTCTAAATCGGCGATGCCAAATTGACGAGGAAATTGTAAAGTAAATTTACTTAAAAAAATCATTTTGTTTTGTTTATTTATTTTTATATTGGAGTGCCTGTACACTTAGTGGTTCCTAACGCTTTGAAAGAAACCTACCCCTGAATCGTCAAAGGAGTAAATATTTATATTATTTTTTTTACAAATCATTAAACAATATTACAAATTTTCGATTTATAAAAAAAATGGATTTTAAAAGCACTTCGAATAGTTAAAATATATTGTTTTTCCTGGTTTCTTTAAAGTTTCAAATTTTTACAAATTTAACATCCGATTTGTTGATTTCTTAAGGATTTTAAAAAATGATTTATAAAATTTGAAAAATTTTTTTTAAACGCAAATATTTTGCAAGAACAATTTCTTCAAAAATCTAAATCAACAAAATTTTCCAAGAACATAAAATAAATAATTTACAATCCAATATATATACTGTGAGCGTCAAAATAAAGTGTACGCGTTACTTTATTACGAGTATATTTTCAATTTTATTTCAGTCTTTTACATAAAACTTAATTGAACGTTTTATGCTTTTTAAATAATATTTTTATTTCTCTGACAAAAAAAAAAAATTATCAACAACAAAGATTTTAGAATTACAATAATTTATAACAAAAACTAAAAAAAATCTTATGTATAGCGTCAATTGAAAATATACAAATTCCATTATTTTTCTTATTTTGTTTCAGTGTCACATTACATATAATATTAATGATTTATTAACATTCTTGCTTTTGCTGCGATCGTTTCAAATCACACTTTTACTGTGTAAGAAATCTTTTTTTTTTAAATAGGTAGAAAACTCACCTGGATACTCATAGCCTCGTGATTAAGTTTCACAAAGAAGGAAAAGCATTGCGTCAAATTGGTTCAATAATCAACAAAACGTCAACTTATTATTGGTTTGACCAATACATATATATGTAAAACTGACTGGTAACATAGATCAAAGTCGATATTGAATATCTCAGATATGATACAAAATATCTCAGATATGATACAAAATATCTAAAAAGAGTTTTTTGAATTAGAAAGGGGATAATTACAAAGGGCCGTATGCAAAAAATTAACAAAGTTTGGTAAACCATTGTTAAGCAAAATTGCTTAAAGTTGTATCCAAAAACGATTATAAGCTTAACATACCTTTGGTAAACGTTTGGTAACTTTAAATATTTTAAAGTAGACCCCAACGTACTTATGTTAGTGACATATTGTAAATTAAAATTTTGTAAAAATTTTTAATAAAAATAATAAATTTTGATGGCTACTTTAAGAAGAATTGGTAAAATTAATCGTGATTGTTGAAAAATAAGTGTTAATTGTGTATTATTTTTACAAGTATACACTATTATCCAAATCGGAAATTATTATTGGCCAAGAATTTACAAGCCAAGGACTGATGGATTCTCTCTTCCTGATGGCCAATTTAAAAAAAAAAATAATAATAATAATATAACTGATTAAAACACATCACAAAACAATGTAATTGAAAGAAATGTTTTAGTGATGTACTTACAATCAATACAGATCGTTATTCAAATACTTAAAACATTTGTAACATAAAAAATCTGGTTAGTTCTTCTCAATTTCCTTAATTTAGTTCATTTTGTGTTTTTATTTTATTGAATAAGTAAATCGAAGAAGATTGAGTAAAAAACATATTATTTTATGTTAAAATAATAAGAACCTTTTTATTGATTTGATTACCCGGCTGAATTAATATTCGTTTTAATGCATCGCTAACCATAAAGTGACAACTGAATATGATGCCAGAACCAAACTATAAAATTCATTAAAACTTTTATTTGTTAAATTGGGGTTTTTGCAAACGAATTTTTAACAAACGTTTGTTAGCCTTAATGTGTTTGTTAACTAATGTGAAAGTTAAAGCTAAAGTTAATTATTTTTTTACATAAGGCCCATAATGTATAACCCATTCCTAACTCATTTTTTCTAAAACGGTCGGTGGGTCAAAGCAATAATAAGCTGACGAGAAGCCACAATACTGTCTAAAAAAAATCGATAAGCAAAAACATATTTAAAAAATCGAACCAAATCCCGTAGGCCAAAAAGACTTAGGTTAGGTATATGTGGAAGCTTGCCAATCAGACTCACTTAGACTAAAAAGTCCCTTGTGATACCACGGAAGTTAATACAAAATTATATCACTAGCTTCCCCCGTCGAACCATCCCGATTGCCTCAAAAATCCCCTAAGTCGGCCGATATCGATATCAGCCAAATCACCTAGGTCCTCAAAGAAACATGAGCCCAAATGCGATCCAGGGCAGGACAAGTGCAGAGAAGGTGCTCCACAGACTTCTCCTCCTCTTCGTCACCACAGCTTGTGCAAAAGTCAATAGCCGCAACCCTCAACCTAACTGAATGCCTTCCAATCAGACAGTGTCCCGTCATGACGGACACAAGTAGGGATATATCGGGCCTTGACAGTGACAGCAACCTGTGCGTGCGCTTTCTATCCAGATGGGGCCACATCTGTCTGGAAAGAATACAACCACGGACAGAGGCCCACCTATTTCTTGCCAAACCATAAGCACTCTCCCGCAGCCGAAACTTGCAAGTGGCCAGAGGCATGCCCACAGATTCCATTTCGTGTGGAATGTGTTAGGTAGTCCCCAGTCTTGCAAGCTCGTCTGCCCTACAGTTCCTTTGTTTGTCCCTGTGGCCCGGCACCCAAATAACATGGATGCTGAACTGCTGAGCCATTTCGTTAAGAGATCTGCGACAGTTCAGGGCTGATGTCAAATCTAAGAAGACAGAATCCAGAGATCTAATGGCAGCCTGACTATGAGAAAATATATTAATCCTCACCGTTGTGAGGACATTATACCTAAGCCACTTCGCTACCTCCCTAATGGCCAGAATTTCAGCCTGAAAAACACTACAGTGATTCGGCAGTCTCCGCGCAATACTGTAGCTCCTTGAAGCAGACCCCGAAGCCTACCTGATCGTCGAGTTAAGAGCCATAGGTATAGAAGTCGACACAACGCCCCCGATTGGAAGTTCCGTGTTTCCACGAATCGCTATGCAGTATAAGCGTCTGGTACCTCTTGTCGAACCACAGTGTAGTCAATGATGCCTGAAAGTTCAGGCATCATGTTAAGGATTATACTGTGATCATAGCCACTGTCCGACGAAAGTGACAGCGCCCTGAACCGGACTGCTGTAGCTGCAGCAGTCTGTGAAATAATTATGTCCAAAGGCAGCAAATGCAAAATAGCATTCAGAGCATCAGATGGGGTGGTACGAAGCGCATTCGTGATGCACATGCCAGCCATCTGTTGGACCCTATCCAGCATCCCACGGTATGTGGGCCTCTGGAGAGCTCTTCACCAGACGGAAACACCATGCAGCATTATCGGTCGTACCACTGCCGTATACATCCAGTGGACAATCCGGGGCGCCAAACCCCATTGCCTCCCTATTGCCCTCTTGCAAGCATAAAGTGTCACAGTGGCCTTCCTTGCCTGAAGTTCAGCTTCCTATCCAACAGTACCCCAAAACAAATTTCAGTGCCCCCCAAGGAGATAGGTTCCACTAATGGAATCTTATATCTCCTGTTGAACAGGACCAATTCAGTCTTGCACGGATTCACCGCAAGACCTTTATCACGCGCCCACCTCTCCATAGTTAGAAGTGCCCCTGTAGGACCTCCCTGAGTGTACCAGGAAACCCTCTCCTGACTTAATGAGGCAGAAATACGATGCATCGTAAGAGATCTGAAAAAATACCAAAGAAATTGTCGTTAAAATATCGGAAAAATATTCTGCAAGCATCAGCTGTCAACGTTAGCGCCAGTACAGTTCGTCGAGCATTGCATGCTAATGGACTACATGGTTGAGTTCTGTGTAAAAAGCCTTTAATATCAAAAGTCAATGAACAAAATTTTATCTTATACATTCATTTCGAATTTCTTCTCCCGATAAACCTTATCATAAAAATATTTAATGACACCACGAATTTCTAATTTTCCATTATAAAAAAATCACTGGAAATCACGAATGTAGTTTAACATATGTTCATATTACAGTTAGAAGTTTCCAATACAGTTAACTTTTTGCTATTTATACCGTCATCTCTGTGTCAGGCTAAGGACATATAGTAGTACATTAATTTTAATAAAATCATAATTATTTTAACTATTCGATTCCTGGTGAAAAAAAACGTTCTGGTTAAATTTTGTTTAGATCTGATGCCATTTCTGAACATGTATGGTAGGATATGGTATATGTCATACATTTCTGGGATAAAGGGATCTGGAAATTTAGGTGATTTTCATTTTCAAAAATACACTTAAGCTTAAAACTTGACAAGACCTCAAAAAGCTTGACAGTCCAGGCAATGTGGCAATCTTATCCATTTCTCATGAGAATTCACGCAGAGAAAAAACATGGTTGTAATATGATCACGGCTACTGTATTGTGCTTGCTGCAATCGGGTATGGTTGTCACAACCAAGGTTTTGGGTTCCTAACCATCAACATGGTCGCTACCATCATTATTTAGTAAATATTTTACTATTTTATGATTGGCGCCTTCTATTTTATATCATGATTGGCTGTAACCATACTGTGGTAACAAAAGTTCTGACTATGAAAAATATATTATAATTATGCAACGATAAAATGTTGGCAACAATCAATAAATAATTATACAATCAAAAAG
Organism: Eustalomyia histrio; assembly: GCA_949748255.1. NCBI lineage: Eukaryota > Metazoa > Arthropoda > Insecta > Diptera > Anthomyiidae > Eustalomyia > Eustalomyia histrio. The sequence continues at coordinate 65,581,470 of OX456523.1, read as the reverse complement.
TTCTTAAAGTCTGTGATTTTTTCCCTAACAATTTTTCTTCAAAAAGTCCTTAATATTAATTTTTTTTTATAGAAAAAACATTTCTAAAGGAAATATTCTTAAATTTAAAAAACTTTTTCATAGTTTCTAAGAACTTTTTCCTTAAGATTATCCAGGAATCATAATATAGTTATGTGGGGCCATAATATGATAACATTTTGAGCATACTATGATTACGTGCGATCATATTATGATGAAAACAATATAACATGTTTATTTAAGACCATGGTAATTTTTGAATTATAATATAACTGTAGGGATTATATTATGGTAAAATATGGTTATTATATTATCATAATTTGATAACCATAATATAGTACGATTATGGTTGGTACAACCATAAACCCAAAAATATATGATGCTTTTCGAATATTATTGACCCAACCATGTTTTTTCTTTGCGTGTTAAAACATATGTTTTGCTCCATTCTTAACTTTTTATTCCCATTTCACACAGAGCAGCTTTTGTTGCGGCAATTCTTATCAATTTACATTTGGCTTAAAATGAAATGAAAAACAAAACGCAAAATGAAAAGTGAAAAACAAAACGAATTACCGAGAACAAGGCCCTGTTCAGCAATTCTGAGTTTTTTTCCAATTAATATTTTTTAGATGTAATAGATACTAAAATGCAAATTCAGAAGAGAATTTAAGAAAATTGCTGCAAGAAAAATTGCAGTGTGTGAACCGAGGCCAAGCAACTACTCACCAAATACCACTCTTCTTTCCCCTTTCTCCTACAAACTGTGTGAAATTGGGACTTGGCAATCTTTATCTTGATATATTGTATAAAAGTATTTTTTAATAAATGTGCTCTAAAATTTAAAACATTTAATGATTAAATAAAATTTCTAATTTTTTTTAATCAATGAATGGTTTTATTTAATTATGAAGATGTTGTAAAATTTATAATTTGTGTAAAATAGTACAAAAATCATTTTTCAAAATAAATTTGTTTAACATCACAAATTATAAACAACAGATATTTCAAAATTGTTATATTACACTGCACAACAATTTCAAATTTTTTCCAAAATTACAGGGTTCCAACGATTGACTCTTGTTAAGGAGACCAAAAAAAAGTATACGTGTGTCGGCGTTTTGATAGTTTTCATCGGAATTTAATTTCAGAGGCGGCTTAAGTTTCTCAGCCCTGGCCTGTTTTTGCAGCATATCGGTATATAATACTATGTTTTTTTTACATCTGAAATGCAGGGTATGTTTAGCAACTTGTAGATAATGGTATGACAAATATTTTTGTAGAACATATTAACTCTCTAACGGCATTTTTTGGCTAAATTCTAACAAATTGTAAAAACCACCCCGAAAAAGGGGAAGGGCAGGGATGAAATGTTCTACAGAAATGTTCCCCCTTTTCGGGATGTTTTTTACAATTTGTTAGAATCAAGCCTAAAAATGCCATTACGAGGGGGAGTTAGAGGATTAATATGTTCCACAAAAATATTTGCCATACCATTATCTACAAAGTCGCTGAACATACCCTACACCTCAGATTTAAAGAAAACATAGTTTTATATATCGATATGCTGCAAGAACAGGCCAGAGCTGGGAAACTTAAATCGCCTCAAAAATTAAATTCCGATGTAAACTATCAAAACGCCGACACACGTATATTTTTTTGGTCTACTTAACAAGAGTCAATCGTTGGAACCCCGTAATTTTTTTTTTTTTTGTGTTGAACTGTGTTATTAATACCACAAAAGTATGTACAATGCCTGCAAAGTCATTCAAAATAATCTAGAGAATACAACAGCAAAAATTACAAATTTCAGCCAAAAATTAAATCACAGATGCATAAAAAAACATTTGGTGTGGTAAAAGTAACCAACCCAAAGAATTTAAAACACACCTTTTACATACAAACTTTCGGTTGCTGTCGCTTTTGTCAGTGTTACACCCAAAATTGTCAAAACAAATGTGTCAAATGTTTTTTTACTTTTTTTAGAAAAACGTTGTAATTAATTTTATTTGTTCCGATTTAATTTTTATTTTCTTTCAACGATTATTCTTACTTGGCACACTTTTCTATGCAATCAACAAACAAAACAAAAAAAAACATTGTTGGTATAATAACGTTTTATTTTAGATTAAAATTTAATAATTTGTCTTTTCTTTCTGTGTCATCATGGTGGCAGACATCTGCCAAATTCTAATAATATGTTTATTGTATATTTTGTTTAAAAATATTTTAAACACTTAAAATGACTAAAGTTTTTGATGATTTTGAGCTTCTTATTTTTAGTCTATTCACGGTGGGTGCACATTGCGTCCAACGTCCAATATACAGCGTCAACAATAGAACACATCCATTCATTCTTTTGCAGTAGGCACAACCCATAAGATATAGTGAAGCCGAAAAATGTACAAGAATTTATTGTTTAGTATTAGGCTGCAACTTAATTATTTTCACTTTTGTTGATGATAACGGCCCCTAAAACTTTAGAAATCTAACTTCTTATTCTTACTTACGTGTGTGAAGAGTTTCGAATAAATCTCATCACTTTTAACGATTTTGTCCGCCATTTTAGAAATGAAAAGTTATTATTTTTAAAATTATAGCTGGGCCAACTAAAAAAGAAGTCTGAGCTTCTTTTTAGTTTGGAAATATTGAATACAAGTTCTGAGCTTGAAAATATAAGAACTTTTGCTACTTATTTTGTTTGGTTTGGTTTTTTCTTTTAAAATTTAGTATACTTCAGCTTTTTCCTTCGAAAGTAGAGCTTATCTCTGATTTTTGTTTTTATCATAAAAACGGTGTTTTATAAATTTTTTAAGTCAACCAAAATCTTTTTAATGCGATATTTAATTTTTTTGTTTAATTTAAAATATACATCTTTCTTAAAAAAAAAAAACTTTAATTCTTTTACCCTTGACGGCCAAAGTTCCAATGAATTTTTAATAAAATTGAATACAAAATTTCTTTTATAAAGCGATTTTAGTGAAGAAAATAATTAAACCAATTAAATATAATGGCTTTTTTCTATTTTAATTGCTTATTTTACTGTTTTTCGAGCTTTATTTAAGAGCTTTTTTGTTGGCCAAAACGATAATAATTTTGAAAGAAGTGTGTCCTATAGTGGGATCCGTAAATTTTTAACGACAAAATTCGGTAGTTATATTGTCAAATTTCGATAATTAACAACAAAATTCATTAAAAGTTATTCATTAACCTTTTCTATTGATACTGATAGTTAATAAAAACCGTTAACTAAAAAATTTATTTTTTTTTAAAGACAAAGTAAATAAATTTTATTTCAAAGTAAAGAAATTTTAAATGCATAAAGTACAAAATGCTTTCTTGGTAACTCAATCGAAAATTATCATTAGTTAACTAAATCGATAAAATCATAAAGAATGTTAGAAAAATGCACTACTGGTTGACAAATAATGGGTTAATATGAGGGTACTATTTAAATTTCGGAAATTGGCAATACTAATGTCAATAGCTAAAATCTGGCAACACCATAGTAAAGTTAGACATTTTTAGCATAACCGTACTCACAGCGTTTTGATGTACAAGTGGTATTTGTTTTGTTTACAGCGAGTTAAGAAAATTAATTTGGCCAAAAAATGGATATTTCACGAGAAGGTTTTCGTTGGATTATTTTTCTTAACTTTCGACTTGGATGAACTCAGTTCTTTGTTTGGCGAAATCGAAAACCGCAGTATATCGCTGGTATAGTGAATGTAAACGTGATCGTAGATCGGTCGTCGACGAATTCCGTGAAGGTCGTCCAAAATCGGTTGTTATGCCACAAAACATCATCATGTGACATATCGCAAGACAGATGCATCCTTACACATTAGTTCCACTTCAATACATTTGATTTTGCATGAACACTTAGTTGTAAAAAAAATTTTTCTCGTTGGATACCCCATAATTTATCAATCGCTCAAAAAAAAGGCTCGCGTCGATTGGTGTAAGGAAATGATTAAAAGGTTCGGCCGTGGTGCTTCAAAAGACGTGTATAAAATCGTGACAGGTGGCGACGAATCATGGATATATGCGTATGAGCCGTAAACGAAACAGCAATCGACCGTGTGGGTATTTCAAGACGAGCTAAATCCAATAAAAGTTGTACGTAAAAGAAGCATAGCGAAACAAATGGTCGCCTGTTTCTTTGGCCGAATGGGTGATGTGCCCACTGTTCCGCTTGAGCAACGTAGGACGGTCAATTCTGAATAGTACACGACCATTTGTTTGCCGGAAGTCTTCGGAGAAATTCGTAAAACCAACCGCCGAAGATGAATCATGCTCCATCATGACAATGCGAGCTTTCACACATCTCGTAAAACAGGCGAATTTTTGAGCAGTCAAAGCATCGACTTGATGACTCATCCTCCACACAGTCCTGATTTGGCACCCAATAACTTATTCTTGTTCCGGAATATCAAAGGTAAAATGTGTGGTCAACGATTTACGAGCTCTGAAGAAGCAGTTGAAGCGTTCAAAATTCATCTTTTGGAGGTGTCTCAAGTTGAATGGAAAAACTGCTTTAACAAATGGTTTGAACGAATGCTAAAGTGTATTGATCATCAAGGGGAATATTTCGAAAAGTAATAAAGCCATTTTCATTTAAAAATGTTTGTTATTATTTGCTATTCCCGAACTATAAATATAGGGTTTTCCAATAAGGACTTGACAACTTTTTAAATAAAACGCAAACCATTTGAGATATTTCCAAAACTTTATAATCGACTTAAAATACAATCAAACCATTTAGTTCATATGGCCACCGCCGGCACGTCGGCAGCGGTCGATTTGTTGGACCCAATTTTCGATAACTCGGTCACACATTTCGGCCGTAACAACCGCTCATGCAAACCGCACCAAACAGTTATTTTTTGTGGATGAAGTGGAGATTCATGAAGCACATGTGGATTTTCAACAAACCAATAACGCATATTATGCTTATTGACGAACCCATTGAGCCAAAAATGAGCTACGTCACTGAAGATGATTTTGCTCTTAAAGCTGCGGTCACCGACTCCGAGTTTCCGTAGTACATTTTTATAATTTTCATACGTTGTTCGTTCGTGTACTTTACCATGATGAAAATGTTGAGTTTACTGAAAAAAGGGAATGTAACAGTGAAATAGTGTGTTCACAAATTACATTCAAAGTTGTCAAGTACCTATTAGAAAACCCTTTAGTACCCTCGTAGTACTCATAAATACCCTGTAGGAAGCCTGGGGTCAAGTGTCTACAAGTCACCACTTTTGTCGACTATTTTGGGTGACTTTTTGGTGACATGTCAACAAAGCGTCTATACTTTTTACATTCCTATTTTGCAGCTGCAAAGCCGTGCTTGTTCTTGATTTTATTATTGTTTTATATTGTTGAAAATACATGTGCATAATGTATAAAAATTACAAGAGGCAACAATTTTTAGTGAAAATTGTAGCTCTAGAGGTTTTGTGGAGCCTGATGAAGATTTTACGGAGCCTGTGGATGATTTTGTGCAGTCTTTTGAAGATTTGTCTACTCCAAAATTAAGTTTACAAGAATTTTTTTTTTACTTTAATGAAATTTATAAAAAAAAAATTATTAATAAAATATCTAATTAAACAAAATAAATGCACCTGTTTAATCTTATTTCCTTCCTAGTGTGGAAATCAAGTAAAAAGTTCCAAAAGTGTAGACTATAATTACTAAAATGTACTAGTGAATCTCTGGTTCCAATGTCAACACCTAGTCAATAGTTGTGTAGATTCGGAATGACACACACATGTTAAATGTCTATATCAGAAAGCGTTGGCTGGGGCATAATTAGTCAGTAGTACTGGTGACAAAGTCAGTAGTGAATCAGTACAGTTTCACTATTGACATTTCCTACAGGGTATGTATTGGAACATTTTTCATAATCATGATTTAAAAAATTTATAAGTATGATAAAATATTTCAAAATATATAGTGATAAGATTTATTAAATGAAATTTATAAAGCTTTGCATAAACACCATAAAGCTTTTTTAAGTGTAGTTCTCGTTTCACTGCCATTTTAACAGCTGATGCACTAAAAGCACAACCATAAGTGTCATCCTAATGTGTATGCAAAAAAAGATTAATTTACTCGCAAGCACTACTTATTTTATATTGTATCGTATCGCATAATATATATATATGTTCGACTTCTAAACATTCAAATGATGTACTGTGTAGTTTGTAAAATTTTAGTTGTTGCTATTTTTGCTGTCAATGTGCGGCATCGACCTAGACCCAATTGCACGGATGTGTAAATTTGTTTTGTTTGTACCTCTCTGCCCAATGTAACTACGGTACACTAAACATAAATATATATTTTTTAAGACATTTTACAACAACTTAATTAAATATTTATGTTTGTATATGAATAGAGAAATATCGAGGCGGCAAAAGACTAATACGCGAGGTAGGCTAATACACCACAAAATACAATCTGTCTTATGCATAAACATTTTGTTGATTTTTATAACACACTTATAAATAAAATTAACATGTGAAACAAAAACAAATTTTATTTATAAGACTGTTATAATAACCAACTAAATGACTATGCATACGGCTGTAAATGTTTATTCACAAAAAAGCTTAAAGTTATCAATTACAATTGAAGCAGCAAACAACAAACGAAAGTCTTTCGGACATATTTAGCTGAAAATTATTATAAACTCAAACTGATATGCCAAAACGAAAGTTAAACAGTGAAGTTTAGAAGTCTAAAACCAATGATTGCCTATTAATGAGTTATTGAGAAACATCTTAAGCATTTATCAGTTATTTTTGTTTGAAATAAAAATCTTGATTAAGACAAGAAATATTATTTCTAGGTAGGAGGAGAAAAAGTTTTCTAACGCCATAGTAATAAATTGATTAATTGAAAATTATTTTAGTTTTTTTTCGTTCTTTTTGATTTGTTTAATATTTCTCATCGAGCTAAAGATCTTTTATTTATAAAAAATTAATTATAAATATTTATTTATTCCAAAATAAATAAATATTTATAATTAATTTTTTATAAATAAAAAATCTTTAGCTCGATGAGAAATATTAAACTTTGATTAATTACACTGTCCAACAAATTAAGACTTTTTGAATGGAACAGAATAGCGACCCCATAATTCTGAAATGGTATGTTGAGTAGATCATTTTTGTAGAACAAACCAGCACGTATGAGTTTTTTTTTTACAGTGGGTCAAAGTATTAATTTTTTGGTCGAAGGAGCATTATACTATATGAAAAAAATGCTGTAAGTTAATGTCTGAGAGAATTCTTATGGTCAGAGTTGTATTGTGGAATTGTATGAGGATTATTTTTGTGGAAGATCTTAACCCTCTAACTGGTCTCTTTATGGGTCAATTTGACCCTTTTTCGAGAAAATCAAAAAATAGCCCTTAAAAAAGGACATTTAAGGATTAAAATATTCTACGAAAATGTTTGCCGGAAAATTTCAGTGGGGGTCACCAAAGACAACAATGTTGTAAATAAAGCTCTTAAATAAAATTGAATACTATAAATATAAATGGGAAGTATGCGCAGACTTCAAAATGATTGCAATATTGACTGGAATGCAAACAAAATATATGTGCTTTCTTTGTAAATGGGATTCACGTGCTACCAGCAGCCATTATCATATTAAATATTTCGAAGAACGTAAAGAAAATATTATTGGTGACTTAAATGTAATCCATGAATCCCTTGTCCCAAAAGATAAGGTCATACTTCCAACGCTGCATATTAAGTTGGGCGTGGTGAAAAATTTTATTAAAAGCTTAAATACACAAGGAAATGCTTTCAAACACATTCAAACAATTTTCCCCAGATTATATGCAGCAAAATTAAAAGAAGGTAAAATACAGTTTTAAGAAATAATTTATTTCATTTAATGTAAATTACATTTTCTAGGAATGCTCGTTGGACCCGATATAAGAAAATTATTACAAGATGAAGAATTTTATGGTCATCTGTCGGATATGCAAAAGACAGCATTTGACTTTATGCAGCTGGTTATATCAGAATTCCTTGGAAACTCAAAATCACAAAACTATGCAGAAAATATTGAAAGCATGCTAATCGGTTTTAACAATATTGGCGTTAAGATGTCACTAAAGCTGCATTTTCTGCACTCTCATCTCAATTTGTTTAAGGAAAACCTTGGAGCGGTTTCAGATCAACACGGTGAAAGGTTTCATCAGGATGTAATGGTATTGGAAGAAAGATTCAAAGGGAAATCCCAAAGTGTAATGCTTGCTGAATACGTATGGGGCTTGTACAGAAACCTTGACCAATAGGAACATTCACGTCAAGCTGAATACAGTAAAGCATATTAAGTTTAATCTTTAATCCATTGTCATACTACTGCTATTTCCCAATTCCCTTTTACTCGAAAATTTGAAGCAAAAAATAAATATGTACATTAGACCGTACACCCTCAAATATAAAGTATTTTAACACGAAAATTTCGAAAATGTTTTTTTTTTTTGGCCGAACTTAGGGGTCGCCATTTTATATTTTTCGTTATATCTTCGCCATTTACCGTCGGTCTCGCGGAGACCGATGTTTTCCTCGAAGGAGCCATTGACCTCAACTAACCCGTTCTAGTATTAACCCACCAGATCTCAGTTGCTACCACCTTAATGTACTACCCTAATATTTTAAAATGAAAACTCGCAAAAAAGCAATAAACTTTTGCTAGTAAAGTATTCCAATAATTCCAGCGGAACTATTATTTTATTTATTTTTTTAATTTTTTATGTTGCCGAATGTAGGGCATTTTTAATTTTTTTGTCATATCTTCTGTATTTACAGTCGGATCTTAAAGGGTTATATATCAATGTTTTTGTCGCAATGATTTGTGTTATTTTATAAGTGATCCACGGCACTCAGCATAATTTAACCAATTTTAGGTGGATCGCTCTGAAACATACACTTTATATAGAAAACTAAATTATCTAGAGAAAAGCATATGAGTTTTTGGGTATATTATTGGTTGAAAACCAATATTTGTTAACACATCTCCGTAAATAAAAAAAAAATAAAAAAAGGAAGTTTTTATATATAGGCTCTTTACATAGGTGTTAGCCCTTAAGTAGTATAAAAGGGTGCTTGAGGTCAATGATTTTTGATGCAACAAATTGGTATCATTGCGACAAAAACATTGATATATAACCCTTTAAGATCCGACTGTAAATACAGATGATATGACAAAAAAATTAAAAATGCCCTACAACATAAAAAATTAAAAAATAAATAAAAAAATAGTTCCGCTGGAATTATTGGAATACTTTACTAGCAGAAGTTTATTGCTTTTTTTGCGAGCTTTCATTTTAAAATATTAGGGTAGTACATTAAGGTGGTACCAACTGAGATCTGGTGGGTTAATACTAGAACGGGTTACTTGAGGTCAATGGCTCCTTCGAGGAAAACATCGGTCTCCGCGAGACAAAAAACATTGATATACAACACTTTAAGATCCGACGGTAAATGGCGAAGATATAACGAAAAATATACTTTATATTTGAGGGTGTACGGTGAACTTTTTTTTTGAGGTACGGTCTAATGTACATACTATAATAAACCACTATTAAAACAAAATTATAATTTTTTTATAGAAGTTGGCGTGTAATTTTGCCAATTAATCGAAAAGAGCTTTATTTACAACAATGGTGTCTTTGGTGACCCCCACTGAAATTTTCCGGCAAACATTTTCGTAGAATATTTTAATCCATAAATGTCCTTTTTTAAAGGATATTTTTTGATTTTCTCAAATTGACCCATAAAGAGACCTGTTAGAGGGTTAAGATCTTCCACAAAAATAATCCTCATACAATTCCACAATACAACTCTGACCATAAGAATTCTCTCAGACATTAACTTACAGCATTTTTTTCATATAGTATAAAGCTCCCTTCGACCGAAAAATGAAAACTTTGACCCACTGTAAAAAAATACTCAGACGTGCTGGACCATAAGTTTGTTCTACAAAAATGATCTACTCAACATACCCTTTCAGAATTATAGGGTCGCTATTCTGTTCCAAAAATGCTGTTGGACAGTGTTATTAATTGCAATGGATTTTCAAAAACATTACCATTAATCAATCGAACTATTAAAATAATGATCATTAATTAAAAATATGGTAATGAAAATAATTTCATTAAAATTGATATCAATGCAATGCTAATGAAATCGTCAATTAATTAGTCTATTCAATTATGTTAGTTATTCCCATGTATGAAAAATAGTTTAAAATTAAAATCAAGATTCGAAAAAAAATATAAGCTACTGCATAAGTACTTTCAGATTCGGTAAACTCATGTGTACTTTCGTACTACCAAAAAAAAGTACCCCAACCTGAACACTCGGATATGTGATTTTGTAAAAGCTGTCCTTTTTCCTCTGCATATCAATGCGTATGATTAATAATAAAGCATATTTTTAAATTTACATATTTTTGTATACAACCGTATACAAATCACTTATCTAAAAAGCCCTTCGGATCCGCATTACCCTGACCCACACTTTTTATTACAATATAATGTGTAATTTTTTTATAACAACAAATATTATCTTTTAATTTTAAATGTAAATATGTAAATTACTTAGTATAGTTTTGGTATCATTTCAAATTCCTTATAATATTATTCACACATTTGTCAAGATTATTTTTATAAATTTAGCTGCACAATGCGATTATGTTGGCGTCATTTTTGTAATTGTTGATGCAGTAGATGAAACATGTCACCCACTTTCAAAGACACTTCCTCAACAATTACTATATTAACTACTCAGCTGAACAAAAAATCAATTATGTACTCAATTGTCTAGTAAAGACAATAGAACTGGTTTTAGACACAGAGAATAAGTCAAAAGCAATAGAAATAAATCCATACAACCCAGCCAAAACAGAGATTACCAAGTAATTTAGGTAGTAAGTAGCACACAAAGGGTTTCACTAGTTACCAGGCTATTTACTTGCTTAATTACTTTTGTTCGTGGCGTCCCAAAATGCATGGGTGTTCATTACCCTCTCGCTCACAAAAAAAAAGTGAGAATAATAAGTTACCAGCATAGTTACTTATAGTAAAGAAATAGGTGGTTACTAACAATAGTAAAGTAATTACTTAATTTTAGTAAAATAATAGTGGACCTTATTCAAGTAAAATTTTCTTACTTAAAGAAATCGTTTAGAATAATTTGTATTTAAATTTATAAAAAAAAGATTTTTAAAATATCTACTTTTTCCATTCAAAAATTTAAGTTTATATAGACGCAATTCTATTTTCCATTAGAAATCTTGTAAAATCTTAAAATTTTTTGCAAAATCACTGTTTACAGCAGATAATTTTGTATTTTGTTTCATATTTTTTCAAAATAAATTAACAAATAAATATTAAAAAAGACAGATATACGAATTTGGTGTTTATTTAAGTTACTACCAGTAAATCATTATTTTGCATGTACATATAAGTAATTCTACCCTCCATTATCAGAACCTCATTATTTTGTATATAAAAAACCTCTGTAGGTGAAATTCAAAAAGAAATGTTCCCAGCAAAAAAAAATGGAAGTCATTCTGTGGCTATAACTTCTTTCATTGCTTCCTAAACCTCAGTTAACATTCTTTTATGATTTGTTGGTGTTATTCTAAGGAACTTCCAAAAGAATTATTATGTTCATATTTCAAATGTAAATCACTACATATAAAACAGATGCATATCTTAAAAAATCACTCTTCATTGCTTCTAAAGTATGTTTTCTGAATCTAAAGCATTTATTGAAAATATTGTTTTCTGATTATTTAAATCAATAATTTCAGTGTGAAAATAGTTCTAAAGACTTTTTTTAATTATTTTATTAAATCATTTTTAAATCTTTCTTTAATACATTTTTTCAGCTTTAAGTACCCTGCGGAAAAAAGGGGTCAGTTGGGAATTGGGACATGTCCCGTGATAGGTGAAAAATGCACCGACTCCGAAAATACATATCACGAGATAGGTGAAAAGAGGACCGGTTCCTAAAGTACCTATCACGTGACCGGTTCAAAAGTCATGACATGTTCTTTTAGAACAGTCCTGTGACATGCCACAGACCCCTTCATAGGACAAGCCCATGTTAAAGTGACCAGTCCCGTGAACGGGTCACGTGACGTGTCCTAGGATTCAGAATTTTCCAAATAAATTTAAAATTGTGTAAAAATGTTTTAAAATAATCGTAAAAAAATTTAAAATTGTGTAAAAATTATTTCAAATTGTCCAAAACGGTTTTACAATTGTCCATATATTATTTAAAATTGTTCAAAAATATTTTAAAAGTGTTTCAAAATTGCCCAACCAGTTTTTAAATTATCCAAAAATATTTTAAATTTGTCCAAAAATTCATAAAAATTTTTGAAAAATATTTAAAAATTGCCCAAAAACTGAAGAGTATTTCTATATCACTGTAAAAAGATCGCTTATTTAATCTTATTTTTCTGCATTCTTCTGAATTAAATTTTCATCAAAGCTTAAATATTACAAGATATATTAACATTTTCCACTCATGCATCAGAACATTTAATCATTGCATTGTCATTGCTTCCTAGGGTAAAGTAAGAGTAATCGAAGCAGCAATATTTGAATACTTCCGTCCTATGACACGCCAATGTTAAATTCATCGATGAAATCATCAGAAAAGAAGTGATGCTTTTATTGCTTCTTTGGCAGCTTCATTTTTGCTGGGTTAATATCATTTTGAAACTGAGGTGGTATTGAATTAGAAATTAAAGTAAATATTTTTTTAATTGTTTAAGAAGCAGATGAAGAGAGGGGAGTTTTTGGCAGTGATTAGTCAACTGTCTTGACAAACGTTTAAAATGCAAATTGATATGAGTTCAATACAGTAAAAGCACTAATACTTGGGCATTAATATGGATAAAGATAAAAGTATTTCTATGAGCTAAGCCCAATTTGCTGTGAGTTAGACTTAAATCCAAAAGAAATTAAAAATATCATATGGGTTAGTACTTTTTCATTTCAGATGTATTTAATAAAAGGTGAGAATTATCTGCATGATATTAAAGCATTTCGAATCAATAAAATTTGGCTAGAACTCGTCCATTGAATTATATGTGTTTCCATGCCAATGGTATCGAATCCCAGCCAGGAAGATACAAAACTATAGTTTTTTGTATTTTGTTTATTTAGTTTTATTTGCTTATTAATATACCCTGCAGGAAAAAAGGGGTCAGTTGGCAATTGTGACCTGTCCTGTGATAAGCAAAAACTGGATCGGTTACAAAAATACATATAACGAGATAGAAGAAAGGAGGACCGGTTCCTAAAGTACCTACCACGTGGCTGGTCATGACAAGTTGTTTTAGACCGGTCCTGTGACATGTCACAGAAGCAATTGACCCCCTCCTGGGACAAGCCCATATTAAAGTGATAGGTCCTGGGATAAGTCCTTTTCCCGTAGGATTTCTTTAAAAAACTTTAAAATTTTAAGCCATTTCGGAGCAACAATTGTTAAAAGTTTCTGATGCCATATATGAAATAATTATTTTATAATAATCTAGATACGTATGATCTTTGTTAGTGGTGAAAATTTTATTTATTTATTTATATTTTGTTTTAAAAATCATTTTTTTTAAAGACTAACGATATGATTATAAATAATTAAATACAATAATATGTGATTACTATACATAATTATAAAAAATCAAATAAGTAAAGGAACAATGTAGTCTTATATGTAGCAATTTTTTTCAAATTCCCGAATATATAGTTACATATAAGTGTAAAAGATTGTGCTGACAACTTTGGGCAGCACAATCTTTTACACCTTTAAAAATTAGATTGCTGCTGGCCAAATCATACCTGATTCCGGGGTTATTGTATGGTTGTGAACTTTATGCCAATAGCGATTTCGCAAGCCAATCTAAGCTTATCGTGGCGTATAATAGCATTGTTCGTTATGTTTTTGGATTAAGGCGACGTGATGGAACTTCGGATTTCTCAAAGAAAATTTTTGGTGTTTCATTTATAAATCTTATGAAGATAAGAGTACTTCTCTTTTTACATAAAATCATTTATACGCAAAAACCTTTATACCTCTATGAAAAACTTCGTTTTGCTCAGTCTAATAGGGGAAAAAAGATTATTTTACCAAGACATCATTGTCTAGTATCTGAGTGGCAATTCTATATAAATGCAATTCGTCTCTGGAATATGCTTCCACAAAACCAACAACTTAACAGCAACGTTACTCATTTTAAAAAATTTGTTTTTCTAAATTTTTCTTGATATTTTCTTGCTTTTCCTGTTTGGCTTTAAATATTTTTTTTTTTTTTTTTATTATAATAATTTTTATTTTTAATCTTGTGTAATTTAAATTTAAGCTTTAAAAATATTTTACCTAATTGCAACCTATTCCTAAATATGTTTTAACAATTGTCATTATTATTTTTGCTTGGTAATTCCTGTACTGTAATTATAAGATTAAATCTTGTTGTGCAGGATATGACATTAATAAATAAATAAATAAATAAAAAGTCCCAAAGATACAATTATATATAACACAATGAGACGAACAATATGACTAATAAAGCCAGCTATTGTTTATAGCAGTGATTGGCCGAGTGAGTTAAGCGGTCTACTACAGCAGACTGGGCAGAATTTTTATACCCTCCACCATATATGGTGAGGGTATATATCAGTTTGTCATGTCGAAATATAGGTTTAAGACCCCATAAGGTATATATATTCGTGATCCTTATGCAATTTTAAGTCGATTTAGCGATGTCCGTCTGTCTGTCCGTCTGTCTGTCCGTCTGTCTGTCTGTCTGTCTGTTGAAATGGCGATCACGACGCGAAGACGCAAGCGGGGGGCCTATTTTTACCCAGATTATTGAACATCCTCCCGAGCAGTTTGGTATTTAAAATGAGCAAAATGGGTTCATCGTTTCAAAAGTTATGAGTGAAAATGTGAAGGTACCTCTAAATTTTCCATACAAATTTGTACAATTTTTCTGTATCTATTTTTTTTCTGTTAAGTAAGTAAAAATGTTATTAAGTCTTCTTATTGTTCGATTACATTTATTGTCTTACATACAATGAGAATAATAACATTCTTAGAGCTATATGTGTGTTACTCTAATAACTAAGTTAACGTAAAAATCAACAATGTTAAAGTCGCTAACAGAGCAGACCTCTGTAAATAACATTGCTAAAACTAAATAAATAACATTACTAAAACTAAATAACAAAAGTTCGTTACATAAATTGACAAAACATATTCATATTACAGTTCATGCAAAATTTAGTATATACGTATATCATCTTCAGCCCCTATGGTGGAGGGTATTCAAAGATTCGGCACAGCCGAATTTTGCCCTTTTTTACTTGTTTATCTTAAATTTGTTTTTACAAACAAGAATTTTATTTTTTTTTATAAACTAGATTCCAAATATATTGTTAAATCTAATCTGATGCAATTTTTAGATTTTTTAGAAACCTGAAGCATATACTCAGTGACTGATAATAGGCTTTTTACACTGAATAAAAACTTTTTGTGAAACACATGGAAGATGTTGAAAACGTGAAACATGAATTAACATTGGCAACATCTCATTTGTCATTTATTCAGCTGCCAAAAGATAAAAGAAAAAGACACATACTTTTTGTTAAAAATGAAAAATATTACAAATTGCATTTCGAGAAAGCATTAATCATTGTTGGAGTAGTTGTTGCTTTGCACGAACCACCCCGAATTTTAATGCAGTACATGTGTCGCTCATTTTCCTTTGTTGAATATATTTTTGTTTTCTGCAATGTTAGTTTGCTAGTGATGGCACAAAGAAAATCGATTTTTTGGGCATTTTTTTAGTGATGACACTTAAAATAACGAAAGATGTTAAATGGAACAAAATGAGAAAGGGTCATCTTTTACAGATGTAGAAGTTTTTGGCATGTTAACATTTTGTGGAAAAAGTATATAAGGTACTTTCTTGGAATTTTCGTTAGAAACGTCTTAACATGGAAGTTCAAAAGAGTAAATAGTCCCGATAACGGCCAGCCCATACCGCTTTGGTCTAGCCAAAGCGGTATTGGCTTATATTTGAAATGTGTTTTCTGTAGTATTTCCTGCGCGCTTAAAACTAAAATTAGGAAAGGAAAGGGAATAAAACACTAGGCAGGGGGAACAAAATGGAATGGAACGAAGACTAGCCAAAGGGGAACGAAATGTAATGAAACGAGGAAGAAGGGGAATGAATCGATTCTTTATACACGGGGAGCGAAATGGAATATACGGAAACTTGTGGAATTGCAACACTAGACAAAGGGATCGAGTGGTTTTGAGGCACATGAAATCTCAATTAGCGGCCTGTCCAAATTGCTTAAACTAGAAACCTGAACTTTTGGCTTAGTCAACACAAGATATTTTATTTACCTTCCTCAGTGACGTGGTAAAGGTGTGGGTGTTTAATGAATATGAAATTTGAAATATGTGTTACTCGGTGTATAAGCTTATTTACTAAAAATGTATTTAAGATTTACTTGCAATAAGAATTTGGTGAAAATGTGGGTACAAGGTGAAAAGGTGTACCCTAAATCATCCAGCACAATCTGCTGGAGCTAAGGACTTAAAATTGGGTATGTAGGTCTGGGGTAAAATCTCCCCAATAACTAGTGTCCTACACAAAACCATTCGGCTTTATAATATGTGTTATCTATGGTATGGACTTATTCCATTGGAGAGATCATTTTTGGAATTTTCAATTAATACGTATTAAAAAAAAGGCGAAAGGTATATTTTTTCTCGTCGACAACTTGCTTTATTGATTATAACAATTTAATAAGTTTGAAATTATGTAGCGCTTTTACTGTAGTTTTATTGAATTTTAATTTGTTTAATTTCTTAACAATAAATTTTAATTAAAATTAAAGCTTTAAGTTTTATCTATTTGTTTAGTCTGTCCTACAAGCATAAATCACTTAAAGTTTAAAAAAAATCTCAAAACGGATACAACGAAAGGAACATTAAAACGCCATAAAATACAAAAAACAAACAATCACATACAACACCATGGTAAAGAAGTTAGAAGTCAAAAGGCAATAAAAACCAGCACATAAAACAAACATTTGCATACGTTGCATTGAAATTGTATTCTGACTTTCATACATATTCATACATAAGTACACTCAAAAAATTTGGTTGGTAAAAATGACCGTATGTTAAACCTAAAACTTGTCAAAAAGTCGAAGACTACTTTTTCAAGGCAAGAAATTTCATGCATAAATATATTAAAAATTGGAAAATATGCGTGCAAAATTTAAAAAATGTGAATTTATTGTTTATTTTATCTCTAACATTTTCAATAAAATAATATATAAATTTTGGTATTTTCTGTCTAAGAAAGTAGTTCAAAATTAAAAAAAAAACGAATTTGAAAATATTTAGATGTTTGGAAAAATTTCAATGTTTGAAAAAAATTCTAAATCCAACGCCTTAGATATCTTAAAACAAGGATTATAACAAATAATATCAAATTGTATCAAATTATATACAAATTGATTAAAATAGATAGACCTATTTTTCGGATCAAATTATATTCGATGTGATCTCACGGGATGAGATTATGTATTCCATTTTTTCGAATGAAATAAGATGTGGAGAGGTATGATATTATGAGTATGAATATATATAATTATATGTAGTTATATCGGAACATTTTCGAGGAGTTACCTCGATGAACATACCATTGTTAATGTAATAGGTTAATTTTATTTCTTCTAACAAAACTTATTTCCAGTTAATAAAACGTTTTGCTGGATAAGTCCGCTTATATACACTGGTATTAAAGAACATATATGTGTATATGAAATAATATATTATTCTGGTAGCCTATAATAATTTGTATTATGTTTTAATAAGGGCATAAATTGAGATTCTGCATCTATTCAGTAGGTCGAAAATGGGAGGGGATCCAAATCGGAGTTTACTTTTTCTGGTAAACTACTATTTGTAAAAATTGTCTGAGTGTACACTCGACAATGCATAATTCACAAACACATTACAATACACTCTGACATTGCAACGGAAGTACTTCATTTTCAAATGTATGTCTTTATTATTACAGAAGCTTAAAATGGTGTTTCAATATAACAAAAACACATATGAAGTTGTATTATTGTTTAAAGATAAACAACAAAATAACAATAAAAAGTTAAGCAAATAGCCAAGGAGACGATCCATCAATACCCTATATCTTTTATACACTGAAACATACAGAAAACATAAAAAAATGTCTATATTTTTGTCAAAGTAAAGTCATCCCACCCTTGATGATTCCCAGCGGTGTAGCGACTGACATCGTTGTAGAGATTTTTAAGGTAGACACTGCCCTTGCTAACTTGTATGCATGTTGATTATCGTAAAAGCGCCTGTGACCCGGACCCATACCAACGCAATCAAGAACTGGCAACTTAGCCAGTTACTTCTTACACTGACCGACAAGGATAGAAGATGTAAGATACGAGTTTAGGGAAATAAGCGCCGCCTGGCTATCAATGAAAATATCAACGATTTTCCAAGCTACGAATAAAGAATACAATGGTGTGTAAGTTTTTTGAAGACCGATCCATACAGTAGTTTAAAATCCATTAAGAAAATAAAAGTGTTCTTATAAATATAAAATACACTATATTATGAACTCTAAAACTATGAAAATATTTCATGATAATTTATGAAAAAAAAATTCTTTTTCTAGGACTCTTAAGTGGTCCGATGATTAAATGCCTACTAATTGGATAAATCAAAGTTATACCCTTAATTTCAGTGCTTAGATATCTACCCTGCAGACAAACAAAAGCCAGTAGATATCTAATCCCTGAGAAAAATCGAAGTTAACATATCTTATTAGTTTACTATTCTTGAGTTTACATTACCCAATTGTTTTCCTTGATTTTATATCTCCCAAGTGATATCCAGAAGACCATGGTATCTTCGCAAAAATCGTCTCCATACCCAAAAATTGTCCATTTGTCCAATCTTTCTCATAAATTCCCCTGATGTGACACATATCTTTAAAAACCATATAAAACCTAAACTCGTTACAGACCCGTTGAAGATCTGCCGGACATTTTTAAACTACACTTTGCAGATATATAGAAAAATGATTTATAAAGAAATTTTTATGATTATTTATTCGCCCAAAACGGCTTCAAGTGGAAATATTGGTCTCATAGTTAAAACTATGTCGTTATATGAATACTGAAATTTTAAAAATTTTAATTTTTTTGGAAAAATATTTTTTTATAGTACATATTTTTTAAGTGTAGTAATATTTTTAAAACTAGTTTTTACTGAAAACGGAATAAATTTTAGTATCCCAGCAAAAAAAGACCTTGCCAAACAATGGGTTTTAGAAAAAGTAAGTAACTGGTTGAAGTTTGCCTGCTAAGCTCATTATTTTAACATAGGGATATCATTATAGGTAGCTAGTTACCTACCACCTTACGAGTAGGGAGTAAAACAACTAGTTAATGGTAAGGTTAAAATCACTAGTTATAGGTAACGCAAACATAACTGCTTGCAATTCATATATAAAAACTTGTGGCTTGAAGGTAGTTAATAACTGGTTTCTTATAAAGGGCATAATAAAACATTACATAATGGGTGCAAATAACGCATTATCAATAGTTACTAAAGGAGTGGCTACATATAATGAGTTTATAAGGAAGAAGCTGAAAAACTACACCATTTCCAATTTAATTTCAGAAAGTACCAAGTATTTTCAGAAACAATTTATTTTATTTCAGACATTAAGAATTTTATTTCATAAATGTATATAATAATACCTGAAATTAAATTAATATATGTGAAATTAAATTGATAGCATCTGAAATGAAATTAATAGCTTCTAGAATTAACTGATGAATCTGAAATTAAATTGAAAATTTCTGAAAATGTTATTTTCTAAAACTAAATTGATTATTTCTGCAAATAATTAATATTTTCTGATATGAAATTGGAAATGGTGTAATGGTGTATAAAGAAATAATATACAATATTATATATTTTTTATAAAATTTATTTTGTATTTATAATGATAAAAAACTTAAATACAACATATGTACAAAAATTTATTAAAAAAAGAATTAACTTTCAGATTAATTCATTAAAAATTCTGATTCAAAATGGTATTGGAAAAATTCTAATTTAAAATCAAAATCGTTAAAAAACAGAAATATTTAAAATCAAAAAAATTATATTTCAAATTTTTTATTATTAATTTTTTATTTGCTTTTAATTTGAATTGATTTTTGATAAAAATTTGAATAATAAAATTTAAATAACAAAACCAAAAATAGATTTTAAATGCCAAAAATAAGTAGTTAAAACACATTATTAGAAACTGTAGTATGCAAGGAGCTGACATGGAATATCAATGGTTGTTTAACACATTATTAGCAATTCATTATTTTTACTCTAGAAGTAATGCAGTGGGCAGGGTTAAGTCATTATTGGTAATGCAAAAAGCAATGAGCTGCCATTATTAAATATTTCCTGGGATATAGAGCGCCCCGGTAGGCTAGTTGGTAGCGTGCTGGCTTATCAGTGCGGGGGTCGTGGGTTCGATTCCCACCAGAGGCTCTGGTCTGTTTTCGCTACAACGAGCCGAAAGCCTTCGTTGCTAGTGCTCGGTTAGGGTATTAAGATATAATTTGTAATTATATGTTTAATAAAATAAATAAATAAATAAATAAAACAAAACAATATGAATTAAAATAAAACAATATATATATTGAACTTTGTGTTTTTGGAAAAATCATCATGTTTCAATCGGTCAGATTTTCATAAATTATACACAATTGACCAACTAGTTTTTACCACAAAAAATAAAGTTTCGTATTTTCTCATCTACATACCAATAAAATTTAAGCAGCTTTTACCCACAAGAAGAAAAAAATGTATATTTTCAAATAAATATTTGTTGTTCTGAAAACAATTTTCAAAAAAAAAAAAAATTATCTACGATTGTAGTCAAGATGTTATGCTTACGGCTAAGCCGTAGGTGGTCCATCCGTAAGCTCCAATTTTGGCAAACTTTTTTCAGCATCTCGGCCATTATCTCACCAATGGCAGCTGTAATGTAGCCTTCTAGGCTGGAATTATGGCTGGCTTGTCCCTGTACACGAGAGACTTCACGTATCGACACAAAAAATAGTCTTGTGGGGTCAAAACGCATGATCTTGGTGATCAATGGACTACTCTAAAACTTGACATTAATTCCTTAACAAGCTCGCCTCATAATAAAAATTTACACTGAAAAAATTTACACTGAAAAACCAAATATCAAAAAATTCACCCTTTTTAACCAGCAAAAAAATATAGCCGTTAAAAAGTACAGGATTGAAAGAAGGAACGTATGTTCATAATAAGTTTATAAAGTGTAGGGTATTAAATAACTAAAAGTCTTTGAATTTAAATTATGAATGAAGTTATAAAAGTTAAAGAATGGAAAATACAGTAATATTATAAAACTATACAAAAAAAAAAACAAGCAGTAACAGAAATAAAACACAAACGAAGTGTTACTGAATCATGATGCCAAGACAACATGATGATTTTAATCGGAACATTATTATGCAAGACATGTGTGTAAACACAATTCACACCATATATTTGTATTTGAATTTAATACAATAAATAAGCTTGGAATTAAAAGATTTTATTTTGTGAGATAAAATATTAATTTAAAATTAGTTTTATTTTATTTAAATTGAATATCCACAATATGTTAGTTATCACTTTTCTAATTTATTTCGACTTAAAATAATTACGTTATTCTACGTGAATTTTTTGTGAGGTATTTTACACACCATAAAATGATACTTATCGTACACTCTAAAAAATTTCTGTTGAAATTTACCCAACTTATAGTAGGAAACTGTACTCCTACTATAAATGGTGTAAATTTACTCTATGTGCGTAAACGAAAAAATGACACACATTATGCGTAAGTTGGTACACACATAATTGGTAATTTCACATTGAAAGTGCGTAAAAATTAAATTAAATGAAATGAACGTAATTCAAAAATTTACTAAAATTGTGCGTAAAAAACCTATTTGAAGAGTAAATATACCTATGAAATGCCTAAAAATGCATTTCTATATGCGTAATTATATAAAAAAATGCGTATATTTACCAACGCATGGTTTAAATTAAACTGCAGAAAAATATTTTTTGAAGGAATAAATTTATTTTATGTATGTACATTATTAAAACATTAATAATAATGAATTATAAATATAATACATAATATATTTCAAATGGGTATTTGCAGTGATGATGGTCATCTGAAATTAAAATTCACAATATTCACAAATATTATATTTATAAACTTTTGAAAAATTGGTTTTCGTTTATACTTTTTTTTATTTTTTTTTAATATTTTCCAGATGTCAAAATATTTATTACCATTCTAAGTTAGTATATTTACAAAATTTGTGCGTAAAATTTTAATTCAACAAAAGAATACTAATTTAAGGCACAAAGCGTTTAATTTTAAGCCCATTATGTCTGAAAATACTTTTTGTGTGTATTATTGTGTATGAAAGTGTGTACAAAACATTTTTAGACATTTTGTGTTTATATATACCGAATTTTCGTAATATTACATAAAACTTTACCCATTTTATTGTAGTACATTTACAAACATTTTTTAGAGTGTATGTTAGTGTCCGACCGAAGATTGCAGTAAAAAAGATGTAATTTGTCGTTTATCTGTAGTTTTAATGGAAAATGCTATTGAATGCGATTGTGACTAAGAAATTTAGAGAAAAATGTGTCGTTAAGCAGTGTTGAAAAAAAAAAATACTATTTAATCATGAATATAATTTGCCCATAATTCTATGTTTTTCTAGATGATCCAAAACCTATATACTATAAATTCAATATATCCGAATCGCACGATCTAGAACGAATAAATGTGCATATTTGGTGCTTTTTGTGCATATTTTTAGCTTTTTAATACATATTTTCGCTTCTAAAAGGTATAGGTATCATAATATTGGAAAATGCTACCATTTTTGCAAATCGCATCGTCTGTTTGTTTGGTTTTGACATTCGAAAAGTAGCCCGTGCGAAATTTATAAGGAGCCGACGGTAACGCTTTTACGGCGAAAGGCGACTGCTATAGAGCCATGCTAACTGAATTTTTCCTACCAGAAGTTTAGGATCTGAATTTTTTTATTTTTAAGAGAGCAACACTCAGGAAATTCTTCCTACTTATTTCCCTTAACGTGTTGCTTTCTTTGAAAAGGGGATAGAGGAGATATGAAAGCTAAAAGACTTCAAATACGGCGACACTGTAATTGCGCGAGATGATAAATCTTAGAACAGTTGTTGCTCGCGATCTGATAAGGAGTCGGCAAAAATTGTTGAAGCTTTTTATTTAATAAGCCCTGTTTTGTTATTTTACTTCGGTGCGGTTAAGTGCTATTAAAACACCGAAGGAGGACGTTGCGATATGTATGAGGAAGAGGAAAATCACACATATTATTCTAAATTAATGTTGCCGTCGCAAGGAATCGAACCCGCAACCTTCTGTGTAACAGTCCAATACGCTAACCATTACACCACAACGGAGGACATTTGGTTCCACGAGGAAGGGGCCACTTATTATATTGCACGCGACACAATGCGTGTATACTCCCATTTCGGTGATTTAGCTTCCCGATTTGACTATCCAGGACTGAAGTTACAAAATATTTGATGCTTTGTTAAAAAAAGGTTTATGTTTGGAAGGTTTCGAGTTCGAGTCCGGTTACAGGCATATATTTTATTTAATTTTTAAACATTTTTTTTTTGATATTTTCCAGGAAAATTTTTTAGAACCAGTTACCTATGAAGCTATTCTAGAATGAAACAGGTTCTAGAACTGATTTCTGATTACTGTCCCAAAAGCAGTTCTATAACTGGTTCTAGCAACGATTCCAAAGCAACATGTTCTAGTTTGGAAGAAAAGAACCTATTGCTAAAAGGTCAAACTCCATATAAAAAGAACTGGTTGTAGAACATAAATTGGAACCTATACTAATACAGTACAAGGTGTTCTCCAACCATTTCTTAAGAGTTTATAGTTTTACTGAGTTGGTTTTGCCATCACTGAAAATTTAGTTTCCCCAGTGTTTTATTCGACGCTTTCTTCTAATGCTTTTTCTAATGATGTTATCATTTTAAGATTGGCAAAGCACTTTTTGCCAGTCCTAGTACCCCATCTGATAAAGTGCTACTGCCAGCGCTTTTCCGTTTGTATTAACTGCTAGCTGGTATAGACTTAAAACGTGCTACTGACATTGTCTTTAAGGCACAATTTCCAGCTGAGTATTTAAATAAAAACATATTCAGAACAAGAATTTTAAGTTTTTAAATAAGGTTGAATGATTAAACTTTTGCTATATGATAAATGTTATGATGCATTTACGGACAAATAAGAAATTCAATTTACATTTAAAAACATGTTTAAAATAATAAATGAAATTGTCATAAACAGTTAGTGAAAATATTACTCATAAATTTGTGCACACACAGTTCGATTAAATGAGTAATTTTGAACAACTACCCTGGCTTTCTTACTGTAAATTTAATTCTTAGCTTACAGTTGAACACATATCGTCGAAGATTGAATTCTATATTGAATGAATTTCTTAAAAATCAAAACCGATTTACTATTTAATCGAATGAATTCCCTTTTAAACATTGAATTCAATCATTAGGGATTCATTCAATTTTTTACTTATTCGATTTGCAATTTGGGAATTCAATCAATCAATCATTCATTCGTTTTTTAATTGTTGGAAATTCAATTTTTACTCATTCGATTTAAAAAAATACAAGAAGAAAACAACAAAAAGCAATTATTGAATTCACAGTTTAACATCATTAGTAAAAAAAATTGTCAAAATTTAAAAAAATCGGCAAAACTAGAAAAAAAATCTACAAATTTAAAAAAAAAATCAAAATTAACAAAATTGCGAAAATTGAAAAAAAAAAATCGTTCAAATTAAAATAGGCAAATTCGAAGAAATGCTAAAATTGGAAAAAAATCTTTCAAATTGAAGAAAAAAACCCTTTAATTTAAAAAACGGCAAAATCAAAATATAGTCAAAATTTTAAAAAAAAATCGCAAAAACTGAAAAAAATGAAAAATATTGACGAAATTGAGAACAAAAAATCGCTCAATTAAAAAAAATTTTGGGGATTTTTTAGTTTTGAAATATTTGGATAAGCAATTTTTTTTAATTTTTGCAAGTTTTATAAATTCAAGCATTTTAGGTATTGACAATTTTTTTAAATTTGAGCGATTATTTTAAATTTTGGAGATTTTTTCAATTTGAGCTTTTTTTCTAATTTTAACTTTTATAATTTATGTAATTGTTTTCTAATTTGGCGAGTTTTACAGTTTTAGCGATTTTTTTAATATTAACAACTTTTCCAATATTTTTTCATTTCCAATTGTGGTGATTTTTTAATTTTGGGTTTCTCGTATTTATAAAAGAATCTTTAATTTCCTACAATTAAAACTAATAACGTAGTTATTTATTTTCTAAATATTAAAATCATATAAAGACATTCGAATGTTATTCCCCAATTACTCAAGCAAATAAAACATCCATTCGATGAACAATAATTCATTCATCGTGAACAAAAATTCATTCATCGAATCAATAATTCATCTATGAACAATAATTCATTCGATGAACAATAAATTCTAAATTTGTAAATCGATTGAGTAAAATTCTACTGAATTCCTAACGGTTGAATTCCGAGCGATTAAATTCAGTTAATTACATTGGAATGATGAAAAACAAATGAAATCTTAAAAAAAAAATCGCTTAAGACCAACCAAGAAGGCATTCCCATTCAAAAAATGTAGTTTGAAAATTCAATCATTCCCTAGACAATTATAATTCAAAATTTAATAAAGAATTGAATTCTTTAGAAATTATGGTTGAACAAAGCATAATTTTAAAAGATTATTAACTAATAGTTAAAACAGATATTTTAAGTATAAAATCTATAGTTAGTTGTTTTGATAAATATCTTAGGGTTGTCAATTTCTAATATTTTTATTAAAAATATTTTAATAAATCGTTAATAAAATTCGTAACAGAGTGATGATATACCAGAAATGGATTAATTTTTAAATATTTTTAGAATTTTTTTTATTCGAAAAACTTGAAAAACTTAAAGTCTGATTACTTTAGTACTCTAATACATAAGAACATATTTAACAATAATTTTTTTCTTTATATTAAAAAATATTGCATTTATATATGCATTTGCAACTGTGTTATTAAAATAAAAGTCACACAAAGTATACGGTTTAAATATTAAAATGAAAAAAAAACTGGTCTCAATACCGTGACCCACTAAACTTAAAATCATATACATACATACTCTTTACAAGTAGTATTTCAAAGTACTAAACCGATTACCAGTTGCATTCATATATTAGTTTTTTTCTTATGTAGATTTACAATACGGATGCAAAATACTAATACCCGAACTTGTTAGCAATAGTATATATGTTAGTTTTTTAAAAAAAAAACAAACTTGTATTTTTTCGGTTGAAATTTTAAATGGATCCACATAAAACTAAATGCAATAGAATAAAAATCACGACCAAATGCTTTTGAATAACATGCAAAAAAAAATGTAAAATGTTGCACACAAAACTAATTGACAAGTAAAGATAAAATCAAATGAACAAAAACAAAAAGAAATTCAGCGCAAAACAAAAAACAGGCAGCTTTTACTATAGCCAGAATAAAATCTTACACAGTTAACCCATTTTGTGACCGAATTTTAAATGGCTGAAAATTTTTAGACTAAATTTTCTGAAAAAAGATGGAAAGAGAATATTTTTTGTTGACATTGTCATTTTACAGCAATTTTGACATGATATATAGGGTGTCCCAAGAAGAACGCAATTTTTAATTTTTTTTATTTTAAATTTTTAAGTTTCACGATTTTTTTTTAAATATCTGTGTTTTATTTAAAATTTAAAAATTGCGTTCTTCTTGGGACACCCTTTACATACATAACTCTTGAGTGAGTTAGTACTTTTATGTTCAAGTTTGTAAATTTTTTGTCTCCAAACTATGTATAAAATTTCGATATTATTTTTTATTAATTCATCATACGATTTTTGAGAATTTTTTTTTAAATACAATTTATATTTATACATACAGTCAACTTACGCAAACGTGAATTTTTAACAAGGGTGTTCACATTTTTGAATCCGTTTTCCTTTTTAATTGTTCAATTTTAAAAATATTCTAGCACCATCAAAGCTCAGGAAAGAACTTCTACTTTCTCCGCTTCGTTTTTCCCGCTAATTGTTCCCCATACAAACCGTATTTATGCGTTGTACAGCTGATCAACAAAATTTCAATTTTTATAAATAAAAACGCTTTAAGAATAAAAATTATTAAATTATTATAAATAAAAACGTTTTAAAAACCAAAAAAAAAATAAAAACAAAGAAATTTAAAAATTTAAACAAAAAAGTGTAAAAATTTAAAGAACGCTTAAACGAAAAAAGAAAATATTAAAAATAAAAAAAAAAATCTACCAACGGTGGGCATATGTGACACCTAGGCTCTTTGTTTTTAATAGTGCCGCCTCCGTTAAAGTTTATCATTCGCATTATATCTAAGCATTTTTAAACATATTTCTTCTAAAAATTTAAATTGAAAATTCAGCTAAAAATTAAAATAAAGTATTTTTAAATTTTGACGTTTTCTTAAGCATATTTGTGCTGGACCTTCCCAGCAAAAACAGACATTACCAAATAATTAAGGGAGTAAGTAACACACAAAGGGTTTCACTAGTTACCAGGCTATTTACTCGCTTAATTACTTTTGTTCGCGATGTCCCAAAATTCGTGGGTGTTCATTACCCTCTCGCCTAAAAAAATAGTGAGTATAATGAGTTACCAGTAATGTTACTCATAGTGAAGTACTAAACATCTACACAGTAATGACCTGTCATTACCATGTTTTTTCTGGGATACAATAACATTTTACTAGTACCGAATGTAAAATTTAATAATTTTGGCAGAAAATATTGTATGTTGCAAAAATTTGAAAATTTGGTTCAAAATTTTGATTTATTTTTAAAATATTTTTAGATGTACTCAATGGATGTGCAAGGTGGACCCCTCGATTAATTCATTAAATTTTCTAGTATGAATATAGTTTTAATGTATCCAAAATTTTAAGCAAATCTTAAAATTTAAGCGACTACACACAGAAAAATGAATGACCTTAAAATAACTTTACACCTTACTAAAATAAAAGCTAAGAGATTTGCCTTAAAATTAATAAAAGTGCTTTAAAATAATGCAAATTTATTTGATTTTAGTTTACGAACAACTTTCATTATCTTTAAAATAGGGTGACTTTCATTCATTTGTATTTCATTCATTTGTCTTTCTTGTTAGTAAAAAATCTTAAATGTTAAGAATTTATAAACTAAAAACTTTTATAATTGTATGCAAATATAAAATCTGAATATGGAACTTCTTTAGATTTAGTTCAAACATTTTAGCTTACTTAAACCAAGTATGTTAACTTCTTATATTTAAGGAAATGTTTTTTTAGAATTCCTAAAAAGGTTTAGAATATTTTTTACCTATACAATTCTCATTTGGTTTATAGTTTATATTGTATAGGGTATTTTTTTAGAGTGTCACAACTTTGAGTTGGCATCACTGCTTGATTTGACAACCATGGTTGGCAAGCAATAGCTTTTCATTATAACGGTAGTTGTCTATTGCGCGCTGATCAATACCGATACGAAAATTTTAAAACTGCGGCTGCAATAGTGACTTGTGTCTTCAAATATCACAGGGTTTATTTTATAATATTACCTGTTAAAATGTGTTATATTTGCAAAATACCGTTATAAATCGCTGTTTTCGGTAGTTTAGCGTTATTATAACGGTAGTTTAAGATATTTCAAAATTAAATTGGTAAATAGCGCAATAGACCCGGTTATACAAAAAGACACTTGCCTTTAATGGAATAGCCATTTTAAAATGTTTATATCGGTCTAAAAGTAGCTGTGGTAGCCAACTACCGTTATTTTGAAAAGGTATAAAATGCCAACCATGTTGACAGCCCATTTAACAGCTGATAGTTGCTTTTTGTTTAGTTTGCTTTAAAATTTCATTATGAATGGACTAACACCAGAGCAACGCGTGCAAGTTGTTGAAATTTTTAATGAAAATAATTGTTCTATTCGTCAAACAGAGCGGCTAATTCGGTACTGTTCAGCGTCTCACGGGATGCACATTATTAGTGACAGTAAATTTGGTCCGAAAATGATCTATTGTTCTTCGTATTAGCCGCTCTGAAGGACGATTATGCCGCTCTGAAGGACGATTATGTACGCCATAAAATGGAAGAAGTGCACGATGAGTTTGACGAATAGAACAATTATTTTGATTAAAAATTTCAACAATTTGCACGCATTGCTCTGGTGTAAGTCAATTCATATAATGAAATTTTAAAGCAAACTAAACAAAAAACAAATATCAGCTGTTAAATGGGCTGTCAAATAAAGCAGTGATGCCAACTCAGAGATGTCACACTCTAAAAATAAACACGCTGTATAACTAATATAGTTTAGACCATTAACATTTAAGTAATAAATTTAAAATTGAAAATATTTGTATATATTAACGAAAATAATGTTTTCATTAATATTAATATACAATTTATGATGCAAACGAAAGTACTTATATATCTAAAAGTTAACACTTAATGAGAATTACAAATTAATAAATATTAATAAGCGATATTTGTGTGTGTGTGTGTGTATTTTGAATATACATAACATGAAAGTAATTTATAAACTAAAAAAAAGTTCAAGCGTGTTAATATTTAAGAAAAATTTACTCGTTTATTATTAAAGAACAAATTTATAGTAAATTTAAGTAATAAATATACTAAATTTTAGTAGAATTCCAAAAAATTTAACTAATTTAAGTAAATTGTTTGTACTTGTTTTTAAGAGAAGGGTATACTTGACTTAATTTAAAATTTCTTTGTTGCCAAATCAATTATTAAAATTTAGTTAAACTACTTAATATTTGGTAATTATTTTTCTGAGTGTATTTCAAAAAAAGTATGTTTTCGATATCCTTTCGAGGTTCTTAAAACACCATTTAACATGAAATTCCTGCCATGATTATACTCAAATGAAAGGCAAATCCGTAAAAATCAAATCCGTTAAAAAGTAAAAGATTTTAATTTTGCTTATCTCCAATATTGAGCAATAAATTCTTTCAGGGATCAAAACCAGAAGGTCCATATTTTGGAAACGCGATCTCGAATTTAGGAGGCCACAATATTTAAAAAAAGTTGTAATATAAGTCTGTGTAAAAAAGTCGATTTTTGTTATACTTTCAGTTTTAGAGCAAGCAGCTACACTAGGACTGAAAGGGTTAATCATATGATAGGGAACATATAACCAGGCTGTTATTTTCTCTTACAAATATATTTCATATAAATATTTAAAAAAAAAATACAGTCGAAAATATACAGTATCAGTAAAAAATATTATAAACAGTTAAGACGAATTTAGTTAACACTTTTTCAAATACTAAAGGTGGTCAGATTTTCTCGTGAAGCATGCTAGTCATTTTGGACGAAAATTTGTCGCCATATATCATTATTTAGCATTAAGTCTTTGCTTTAACGATTGCATATATGATTTCTAATCAACATCTATGTTGGGCGCCATATCGCAGCAATAAAGTTATAAGTATTTTGTATATCTTAATAATCGTAATCATCAAAGTAACACGCATATTAAATGGACTGACCGTTTATAAAATTAAGTTGTTAATGATCTAATATGGCGAAAATTTGTAACAGATTAAAAAACAATTTTTGTTGCCGCAACTAAATACCGCTTGTCACAAAATAATTCAAAGGCGACATGTGGTAATACATATTCTGCATTTAACAGCACAAACGTTTTGCGAAACTTTATATACATCCATATACTTTATATACATATAAAAGAGGGGTATTTAAAACATGAATAGTGAAGGCATTTTTATTTGTTCATTTACCAAAAACAAAAACCATATAAAAAAGTACAACAACAACAACAACAAAAAAGCGAAATTCAGTTATTTGATTACAAACACAAAACAGGCCAAATCGGTTTATCAACAGGCTGAAAATATACAACAATACAACGGTTTTTAGTAAAACTTTGCAGTTAACATGTGGTCAATCGATTTAACATTTGTTTACGTTTGACTTGGCTTTTTACATTTAATCCGCTTTAAAACTGCATTCAGTATGTGTTTTGTATTATTCATCAGAGGATATAAATATTTTGTTTCGTTTTTTTTTTTTTTGTTTTGTTTTGTTTTGCAGAATAAAAGTATAATTTTTTACAAACCTGTAAAAAATTTCGATATCGAATGACGTGAATTACATACACAAACTACGTAAAGGTTTTTTAAATATAGTTATGAATAATTCCATTGTTTTACCATTTCCACCGATTAATTTTAACTAACAAAAAATACGTAACGTACCAATGATTGTTCCAAGAACTTCAAAAAAAAAGTAGCTTTAGTCCATTAAGCCAAATCAGTTTTATGATATTTTTGATGAAATGAAGGGTGGAAACGCTAATGGGGTATAATTATTTTTTGGACTACCAATATTGATACCTCATTATCTATTGCACAATTTTATAATATAACGTAAGGGGTCTTTTTACATTCTATATTGCTTTAAAACTTTAGAAATTTAAAGTATTACCCTTAACGCTGAAAAACTGAAAGTTCAAATGTGTATTCCCTGGATAATGAGCTTATTCACGGATGAGGAACTTTTTAGAATTTTATCAGGAACGTGATAAAAATAGGGTTTTAATTGGTAAAAGTCGCCCCTTGACAGCCTGCACCAACCGCTAGAAACCTGATATTTGAAATATGGGTTCCCTAGAATATTGGCTAATTCACTGATAGGATAATTTTTAAAATTTTCCTTAGGTAAAATAGAAATTCAAAAAGGGAAAAGGGTGCCCTTAAGGGTGTACTTAAACCGTTTTGGTTTGAAACCTGTAATATTAAGGAGGTAAATTCCAATAATGAAATTGAATAGAGAAATGTAATGGAACGCATGGAACCAAATGGAATGGAGCGAACCTAGATTTTAACGATATTCATCGTTTCGAATTTATTTTTCCCATTTTTAATTGGACAAAGGGGCTGAAATGGAATCTAACGGGGATGAAGATAGATTTTAAATACTAGGCAAGGGGAACGAAATGGAATGGATGGTAGTGAAATAATACCGCATGGTATGTTAATGAAATTAATGCATTAGTGCCATGCATGGTTGATATCCACTAAAACGTAATTTTGTTACTTTTTACATAACAGCTTGTCTTAACCGCTTTGACTAAAAATCTTAAATTTAAAATAAATACTCTTTAGAATTTCCAATAAAAAGATTGTAAAAATGGCTTCCCTCTAACATTCTGCCCAAACGCTTTCTCGATATTAATCTGATATTTAAAATTCGATTTATCGGGGCTATAGACTAATTTCTTAATTATTCTATATGTTCTATATGTTAGACTAATTTCTTAATTATTCTATATGTTAAGAACGTGGTAAAAGTGTGGATAAATCGGGAAAAGTGCCTGCGTAATCATCAAGCCTCCTCCTGCAGAGTAGACATTCACTAAGATGGGGTTTTCGGAAATTTTTGCGGATGGTAAATATTTTCCTAGCATATGGCATTATTCACTTAAGTGAACCCTTTTATAATATTCAAATAAAGTGTTTAAAATGGAGTTAAATAGAATGTTTTCAATTTTTCGACCCTGTCGGTTAACCGGAAAATTTATTAATCGATTTTTCGGGTCGATTAATCGGAAAAGTTGGCGATTAATTGACTAAGTTAATTAAGTTAAGTCATCTGCATTTTGATGAGGATAATTCAAAGCATCCTGAGACTTTTTAAGGCATAGAGTCTATTGACCTTGGCGTTATTTAAAAGGAATCTGAGAACTTTTTAAAAAAAAAATGTCAGACCTGTTCAGTGGCCATATACTCAAAAAACCTTTTATTAGCGAAGCCGGTTTTGCACATACCCCATAGGAGAGCCCCCAAGCCCGGCCATAGATCGGAAACCAACAAAATCTTTATTTGGAAAAATACACCGTGAACACACTTAAAAAAAATGAACTAGAATTTAGAAAAATTAACTTATTTAGAGGAAAAATTGAAATGAAAACGGCGCCAAAGATACCTTTTACCTATATTTAATAAAATTTTTCTTCAAATCAAGAAACAAATTTTACTTAAAATTAGGTCAAAATTTGTAAATTATAGAAAAATTTTACTACTAAGAACTAAATTTTTTATTAGAAAACAGTAAAATATCCTCCTAATTAGTTCATACATCATATAAAATTTTACTGTTAGTTAGGAAATGTTTCCTTGGTTTTAAGAAAAATTTTATTTTATTTAAGTTCATTAAATAATTTTTTTTACTTAAAACTAGGACTTAACTCCCTAAAAATAACAAAAGTTAAATAGCACTTCTTTTAAGTTAAAATCTTCCTTATCCTGCTTCTATGGTGAAAGTAATATATTTTACCATATATTTTAATGTACTTTACACTCATTGAGAAGGTATTTTCCCACTTTCGGAGGACTTCCGCTTTGTGAGGACACTGCTCTTCACAAGCTATTTGCTATACAATTTTATCTTAAAACTAAATTGAATTATACTTAATTTATGTATTTAAAATGTAAATTAAATTTCATTAGCAAAAAGGTAAACAAATTAAAAAAATGAACTGCAGGATACCCTGAAACGTAATAAATTGTGACAAAGTCAGATCCTTCTCGTAGTTAATTAACGGTTCTGCTTGAGAGAACTACAAAGTGACACACGGCATCTATGGCTAAGGAACACTGGGGGTCCTTTGTCTTCTTAAATTAACTAATTTAAGGAAAATGTTGCAAAAATACAAAATATCACAGTTATATTTCTTGTTATATTGGAAAATGGAAGAATGTCATACGTTTATTTTATGGGATTTTTAGCTTAAACTTTATTTGACATATACAAATTTAAACTTTTTTATTATTAAGTGAAAAAAAAAAATAGTTCGATCAATATAAAGTTTAATAAGCGCTACGTTAATTATAAGAAATCCATTATGCCGTAATGTATAAAATGTGCTTGCGAGATTTTGTATTGTAGTCAGCAAACAAAATAATTACATAAAAGCGCAAATTCGAAATTGCTAACAAAAAATCCAATACCAAATTTTATTATTTTTTAAAAATTAGAAAACTTTTACTTGAAAAAAAGAATATTTTATTACAATTTTTAAAATTTATCTGAACTTAGTTGCATGAAAATTTTCCTAAGAAATAGTTCATCAGTTTCTAAAATCAAGTAAATATTTATTATTACATAGGAAAAAATTTATTACTTTTTGATTTTAATTTTCTTAACTAATTTTTAGAAATCAATTCTTCAAAATTAGAAAGTGGTATACTTAAAAACAGAATTTGTTAATGTTGTTAAATGTGCTAATTTTTTGTTCGCGAGTAGAAAGCCAAAAAATTAAGACACATAAAGTTCAAGTACTTTCTTGATTTAAGTTAGACACATTTTTTAAACTAAATGGGAGTAAATCATATCCTAATTTTTATTTTTTTTTATTATATTTGAGTATGCAAATTTCTTGACTTGTTTTTTTCCTAAAATCAAGAAATATCTCTTAGGAAAAATATGTACTATTTCTGAGTATATAAACTATTTCGTTTTTCCTCAAACTTGGGAATTTTTATTCTTTTTACGAAAATTTTTCTAAGTTTTAATAAAATTTTACTTAAATTGAGGACAATTTATAAATTATTTTAAAGGAAATTTTTGATTACATTTTAATTCATGTCTTTTTTTTTGAGTGCATAATACAGAATTAAATTATGTCCTTAGTACTAGTTTTTATGCCCGTTTTCTTCTGGGGTCTACGACCGCAAATGCTTCAGTCATAGTCCCAACTTCCAACATAATCTCAAAACCGGAAATTGGTATAATGTACTAAGCAAATTCTTAAATATTTTTGACAAAAGAGATTGTTTTTGACAAATAAGTTACAAATAAAATAACTTGGAATAATTTATTTAGTTTTTTAATAATTTGTTATGCAATTTTTTACGATACTCTATTTAAAAAAATAAAATTTTCGAATTGAAAGCAATTATCTTTTAATATTTTGTAACATAAACAAGTAAAGTCATAGTGCTAGTTAGGAAAATACCTGTCCATATCCTAAATTGCTTAGAAGACAATCATGGAGTAAAATATTTCAATAGATTTTTTGTTTAAGCTCTGCCTATTCTGGAGGCTCTGGAGATTTTTGATGAGCTCTTTTGCTAGATCAAAATGCATGACTTTGAAATTAAAGGGTGGTTAAATTTTAAGGGCCGGTGGTGGTTTTGAATAAAACACAAATTATTTAGGAAATTATTGTCATTTCTTTTTATTATGATAATATGGTATGGTTCAATTATGTATGGAACAAAATATCGGCCCAAATGGCCGCCGCGACCTCGGCGGCACACCTGCATTCGATGGTCCAAATTTTCGATGACGCTGATGCATAATTGAGGTTCTATGCCGTTAATGTGCCGAATTATCTCATCCTTTAGCTCTTGAATTATTGCCATTGTTTCGTTAGCTGTGTGGCAAGTGGCACCGTCCTTTTGAAACCACATATCGTGCACATCTATATCTTCCAATTCGGCCCATAAAAAGTTCGTTATCATCTCACGATAGCGAACACCATTCACAGTAACTGCCTGACCGGCCTCATTTTGGAAAAAATACGGCCCGATGATGCCGCCAGCCCATAAACCGCACCAAGCAGTCATTCTTTGTGGGTACATTGGTTTTTCGACAATCACTCTTGGATTATCATTCGTCTAAATGCGGCAATTCTGCTCATTGACGTATCCACAGACGTTAAAATGTGCCTCATTACTGAAGATGATTTTCTTTGAAAATTGATCATCCACTGTTGCCATTCCTTGCCACCATTCTGACCATTGACGACGTTTGGAATGGTCAAGAGGCTTAAGTTCTTGATTCAATTGCACCTTTTAAGCGTGTAAATGCAAGTCTTTAAGCATAGTCTGAAATTGAGAAATGTCAATGCAGAAAAAAACTTGACGTTTAGGTGTGGTTCACATTCAACATCTGCCCTTAAAATTTAACTACCCTTTATTAAAAATATAACCGGTTATATTGTTCCAAACAGGTATTCTTAGAACGAATTCTGGAACTTGTTCTAACTAGTTATTCCTTAAATTAAGTTTAGAAAACAGGTTCCATGGAAATGGTTCTATTGAACATCATGCAGAATTGATGTAGAGAATTTATGTGGAGATTGATTGGAAGATGTAAGAAAAGGCAGAAGTCAATTGTCTTTTTTATGACATCGATTTCAAAAAAAATGCCACCTTGTCTTGAATGATATGAAAATATAATTTACAATAATTAGAATTTTTTAGGGAATTAAAACAAAAATAAAAATTGTCTATCCTATTTTCTAAAGCCTATATAGCTCTTGCTTTGGGTTATTTAAAAACAAGTTATCTAATCTTTGGATCACTCGATTTAAAAAAAATAATAGAGAAAATCCACATTTAAAATTTAACCGGTTAATCGAACCATTTTAAACGATTATTCGGGTCGAATAATTATTTGAGTTTTAAATCATTCGTTTTGACATTAACCTAAGAGGCAATTTGTCGATAAATCGATCAACTAAACAACCGAATTGGAAACACTATTAAAATTCTTGAAATGCAGCTTAAAAGGCCTGTACAAACTCTTTAAAAATTGTTCTTTTTTTTTATTTTATTGTTTTTTTTTTGTATGAATAGTTTTAACTTATAGCGTTAAAAATTAACTTATGTAGTTGTATAGCACTTAAACAATGTATCTCCTGTCTTTGTTTAAAAATAAATTTTTAATTTCAATATTTTTTCTATACTGTAAAGCATATGGATAACTAGTCATTATTTTGCGGAACATCCTTGTATAAAAGTAATGAAAAATTTAACTAGGTACCACTACAAAATAATTATTTGTTAATATTATTCTACAACTTTTAAGATCTCCTGGAGTACATTCTTCAGAAAAAATGCTATCTACAATTGGGACATTGTTTGGATTTAGATTTTCAAATTACGAGCGATAAAAACTCTTAGATAATGAGTCAAAAACACATCTGAATATATTTAGAATACATCGAAAAATTGATTTCCTTAATGTCAATAGATAATTTAATTTAATCTAATAAGTTACGCCGAAACTCATAAAAATTTTCAATAAATTTATGCTGTAGATGTTTACGGACTCACCACTTTCCACTCAATAAATAATTTTTTCTTAGTCAAAAATCAGTGCATTGATTTTGTAATGCAATGTGAAATATTCATACTACCAGAAGTTGTTTTAGCAAATTGTGTACATTTATGAATAATTTAATTACACGATTTTACATTAATCTGACATAATACAATACCAGCTAATCTATTGTATACCATAATTTATGGACGAGTTTAATGACTAGCCTGTCAATGGTAGTTATTGTTAAAATTCCAATGCATAACTAGTAATTTACAGTTTAAATTATTGTAGTGTATAACTTGACAGCGTTGCCACATAACGAAACTTGAAAAAATAAATTGAAACTTTTACTCAGGTTATATTATAATTTTGAAAAATAAGATCAGAAAACTATTTTATTGCAGCGGCTTTAGGAAAACCAGTTTTAAGTCGAGTGAGGTTGTTAGCCGATTTAAAAAAAATTTAGGTAAGCAATGTGCTTTCCAATGGTAGAATCCAGATGCGCTATCTACGATTTAAATAAAATCGTGATATAAATTAAATATTAGCATAAAAGTTTTGGACTTCAGAGGCTTTTGGTTTTTAAAATATGACATCATGAAAATTGGAAAAACTTTAAATTTTTACTGAAGTATCTCTTTATAATCGCCTACAACTATACAAAAACTGAAAGTTACGAAAATAAGGTTTTGAAATTAATATTCGTTTCTAAATTATGCACGAAAATAATATTCCAAAGTGTATTTGGAGTTTTGAGCTTAAAAGCCAATATATAAAAAAAACATTTTCTTAAACGCTTAGAAAAATATACACACAAAAAAAAATATCTCTTAAATTCCTCCAATTAAAATTGTTGTTGAATAACAATTTTGTAATTGATTCAGTTAAAAAGAGTATTACGAACATTTATTACTTGAATCAAATACAATATTAATTGCCTTATTATTCCATAAAAATTTTTATTGTATCAATTTAAGAGAAATTTTTTATTTGTATATTTTTTAAGAGTTTTTAAGAAATATTCTTTGCAAGCTCAAACCCTTAAATACAGTTTAAACGTCATTTTGGTCCACAATCTTGAACGAATCAAGACTGTGCTGTTAAACTTTCCAAAAATATATTTGTACTTGTCAATTTTTAATTTTTTTTTTAATAATTTTAAAACACCTTTTTGAAATATTGCCCAACTTAATTTGACATTTCTTTGTTTCAGTGGTTGACAAATTAAACCATGGAGAGGTACACAATTGAACAGCGCATTAAGATTGTTGAATCCTTTTACGAAATGGGCGTTCAAATCAATAAGCATTTCGTGCACTTCGTTATTGTTTTTGTCAGCATAATCTACCAAATGTGTCCACAATCGGGAGAATTGTGCGCAAATTTTAGCAAACCGGGTCTGTAGGAAATTTGAAAACAACTGTGCATGCTCACCCAGTTCGTTCTGCCAGAAAATGAGGGTATGGACCATGACGATATGTGTTTCCAACAGGATGGTGCCACTTGCCACACAGCTATCGCAGCAGTGGCTCTTTTGCGGGTACATTTTTACTTTGGGAATGAAATTAAATCGTGTCATGTAAAGTTTAACATAAAAGTTAAAGTCGATTGTGTAAGGAGATCTAAGTTAAACTTTTACTTTTTCTACTCATTAGATCTAAGTTCTGACCACATCTTATTAGATTAGATATTTAGGCAGAAAAAATCACAAAATTTTCTCGATCTCTTTAAATATGAACAGATCTAGCACTATATCTGATCAGATCTCTCCAAAAAGGCTTTAGCATTATCATATATGATCAGATCTGGCACCAGATCTAATTATATTCAATCATATATACATATGTATGCATTGCGCATACTTTGAAGACATCTGTATATACAGCCAAAAAAGTCCCTATAATATGCCCTGTATCCAGTAAAATGTTTCTTCGGAGACCGTCCTCAAACTTTTCATTTCTCTACTGTATACACTGAAGACATTTAACTGGATACAGTGCATCTCTTTAAAAAAATATGTTCTTTAGTCCCTATTAATTTTATTTAAAGTAAATTTGGCACAGCGTGAGGTATAAATAAAATATCTTTTTAAGTGTTAAATTTTTTTCAAAACTAAGAACCTGGTCTGGCAACTCTAACCAGTTACTGTTAAAATTCACCTTGACAGTGAAACCAGATAAGATTTTGCTAAAATTATAAAAAAAATTGACCAATTGAAAAACCACGCATTGTTTTTCGTTTCTTGTATTTTTTACAGTATTTTCAAATACCGGTAACCGGTTCAACTTACACATAGTTACCATTTTTATTTTTTTCTTAACATGTGCTAGCTGTCAAATGACAAACTGGTCAATGTCGCACGCAACATAAGGAAAAAAGTGCAACAACTACACTACAACATTTCATTGAAAATTTTTTCAACGGTTTAATGTGTGTGAATAAATATTTTTAAAATCCCCGTTAAACAGGTTAATTTTTTACATGACTATTAGGTAGTTGGTAATGCAAAGAATTACTTGCCACAAAAAAAAACAGCAAAATATGTAGTTTGTGAACCAGTTAAAACTTTTATTGGCTAAAGAGCAGACTGGATAGCTAACGGCCAGATATGCAGGAGCTATTATTATACATTTATGCAGGTTTTTACATAGTGATTTATTTATTTAAAGGAATTTGTGTGTGTGTGTGTGCTTAACAAATATATGTATTTATGTTGTCTTACAACCGTTAATTATAACATGTTTCATAATATTGGATTTTTGTCTGGTAGGAAAGAAAAACAAAACTTCAACAAGCTTAAGTTAATGAGCTTTTACGGTAAAAGAAAATAAAACACAAACAATGTTTTAATTTTAATGATTGAGTTGTCAATGACGGCAGTGCAGTGAACTTGATTTATTGCATAGTCATATTATTGGAAGATGTGAATGTACAAATCATATTTTTCAATTAGTGTGTAATTTTGAATTATTTTTCAAATGTGTACCTACAAATATTTTCAACTACGACCGATAGCTTAAATAACTTCCCCGTTTTTATTTTAATAATAAAAATAAAATAAAATAAATTTTATTTTAATAATAAAATATGTTTTGTTTTTATTTTAATAATAAAAATATGTAGTTTACCATCATCATGTGATGGGTAATTAGGTTAGGTTGGGTAGAAGTGGTAGCCTGCCAATCAGACTCACTTAGACTATAAAGTCCCTTGTGATACCACGGAAGCTAGTATAAAATATATCACTAGCTTCCTCCGTCGAACCATCCCGATTGCCTCAAAAAGCCCCTAAGTCGGCCGCTATCGATATCAGCCAAATCGCGCAGATCTTCAAAGAAACATGAGCCCAAATACAGTCCACTCCTGCGAGCCAGGGCAGGACAAGTGCAGAGAAGGTGCTCCACAGACTCCTCCTCCTCTTCGTCACCACAGCTTCTGCAAAAGTCACTAGCCGCAACCTAACTGCGTGCCTTCCAATCAGACAGTGTCTGTATAGAAGTCGACACAACGCCCCCCATTGGGAGTTCCGTGTTTCCACGAATCCCTATGCGGTATAAGCGTCTGGTACCTCTTGTCGAACAGTGGTTTGGCCACAGTGTAGTCAATGATGCCTGGCGACTCGACAGCAGCCTCTGATCGATATTGTCCCTAAGATACCTGTCAATGAGTCTCTCCAGTGTCTTCGGAAGAAACGA
Source organism: Eustalomyia histrio (assembly GCA_949748255.1). Taxonomy (NCBI): domain Eukaryota; kingdom Metazoa; phylum Arthropoda; class Insecta; order Diptera; family Anthomyiidae; genus Eustalomyia; species Eustalomyia histrio. The sequence continues at coordinate 65,540,268 of OX456523.1, read as the reverse complement.
TGACAGACTGCTAGGCCTGAAATCCTTCGGTCCCGTGTGAGAGGATTTCCCCGCTTTGGGAATAAAGAGCACTTTTATCCCCCTCCACATAATAGGGACATTAGTTAGGTCGATACAGCACGTTTTTAGATTCCTGAGCCAAGGAATCAGTGTATCCGCCACCACCTGCAGTTCACACGGTGAGATCATGTTTGGTCCGGGTGACTTAAAAGGTCTGAAGCTACTAATAGCCCACGCAATTCGGGATTCGGTTACAATCTTCCTGGCAGCGGCCCAAGGTTGACTTGATGCAGTACTAACCGCAGAAGTTTCATTTCGGCAGTTACCAGGGAAGTGAGTATCCAGGAGCAGCTCCAGTGATTCCCCACTGGATGTTGTCCAATCCCTCTGCGGTTTCATAAGATATCCTACCGTGCATTGTTTGGAAGCCAAAATCCTACTTAGCCTTGCAGCCTCAGAGGTGTCCTCAACATTGCTGCAGAATTCACCCTAGGACCTATTCTCAGCCTTCCTCAATGCACTCTTGTATATTCTAAGTTTACCCTTATAAATGTCCCAGTCCTGTGAAACCCTTGTGGACTTTGCCCTGTTAAAGAATTTCCTACAGCACTTCCTAAGATTCGCTAGCTCTGGCTACCACCATTGCGGTCGTTTCCCACCCCTAGCCTTACCTTTGGGACATGAAGCTAGCAGCGAGCAGATACCCCCGAAAAGAATCTGCAGAATGTTTCCCTGTATTTCCCCCAGTCTGCTTTCCGAACGTTCGGTAGAAAAGCAGGCTGTGGGATACTATCTAGCTCATTTAAACAGAAGCTAACATAACGGTGATCGAAAAAGCTATGGTCATCCAAAACGTTCCAGTTCCCAATCCTATCAGCAAGTTCAACAGAGACAAGGGTAACATCCAGTACATCTTGTCTATTCCTAGGATTGAACGTTGGTTCATTGCCCCTATTACATATAGTTAGGTTAGTATTCATAATATATTCAATGAGTAACTCACCCCTATCATTGATGTCTGAGCTTCCCCAGATTTGATGGTGCGCATTGACATCACTGCACACAATCAGGTTGCACCTAGCTTTTCCAGCAGCATCCACCAGTACCGTCAGAGTGACCGGAGGAACATCGGTTTCATGCGCCATATACACCGACGCCAGCCAGATTTTAGAGTTTTTACACTCAAAGCTAGCCACAGTCATGTCTTCGCTACTAAAAGAGGAAAGAAGAAAAATATTAAGACTGTTCCTTACAAGTAAACAAGATCTGTTTTTGGATCAGCTTAAACCCGCTAGTCCTTATTCCACAAATCCTGCCACCACTCAGCCAGGGTTCCTGAATACGGACCACGTCGAACACTCCTTGCATCAGGAGGATCACAAGGGCTGCGGATGCAGCCTTAGAGTGATGGAGATTTATCTGAAGAAACCGAAGTACCATCAGATTTCTCCACCACCGTCACATCCTTTTCCTCTTCAGAGTCTACGAGAAGCTCCTCTTCAGAAAACTCTTCACTTTGTCCTGTGATGAAGAGATCCTCCACGCCCCCGAGTGCATCAGAAAAGGACGAAACGCTAGTATCTTCCAGATGCCCTACAGGAACTTGCGACGAGGTACTCTCACCTTCAGATACAACATTAGTGTTAACTAACGCGGTATCTGCTGATTCACCTACCTTGTCGCTTTTGTAGACCTTCATTTGGATTTGATAAAATTCATACGAAAGTAGGCTTTTGGACTGGACGAGACCTGTTCAGTATAAATACCGTATGCCTACGAGCTCCATCAGCCTTCCAATTGTGTGTTGGAAGGCCAGGATTACATTCTCTGAGCCTGGATTCCTCTGGGATCACCGGAATCCATGCGTGTGCCCTTGGGCGGGTCGGGATGTCTCTTTTGTCGACAACGTCCAAAACCGCCCCTGACCACACCTCACCAACCTTCTTAAGAAATCAATAAGCTTTATGCGGCCCTGGAACCAGCCTGCATCCTTGCACAAGGGAGGTGTGCCTGGAATCTTCTTGAGGACTTGGGAGTACAATAAGGACATAGCGTTCTCAATGTGACTCCATTTGTCCTTAGGAACGACACCATCCATATCCCCCCTGTTGATGACCGCTATCACAAGGCTGTCCTTGACAACCTCAGCAAAGACCCTCCGACCAGTGTCATCACCGACTTTAGATCAGGTGAACGCAATCTCTTTCCTGTAGGTTAGAAATGCTACGCGCCCATTTTATCGACTTTTTCTGTTTTGCAGACAGAGTCCTAGGATCGGCCTTATCAAATCTTTCCAGAATTTTGAGAGAGAGGCGCCGATCATTGTACCTCTTCTTCGAAGGTCTGGTATGCTTGCCTTTCGACAACAAAGTGTCAGGCAAGTTCCCAGGCTTGGAGGTGGAGGTATGATCACTGGACCTGTTGTCAGGCACAGTTTCTGTTGTCCTCGTTGCTCGTTTGTTTGTTCTTTTGTTCGTTGTTCATGTTGGTCCCACGAGTGTAGGGGTACGAAGGTCGATCACATCTTAGCCCCCGTTAATGTGACAAGGACTATTTACTCACAGAGGCGTCCAGGTATCTGTGAGGATCGCGTTAGAATACAGTCTTTGGTAACCCCTGACTGCAAACTGTAAAGTTCCTGAGCACGGGTCGCATAACACTCGGAACTTAGGGGGGTCCATTTTGAGTATGAACCAATGTACCATCCGAACTGCCAGGGAAACTCATGGGGAATCGAGAGACACCTACGTAGTTATTGATGACTGATGCGCCAAAAATATATGTCAAATAAGAGGACATACCGCTGATGATTTCACCGTCGCCCCAATATCCCGACAAAAAAAATAACCTTTGGTCGCGCACTCCTTTAAAGTTGTACTTAAAGATGTACTGAGAACCATACATCAACACAGGGGAACATAACCACAGAGTGCACTTAAGCCCTCACATCTCGACAAGATAGTTACCCAGGCGAGGGTAATTGAACTTTTGTATTTTTAATACTAGAAAATAATATTATAATCTGCTGAATTTAACGGTACAAGTCAATACGTACACTATGGAGTCCCGATAAAAAATAATTGAAGAAATATAGTGTTTCCAATTCGGTTAGACGAATAACCGATTTCTCGATTCATCGCCTCTATTTCGGTTAATATCGAAACAAAAATTCAAATAATTACTCCCGAATAATCGGTTAAAATAGGTAGATTAACTGGTTAAATTTTTTATAATTTTTTAACTTTTGTTAAAAATATGACAAGAAGAGCTTTAAAAAAATTAACTAAAATATGACCAAAATCTTTTAAAATCAAGTGAAAGAGGATTAGATAACCTTTTTAACCAACTCAAAGCAAGTGCTGTGTAGGCTTTAGGAATTACAAAAGACACTTTTTTCCTCTAATTCCCTAAAAAATTGTAATTAATGTAAATTATAATTTCATGTATTTCAAGACACGGTTGTATATATCTTAGATATCATAACAGCTCCAGATCTGGTTTTAGGAATTCCTGATTACTTTTGGAATAATTTCAAACAAAAATTATCGGTATTAAAACCGACAGATAGTTCAACAAGTCAACAAAAAATTGTCTGTTAAATTATTAATCTAGGCTCTGAAAAATAATTCACTTAGAATATATTTTAAAAGCCATAGCCTTCGAAATAGGCAGAGATTAAACAAAACACCGTTTAAAATGTATATTTTGTTTTAATCAATCAAACACGTGACTAAGTATTTTTCTAACAAGAACTATAACGTTACTTATGCTATAAAAATTGCTTTCAATTTGAAAATTTTATTAAAAACAGTTTCGTTAAAAATTACCTACAAAATATTTTTAGAAACTTAAATAAAGTTGATTAGTCAAAAACTTTGGAAAGAGTAGAATAACTTATGTAGAACCCAAAAAAGAAATCGTTACAATTTGCTAGGTAAGGACCTAACAGGAATGTCCGTACACAAAAGTGTTATAGGCTACGAAATCTTGGAAAATTTTCTTATTTCGACTTAAGTGCTATTGTCAAAATTCTACTGATATTTATTATTCGAAATTTCAAATTAATAGAAAACCTCTCTAACTCTAAAGCTCAAGCCAGATAGTGGTAGTGACAGTTCTATCGTAAAAACAACACAATGTTTTTAGAATTTATTATTGAATAGTACTTGAATTTAGCTCTTGTTTATTTAGAAAATTTTCTAAAAAACCGATCTTATCGACAATATTTAGCACTGCGGAAAACACTGTCTACTTGCTAGTTTCAGTACTAGCTATGTTTATGTGACAAGCTTATCTCATTCCCATATAAATTTGATGTAAGCCAACGTTAAGTGTAAACGCTTAACATCAAATCTGTATGGAAATGGTAGAAGCCAACGTCGATAGCATCCCGCATAAATACAACTTACGTGAAAAATAATGAGTATGAAGAGTTAAACCACATTGAAAAAATAGCAATCTGTTAAATTAAAGTCGGTAAGGCAGTTTCGTTGATATGGTTTGCATTGATGGCCAAAAAAATTGAATCTAGAAACTAGCTTATAGCTGAAGGGTTTACATTCACTGAACATGTGTGGCCACACTTTCTTTTTAAACAGTCCCCAGATTCCTGTCAAGATTCCCCCAAGATTCTAAAACCTGATTCTTTAAAAAGTCTCAGATTGCTTTGAATTTCCCTGAAAAAACACCAACGCAGTAGAGTTAACTTAGCATTTCACAACATTTAACATTAAACGCATTTTACATTAAACGATTTATCCCAAATTTTTCCGAATAACCGATTAATCAATTTTTGTAATTTTTATTTAGAATAATGCCCTGACCGGCTAACCGGCAGGATCGAATAATTGGAAACACTAAAGTAATAGCACACGAAGAATGTATATTAATTCGCTGAATTTGTGAAAAATGAGACAAAAAATTTGGAGCGGATCTTCAGATCTCTAACAAGGTTAAAAACAGGCGATATTGGTAAGAAATAGTTTAAAATTTATGCACAAAATTGGTTTAAAAAAAATTTCACATTATTGTTTCAGAAATTTCTTTCTGAAGTTTTAAAGGCAAATTTGGACTATAATTATTTCGTAGAGCAGACAAAATTAGTAAACTCGATAGTCCCTAACTTTTAAGACTCTTTTCGCAAAAAGAATGCAATGGTGGACTAAAATTACTCCATGAAAAATTATAAAATGCTCTTCTTATAATAATTACGGAACTATTCCCAGCAAAAAAAGACCTTGCCAAAAAATGGGTTTTAGAACAAGCAGTAACTGGTTAAAGTTTGCCTGCTAAGCTCATTATTTTAACATAGCATAGGAAAAAAGGGGTCAGTTGGCAATTGGGACCTGTCCCAAGATAGGTGAAAACTGAACCGGTTCCGAAAAAACATACCACAAAGAGCACCGGTTCCTAAAGTACCTATCACGTGACCGGTTTAAAAGTCACGACTTGTCCTTTTAGACCAGTCCTGTGACATGTCACAGAGGGCAATTGACCTCCTCCTAGGACAAGCCCATGTTAAAGTTATCGGTCCCGTGACCGGTCCCTAGCACAATGAACCGGTCATGTGACGTGTCCTGGGATAGGTCCTTTTCCCGCAGGGAGGGATGGTATTGGAGGTAGCTAGTTACCTACAACCTTACGAGTAGGGAGTAAAACAACTAATTAATGGTAAGGTTAAAAGAACTAGTTATAACTAACGCAAAAATACTTGTTTGCAATTCATATAATAAAAACTTGTGGCTTGAATGAAGGTAGTTAATAACTGGGCATAATAATACATTACATAAGGGAAGGAGCTGAATAACTAGACCATTCCCAATTTGATTTCAGAAAGTACCAAGTATTTTCAGAAACTACTTATTTCATTTCAGATATTAAGAATTTTATTTCATAAATTAATATAATAATAACTGAAATTAAATTGATAGCATCTAAAATGAAATTAATAACTTCTAAAATTAACTGATGAATCTGAAATTAAATTGAAAATTTCTAAAATTGTTATTTTCTAAAACTAAATTGATAATTTCTGCAAATAATTAATATTTTCTGATATGAAATTGGAAATGGTGTTATGGTGTATAAAGAAATAATATACAATATTATATATTTTTTAAATACAAAATATGTACAAAAATAAAATTAAAAAAGAATTAACTTTCCGATTAATTCATTCAAAATTCTAATTCAAAATGATATTGGAAAAATCCTCTTTTCAAATCAAAATCGTTAAAAACCAGAAATATTTAAAATCAAAAAACTATTTTTTATTATGTTTTATTTTTTTTTTTGCTTTTAATTTGAATTGATTTTTGATAAAAACTTCAAAAATAAATTTTAAATAACAACACCAAAAATAGATTTTAACTGCCAAAAATAAGTAGCTAAAACAAATTATTAGTAACTGATTATTTTCACATTTTAAGTAATGTAGTATGCAAGGAGATAACATGGAATATCAATGGCTATTTAACACATTGTTAGTAATTCATTATTTTTACTTAAGAAGTAATGCAGTGGGCAGGGGTAGGTCATTTTTGGTAATGCAATGAGCTGCTAATACTAAATTTTTCCTAGGAATTGATACAAATTTGTCGAAAAAGACGTAATTTTAAAATACTATCCTTGTTTATTGACGAATAACCATTTGATAACAAGGGCTCATTTTCAATGTATGTTTAAAGGTTTAAAAATGATTTCTAATTCAATTTTAAAGAATAAATTATTTACAGACTATTCGAACAGGTAATTGGTCTCTTAATGGGGATGCAATCTAGTTTTACGAAATTTTGTTGTTGGATAGTCGTACAACTGTGCCAATCGTGCAACTGACCAACATTATGTGAGAAAATATTGAAAAAGTTGTACTAGTTATAAACCCGGAAAGCAAAACGTCTCTTCACATCACTTGTCAATCCACAAAACTAAAATAGCCTTAGAAATAACATGTAATTGTTCTGATCCAATACCGTGTATACTTGTGTAATTGGCATTTCTTTAAAAACAGAGATATAAAAATATATCCCTTATCAAAAATATTTTTTAAAAATTATATCTTAAATTGCTTCAATATATTACCTCATATAAGAACAATTTTTTTATGATATAAGATATAATTATATATGGTACAATATTTACACACAAATTTGAGATATAGTTATATCAAGAGTATTTTTGTTATAATATATAATTATACATAATTATATATCGTTCGATATTGATTGTTTGGAATGCATGACAGGGCGATCAAAAAATAGAAGTTATATTTTATGTATTTTAAATGTTTTTGTTATCTTAATTATATTTTTTTTTACAAACCTTTAACAAGACCTAGAAATTACTTATTTAATTTAAGATATAATTAAATATATTTATATATGGTTCTATTTTAGTAGCAAAACAAATTTTAAATAAATTAGTTTTTTGCTGAAAATATATAAATAAAACTTTTGATGATAATGAAATTTCAGCCAGTGTGCTGAAAAATAGTATAATTTTTTTTAGTAGGCATTTAACTAATTTTTCTATTAACTTTTTTTGAGTTTATTTAATTAAAAGATTAAAAGGCAGAAAGTGCCTATAGTTTCCTCAATTTTTCAAGGTATGTCCAATACCGGCTTTATATTTACCTATTAACACAATGGAGGTATTAATGTAAGGCCTCGTATACTATTAAAACCATCTAAGGTTTATGAGGTTATGTCAAACTACATAGACTTTGCTGATGCGGACATGCGGTGAGGTATTAAACTGGGTGTTCTCCTCTTTTTAAAATATTTAAAAAATTGTATATTCTCTATTTTTTTCCAGGAACAATATTAGAACTTGATAGACAGGGGTACCGTTTAAGTAATTTGTGGTTCTTTTATAACACCATATCACCAAGATTATAAAATCTAGCAATTCTGCCAAATTTTGCCCACAAATACTATGGTTGGCAACTCTTTCTTATTTGGTTTTAGAATAAAACAAATATATGGACAATTCAGTTTATAAAAATCTAATGAGTCCTCAAGTGTTCACTTGTTTCTTATCTGTTTTGTTGCAACTTTATTGCTTGACATATAATTTTTCTTTGGCTCCGCTTTTGTATATTTTCTTTTTATTGGGTTGATGTCGTTCAAGCTCTAGTGTAGCACACTGCTAACATTTATTTTTGTTCTTCATTGATGTTAAATTTTTGCTTCAACCGTGCTTTTTACAATTTCGAACACCATAGCACAAATTACTGTCATTTTTTTTTTATTATGATAATATGGTATGGTTCAATTATGTATGAAATATCGGCCAAATGGCCGCCGCGACCTCGGCGGCACACCTCCATCCGATGGTCCAAATTTTCGATGACGCTGAGGCATAATTGAGGTTCTATGCCGTTAATGTGCCGAATTATCTCATCCTTTAGCTCTTGAATTGTTGCTGGCTTGTCGATGTACACCTTTTCTTTCAAATAACCCCAAAGAAAGAAGTCCAATGGTGTCAAATCACATGATGGCGTCCGTTGACATCGCCACGACGTGAGATAACACGGCCATTGAATTTGTCGCGCAAAAGAGCCATTGTTTCGTTAGCTGTGTGGCAAGTGGCACCATCTTATTGAAACCACATATCGTACACATCCATATCTTCTAATTCGGGCCAATAAAAAGTTTGTTATGAGAGGTGCAATTGTTGGGCACGACGAAGAGTTGAGGTGGACTGCTCTTTAGACACACTATCGCGAACAGCAGCAATATTTTCTGCAGTACGAGCTGTACGAGTATGCACTAGTGTTTTCATATCTTCTACAGACCCGATTTGCTCATATTTTTGCACGATTTTTTCGATTATACGCACATTTGGACGATTAAATTGACCGAAAAAATTACGAAGTGCACGATATGCATTTTGATTTGAACGCCCATTTTCATAATAAGCCTGAATAACTTTAACACATTGCTCGTTTGTGTATCTTTTCATGGTTTGAATTGAGTTAGTCTGAAATTGAGAAATTTCAAATGAAATTCAGAAAAAAAGTTGACTTTTAGGTGTGGTTCACATTCAACATTAGCCCTTAAAATTTAATCACCCTTTATAAATAAATACAGCAATTCGATTTCGATTAAAAATTTTGTATGAAATTTCAAAGTGTTTAACTTAAATAAACGGAAAATACTTTTTTTGTGGTTAAGTGTGAACGTAACATAAGTAACGTGCGGAAATATTATAGGGCCCAAAGAACAACTCCGCAAATTAGAGGGGACGTCACTGCTTTACACAGTTTAAACAGTATACCAGATATACATGAATCCTTGTAGAAAAAAATAATGTCCAAACTTTTTTGCAAAGCATGAAGATATAAATAATTCATAATGCCCGCCGATATTGTTCCCCAATTCCGATTTAGAGTCAATCGGGAAACAGAAATAGGGACTATGGTTCAATACGGCTTTTGTCATAATACCCGTCTTTTTAAGTGTCAGTTTTTATTCAATTCAAAACGTTTTCAATTTATACATGTGTATATAAAAAAAACTATATTGTGCATGTAAAAATAAACTAATTATTGGATCTCTACAATTTGTATAAATACGTAAAACAGAGGGAAAGAACAATAATTTTTAATATTTATTTATTAATCCAATAAAAAAACAGTAGATTCACATACAACAATAGTACTGATAAAGACAAATTTAACGCCGTCATTTAAACGATAAATACCCAAATGTATGTATTTATAATATTTAGTACAAGTACAATTTGTTGAATAAATTCATCTGCATGTTTGTATGTATGTGTAGATTCCTATCAGCTTTATTTTTATAAATTTCTATTTTGAGATTATTGAATAAAAAAGAAACAAAGTATATCTGCCAAACCAAAGATTAATGTGTGGAAAATAGATTCTTTTCATTCAAAACGAGGATTAGTTTTAACGTAAGACTCGTTGTGACAAGACGCTTTTAGTTTATTGTTTTTTGAAAAAAAAAAACTTAGAAAGTAATAAATTATTTAATGCAATTTTAATTTGAAATCGTATTTGAGATTTTTTTTAATTTACAATAATGAAATCTATTGTTTCATTATCATTTTATTGTTGTGTTGTGATTGATTTAATTATCTGTATCATTGTGAGTTGGAAATTTAAACAAAAATAAATATTTTATTTAATTGCGAATATGGTGCATTAAAGATATAGACAAATTATATTAATTATGGGACATGATCTTAATAACACTATCGTTTTGTAAATTATTGTATAGTCAATTGTAACCAATATGAAATTTTTTTTATTATATTTTGTACAAATATGAAAAGAACCCCAGACGTATACATTATGGGTTAGATATTACTCATACGTCTGGATTTGTTTCTTACCGGGTTGGTAGGCTATAGCCTACTGGGAGGCAATTTCATCATTTTAGGGGGGCAATGGGCTAACTTTTGTAAATTGTTTAACTTTTCATGATTTTTTTTATATATAAAAATAGAATTCTGTAGAACAAAAAAATGTGTATTTTTTGTATCTACTAACAAAAAAAGTCATATACAAATAAAAATTTGTTAGCAATGGCAGCTCTTTTCTGAATTTTATATATAAGCCGTATTTTATTTATTTTTTGTTATGTGGCAGCCCTAACAGTCAGAATTTAAAAGTTGGCAACGCTATAACAAATGTCAACTCGTTATGTGTGATTTCCCAATTACATATATTTTGTGTATTTTTGTTTTTCGTGTCATAAATGAGTAGTGAGATAAAAAAATAAGTTCGTCAATATTCAAATGAATATTTGAAGTTTGGTTTTATACCGGCTCCACATGATGCTCGTTTGCCATTAAATATGTTCGTTTATCCAATAATTTGTACAAATTTTTACTGGATACCGTTCGTTTACACAAATTCTCAGTAAACATAAAGAAAAAAGAGAGAATAAAGTGACAGTTTGATGTTGAGAGTTCTTCTTCTTTCTGCAAATTTTTACTGGACAAATTATTGCCAGCAAGAATTTGCAAGCAGAAAAAACATATGATTGAAAAAAATGTGTTTAAATTTTTGTAATACAAAAAAAATGTTTCACAACTACGTTGTTTTATGCAAATGCAAAACAACAAATATTGTTAAATGAATTATAGAAAAGATAAGAAAATCTTTTAAAATTTTTCTGTTTAAGATTTTACAACAAGAATCCTTTTTTTTTTTTCATAGCGACCAGTTATATTTATTTTTGCATTTGGTTTTACAATCAGCTGTTTAACAAAATTATTATGAAAATTATTGCAAATTTTCCGTTCGCGTACTTTTTAAGAAAATTTTCATTTTGAGAGTAAATTTGTCTTACTCTCTGTAAGTTTGTTACTGAGTAAATCTTACTGAACTTGACTGAGAAAAGTAAACAAATTAACCTATTATGTCTGTTGTGCGAGAACTGTTTGACCAACGAGTCAATGAAAAAAGGAGGCATTGGAGGCACATTAAAAGGCAAAACATAATACTTGTGTGATCTATGATTTGAATCGTTTTACAAATATCAAAGACAAATTCGAAAAAAGTCAACAATTAACACACTGCTTGATGGTCAAAATGCAACAAAAAATCGTAATCTGAAAGCTAGTTATGAAATTTCACTTCTAATAACCACAACTACCGCTCAAGATATTTACAATCAACTAAAAACATATTTGAATTCTTCTAAAATACCTTTTAAAAATATAACATCATGCGCTGCTGATGGTGCTCCTGCTATGATGGATAAGTAAGACGGATGTATAAAATTAATGAAGGATGATATCCCACACATGTTGATTGTGCATTGCGTAGTGCACAGACAAAGTTTAGTTTCCAAAAAATGTTTTTCTGACATGAATGAAATTATTCGAGCTGTCATAAAATGTGTCAACTTTATCAAATCAAAAGCAAAATGTGAGCATCTATTTAAAGAATTTTGTGAGGATTATAATAACGATTCCAACAAGCTACTGTACCATTCCGAAATAAGATGGCTGTCATATGGGAATCGCCTTAAGAGATTTATGGAGCTTTTTGATTCTCTAAGTGAAATGCGTTCAACTGACTACCGTTGCCCGTAAAATACAGTTACCAAAATAACCGAAATTACATTATCATTAAACAAAATGCTACCGAAATAAATAAAATAAAAAATACCATACAGGGAAAACAAATTCATTGTGATAACATTAAAAAAAAGTCATGAACTAAAAATTATTTCAAAATTTCCTTTACAAATTTTCCTCAATTTAAGTCAAAATTTTTAAAACTTAGAAAAATTTTCTTAAAATTAATAAAAATTCCTATGTTTGCGTAAAACGAAATAGTTTATGTACTCAGAAATAGTTCATATATTTTCTAATATTTCTTGATTTCAGAAAAAAAAAACAAGTTCATTAAATAAAAATTTATCAATTTTTAAGAAAAACATCTTAGTTTTAAGAAAATCGCATACAACAAAACTAAGTTTAGTTAAAAAACAATTAGAACATAATTTATGTTACTCCCATTAATTTCAAAAAATGTGTCTAACTTAAAATGAGAAAGTACGTGAACTTAATGTGTATTAATTTTTTCTCGCGAGTAATAAAACTAACTAAATTTTAGGAAGCCATTTCTAAATTCAGTTTTTAAGCCTACCATTTTCTAATTTTTAAGAATTGTTTTCTAAAACTTAGCTCAGCCAATTTGGAACAAAAAGTAATAAATTTTTTACTATTAAATTTTAGAAACTGATAAACTATTTCTAGTGAAAATTTTCATGGAATTTAGTTCATGCAATTTAAACGTTTAACTTATTTTCAATATTTTTTTCCAAATAAAGTGATAATACGTGAGCATGAGTCAAAAATCGCTCACGGGCCCATCTCTAATCTTAACAGTCTTAAATATTGAACTTTCAGTAGCTTAAAATATATTTTAAAATTTTGTAAGCAAAAGCAAAAGGTAAAAAAATTCGAATTTGCGCTTATATGTAATAATTTTGTTTGCTGGCTACAAATATCGCAAGCACATTTTATACATTACGGCATATTGGCTTTACTATAACTGACGTTGGGCCTTTTAAACTTTATATTTATCGAAGGTTTAGTAATTAGTGATAAAATAAGTTAAAATTAGTATTAATCAATCAAAGTTTAAACTAAAAATAACATAAAATAAACTTTGTATGTAACTGTGATATTTTGTATTTTTGCAACAATATCCTTAAATTAGTTAATTTAAGAAGACAAAGGACGCCCAGTGTTAATTAGCCATAGATGCCGTGTATCACTTAGGGCGTCACTTTTTGTATTTCTCTCAAGGAGAACCATTAATTTACTACGAAAAGTATCTGGTTTTGTCACAATTTATTACGTTTCAGAATATCCTGCAATACATTTTTTAATTTGTTTACCTTTATGCTAATAAAAATAATTTATATTTTAATATTTAAAATCATGTGTTTAGTATAATTTAATTTAATTGAAAGACAAAAATGTATAGCAAAAGGCAGTGTCTCCACAAAGCGGAAGTCCTTCGTGGGAAAATACTTATAATTAAATATACCCAATAAACATTTTTGCTGGAATTAAAGCCAAAATCAAGTGTTATTCTAGTCATGTTTTTCAATTTCAAGCCTTAATTTATACTTTAATTACACTTTAATTCAATCGCATATTCCAGCAAAACGGAATTTTACAGTGAGAATATACTTTAATTCAAGCCTTGAATTACAGTTCAATTTAAGTTCAAACAACATAATAATTACACTTGTTTTCAAGCCGTACCTTCAAGTTTAAACAAAGCCATTAAAACACGGAAAATTTTAACAAACGTTTTAATTTTATTTTAAAATATTGACAATAAACGAAAGGCATGAAACAAATTATTTTTGTTTGTATGAACTTTATTTTGACTATAAAAAAATCACTTAAAATAAAGCACAATACAAGCAATATTTAAGGCACTTGAATTTTTAACTTTAGAATGTTTATTAAATATTACCTTTAACATACAAACGGTTTCATATTTATTAGAAAAATTTTTATTAAATTTAAGAACAATTTTTACTTAAAAGAAGTGCTATTTAACTTGATGTTAGAAAATATTTTCTTATTTTTAGGGAGTTAAGACCTAGTTTTTAGTAAAAAAAAATACGTAATGAACTTAAATAGAATGAAATTTTATTTAAAACCAAGGAAACATTTCCTTACTAACAGTATAATTTTAAATGATATATGAACTAACAAGGAGGAAATTTAACTGTTTTATAATAAAAATTTTATTCTCAGTAGTAAAATTTTTCTATAATTTAAAAATTTTGACCAAATCTTAAGTTAAATTTGTTTCTTCATTTCAAGGAAAATTTTATTTTTTATTTTTTTTTTTTTTTTTTTTGTTGAAACGAATTTCTTGCCAACCGAATAGTTTGGTTGGAGCCACCAATATATTTCATTGTCTCAACCGAAATTCGGGAAACGCAACACAATTTCGGTTGTAACCCTATATTTCAAGTGTATCGGGCATACGTTTGGTTGGGACAACCAAATAATTCAGTTGCAAAGAAATTCGGCTACTACGATATATCTGTTTTCTCTGTGTATTACCAAAATAATAAAATAGGAATTCCTAAAGTACCGTTACCAAAAAAATCCTCAAAAGCGTTACCTTTACCGATAACTGCATCGTTTCTGTTATCAACCATGGTTTCTCGATATGATCACAAAATTTATCCTAATTTTTATATTTATGCAAAGATTTAAAAAAAAATCTTATCCATAAAATCTTATCTTAAATATTGACAAATTTATTCTAAATATTTGTGACAATGTTTTTACTTTAAATTCCCCTTCGTTACCTTTACATTGTCCACATAAAAAACAGATTCAGAATGACAACCAAATTTCTTGTCAACTAAATGATTTGGTTGTCACAATCAGTCATTAGCTAATTGGAAAATATTGTCTAAACGAAATTCTGTAATATTAACCCGATTTCTGTTGACACAAAAAACAATTTTTTTTAACACCTTTTCTACCGATAATTCATTTAATACAAATTTTCTAACTAAAATTTTTTCAAATTTTGTATAAAAAAATTCTCAAATATTGTAACAGTTTGGAAATGTTTCTCACAATAAGTTTCCTTCAAATTTTTTTTATAAAATATCAATAAATATAAAATATTGAAATCAAATTCCTTTAATATTTTGGAAAAATTTCTAAACCGAAATTCTAAACTAAATTCCCTAAATGATATAGAATTTCTTCAAAGATTCCGTAGAAAATTCTTCAATTATTGTGACAAAATTTATGTAGAATATTCCTCTAATATTGTGCCAAATTTCCTATAGAAATTTTTTTAAATATTGTTACAAATTTTATATACAAAATTTTTAATGCAATTTTTTAAATAAAAATTTCCTCATATAATGTGACAAATTTTCTATAGAAAAATCCTCAAAAAATACTATAGAGTTTCTATAGAAAATTTCTGAAATAGTTTTATAAATTTAAAAAAAAAATTACTTAAATATTGTAACGAATTTTATGTTAACTATTATCTACTTAATGTAATAAATATTTTATAGAAACTTTTTTAAATATTGTGAAAATTATATTTTTTTATCGACTATTTTCTTCAAAGATTTTGGCTAATTTTCTACAAAAAATTACTCAGATATTGCGACATATTGTTACAAAATTTCTTTTAAGTTTCAATAGAAATTTCTTCAAATAATGTGACAAATTTTCTAAAGGAAATTCTGCGAGTATTATGCTGAATTTTTTATATAATAACAGTTACAAATTCTCTATAGAAAGATGCTTGAACAGTGTGACATATTTTCTTTAGAATATTCCTCAAATGTTGTGAAATTTGTTTATGGTAATATCTCAAACGATGTGGGAAATTTTACATATGTATGTAGAAATTTCACCAGATATTGTGACAAATTTTCTATAGAAAATTCCAAAAATATTGTGATAAATTCCTAAATAATGTAAAATGAAAAATAACTTCAAAAATGTATATGTATAAAATTCTGCAAGTATTCTTTATTTTTCCACGATAAATTCTCAAGAGAAAATTATTCAAACTGTATGACATAAGTTTTCTAAATATTGTGACATATTTTGAGAAATGTTTATATTCAGCAATAAATGTGACTTTTACTTAAATAGTAACATGACTGGTAACCGAAACGATGTTGCTATCGGTAAGGGTAACGGTATTTTAGATTATTTTTGTAACGGTTCTTAAAAGATAACGCGATTTTAGTTATTTTGAGAACAGTATTCTAAGGCCAACGGTATTCATTATTTCGGTAACTGTAACTGAGGCTGACGATGACCTGGTCGCTCGGGTCGAAAGTGGTAACTCCCTCTAGCTTTGATCCTTACAATTTTTTCCATTTAAAAAAAATAGATTTTACTATTCGTTAGTAACATTTTATTATGATCTCTAGCCCGTTAAAATTTAATATATATATATATATATATATATATATATATATATATATATATATATATATATATATATATATATATATATATATATATAATTATGTTAATTTTTATATTAAAATTCAACTTTATTAATTAATAAAAATGTTTACATAAAAACTTCGATCTGAACCGTGAAGCCATTTGGTTTGTCTTCAATTAACAGAAGCAGAATTTTACAAATAACAGAAATTGTATTTTGGGGATAAAGATATATCAGTTATTTCGATAACGGTAATCAGTTGGAAGGGTTTTGAACCGATACCGGTATTTAAGCGGTATTGTATCCAACCTGCCAACCCTGAATTGAACTTAAGTAAGAAATTTTGTTTCAAAATTTCTCACTTTAATAAAAATTCGTACTTAGTGCTGACTACTCGTGTAGTACTGGACTAAGTGCTTAACAATTATTAGAAATGTGAAATTTGTAATATTAAAAAACGTTGGCAATCGAAACGAATAACGGTATTGGTATTCATATTTTGTGTGTTTCGGTATAGCTATCGGTAACGCTATTTCATTCGGTATAACCGAAACTTCAATATTGGTACGTAGCGGTATTAAAAAAATTTAGTTTTCACAATAAATTTATGATGATTTTAATGCATTTTTTCATTCAAAGAATGTTTGCTGGTATTCGTCCATTGAGTTTTTTGATAAAATACTATACTTTCGAATATAAAAAGCTACCCTAACCGAATTTGTTATGCATTCTCTAGATCGTACGGAATGTCTTTAGTAAAGCACTTCAATTAAAATAAAACACTGTTAGCAATATTTTTAAAAATTGTATATAACAAATTTATCAGATTCTGATTCCTTTTATTTATGAAAATAAATCCAAAGATTTTGATGACTTTCTCCTTCGGAAAACCCTTATACTCTGAGGATTTTTCCCATTGCAGAGAATTCAAATTCAGAGGACTTTTTCTTAAAAAAAACACCTCAGATTCTTAGTATTTTTTCCGATAGGAAAACCTTTACAACTTCAGAAAAACCCTCAGGTTCGATTTTTTAAACTTTAAGAGTCTACGGAATTTTTTTGCAGATAAATTCTCAGATTATTAGGAGTTCTTTTGTATAACAAATCAATTAGATGTGAAGGTAGGAACAGTTTTCTTCCATATAAAATATTTATTATATCCTTAAAATTTAGATAATTTGAACACATATTAGGTCTTATTAAAAGAATCGTATCGGTTTTAATAAGATCCTTACTGAATTGTTCCCTATGTTTAATTAATTGACATTTTAGATGTTTTATATATTTTTTGCTACACTCAAAAAAAAAATGAACTAGAATTTAGAAAAATTAACTTATTTAGAAGAAAAATTGAAATGAAAACGGCGTCAAAGACAGTTTTTACCAATATTTAATAAAATTTTCCTTGAAATTAAGAAAAAAAATTTTACTTAAAGTTTGGTCAAAATTTGTAAATTATAGAAAAATTTTACTACTGAGAAGTAAGTTTTTATTAGAAAACAGTAAAATTTCCTCCTTATTAGTTCATACATCATCTAAAATTGTACTGTTAGTTAGGAAATGTTTCTTTGGTTTTAAGAAAAAATTGATTTTATTTAAGTTCATTAGATATTTTTTTTTACTAAAAACTAGGACTTAACTTCCTAAAAATAAGAAAATATTTTCTAACATCAAGTTTAATAGCACTTATTTTAAGTGAAAATCATCCTTATCCTCCTTCTGTTGTAAAGGTAATATATTTTACCATATATTTTAAAGTACTTTACACTCATTGAGTAAGTATTTTCCCACTTTCGGGGGACTTCCGCTTTGTGAGGACACTGCTCTTAACAAGCTTTTTGGTATACAATTTTGTCTTAAAACTAAGTTGAATTATATTAAATTCATGTATTTAAAATACAAATTAAATTTCATTAACAAAAAGGTAAACAAATTAAAAAAAATGTACTGCAGGATATCCAGAAACGTAATAAACTGTGACAGTCAGAACCTTTTCGTAGTTAATTAACGGTTCTGCTTCAGAGAACTACAAAAAGGGACGTCCTACGTGACACACGGCATCTATGGCTAAGGAACACTGGGGGTCCTTTGTCTTCTTAAATTAACTAATTTAAGGAAATTGTTGCAAAAATACAAAATATCACAGTTTGATTTCGTGTTATTATTGGAATATGGAAAAATGCTATAAGTTTATTTTATGACATTTTTAGCTTAAACTTTAATTGACATATACAAATGTTATCTTTTTTATTATTAATTTCGATAAATATAAAGTTTAATAAGCGCTATGTCAATTATGGGAAAGCCGGCATAATGTATAAAATGTGCCTGCGATATTTTGTATTGTAGTCAACAAACAAATGTATTACATAAAAGCGCAAATTTGAAACTTTTTATCATTTGCACGTGACAGATTTTTGACTCACGCTCACGCACGATCACGAACCAAAAATTACAATCATGCACGATAGTTTTTTTAAATGGTTAATTTAATTTCTTTTATTAAATAATATTTTTTCTTAAAAATTAGGAACACTAACTGGTTTGTTTTTAATTGATTGGAATAGAATATTAAAAATAACTTAAACGTTTTACAACAAAAAAAAATCCTATACCAAATTTTATGTTTTTAAAAAATTACAAAACTTTTACTTGAAAAAAACAATATTTTATTAAAATTTTTAAAATTTATCTGAACTAAGTTGCATGAAAATATTTCTTAGAAATAGTTCATCAGTTTCTAAAATCAAGTAAATTCTTATTATTACATAGGAAAAAATTTATTACCTTTTGTTTTTAATTGTCTGAACTAATTTTTAGAAAACAATTCTTCAAAATTAGAAAGTGGTATACTTAAAAACTGAATTTGAAAATGGCTTTCTGAAATTAAGTTAATTTTTCTACACATTAAGTTCAAGTACTTTCTCGATTTAAGTTAGACACATTTTTTTAACTAAATGGGAGTAAATTATGTCCTAATTTTTTTTTTTTTTTGAACTAAACTTAATTTTATTACATTTGAGTATACAATTTTCTTAAAACTAAGATGTTTTTTCCTAAAATTAATAAATTTTTATTTAATTGACTTGTTTTTTTTTCCTAAAATATTTCTTAGGAAAAATATGGACTATTTCTAACTATTTCGTTTTTCCTCAAACTTAGGAATTTTTATTCTTTTTAAGAAAATTTGTCTTAGTTTTAATAAATTTTACTTAAATTGAGTACAATTTAAAACTATTTTAAAGGAAATTTTTACTCACATTTTAGTTCATGTCTTTTTTTTTTTTTGAGTGTAAGATCGTAAGCAAGTGATTTTTTAACAGATTCACTACCAGTACGATAACGGCATTAAGGGAAAGGGTTTTTTAATACCGCCATTTTGTGAAATTAAGAGTTTTTGTATTGGTATCGCTTATCAGTTTGAATAGATTGTGTAACAGATAACGGTATTCTAAAGATATATGTTGCCAACCTTGATATTAACAAATGTTAGCGTAAAACTCTGGCCATTGTTCAGATAAATTAATCGCCCTCATTTAATAAATTGTTATCAAAGTTTTAAAATAATATCAATTGTTTTGTTTAGGCAACAAATGAAACTGTATCTCAAAAATTGCAAGTAGAAATTTATTATGAAACTTTATGTCCGGATAGCATGCGCTTTGTACGTAATCAATTGTACGATACAATAACAACAAAGGAATGGCTGCCATTTATGGATTTAGATTTCATACCCTATGGAAAAGTTGGTGTAAGTTAAATGGAATTAAATAAAAAGGAACAAACAAATATATGTTTAAATTCATTTAAGGTTTGGACAGATCCTTCGACCAACATAACCAATCTATATTGTCAACATGGCCAGCGAGAATGTGAATTGAATGCTTTACATGCGTGTATTGTGGAACATAATACGCAACAAGAACAATTGAATATGTTCAATTGTTTGCTAAATGGTTATGCCACCGACGTCGACACAGTAAGTTTACAATAACAATATGTATGTTTGTATGTATTAATTTTAAATCCCTTATCGGTATTATTTTATTTGCAAATTCAAGTGTTCAAGGCAATTACAAATTGATGTTACAGCTGCTAAAAATTGCAAAAATACACGCAGCACAAATGATATTTTAATGAAATATGGTGATAAAACCGATGCTATTGAAATTACATTTGTGCCATCTATTGGCATTGGTGGAGTATGTTTTAACAAAACAGTTTTTTTTTTTTTGATCAATTTTAATCTTTGTTGTTTATTTTTGTCTTGTTGTATTTTTATTAGGTGTTTGATCCTTGGAAGCAACGTGCCATTTTACATAATTTCTCCAGGGTATTTTGTCGTAAATATAATGAAAAATTTAATGTTACTTTAGAAAAGTGTTAGAACAAGGTTAAGTTATTAACAAAAAAAACAACAACTTGTCATTACTAGTCTCAGTTTACACACAGCAATTTTTCTTGCAGCAATTTTCTTAAATTCTATTTTTAACTTGCATTCGTATCCACACTGTTAAAGTCTCTTATTGCAATTTTAGTATCTTTTACATATAAAAAAAAGTACGAATTAGAAAACAAAAGAGAATTGCAAGTACAAGCAAGTATGTACCCCTTTCCGTTCTTCTTTCCTCCCTCTCCCATAAACTCAGAATTGCTGCATTTAAAATTGCTGTGTGTGATCCCGGACTTAATAGTTTAAATATTAATATATTTTTAATGGATTCTCTCTATTAACTTTCAGTTGGGCGCTATTGGATTAGCAATAGTTATGAATTTTAATTTATTATGCAATTAACTCTGGTTAGTGTAACATATAACTTAGACAAGTTAGCCACACCTAATAAATTATTTGTAATTCAAAATTTAACTGTCACATTTACAAAATACATATTACGTTAAACACTTAATTTTAAGCACTGGCAGCTCTGTAAGTTTATTCTAGAAAAAAAAAATAAAGCAAACTTTTAGGAAAGAAATAAAAGAATATTTTTGCAACAGTTTTAATATTAGGGACACATCAGCACCTTGTTCCTGTATGTGTTCGCATCGATAGAATTTTCGCAAAAAAATTAAATGTAAAACGAAACCTTGTTCTGCTTTCTATAGGGCGAGTCATAGGCAATTTAATATATATTTATCTAAAGAAGATGACAAGGCGCTGTATTCATGTTATTTTTCTATCTAATAAGAAACTTTGCAAAATTAAATGTGCCCACAGCCTTAAAAGTAAAAACCCCTTATAAAAATTTTAGTAAAAATGCAATTTTCTTTATCATATACCAAGTCACCCTGTATAAAGTAGGGTGCCCATAAATTTCCCGATGCGAAAAATTCTCGCATCAGTTACAAGAACGGAGTGCAGAGATACAAGCCGCAGGCTAGTAGTTTAACGGCTGGCATTTGCGCCGCTTAATACAAACAAATAATAAACCAGATTTTTAAAATAAAAATATTAAACAATTTTTTAACAGATTTTAAATAAATGAAATAGCACCATACTTGGGAATAATATTGGTTCATTTTTAAGTGAATCACCCTGTTCTCAATATGGAAGAACTGCATTTTTGGGTGAGGTTTTTGGGGATTTCATCCGCACCTGGCCTAGTTTGCTTAGTTTTCGAAATACTGCCCATTTTTTAAATGGATAAACTTTTTGCAAGGAATTAATTTTTAGGAGGAATTAATTTTTATAAAACAGTATCAGGGTAATTATTTTTTTTTTTTTTAACAATTTATGTGATAATAAAAATAACACACTCCAATGACACGAATTTCACTATCCCTTCCATTCCATTTCGCCTGGTATATCTCCCAGGCATGGTCTATTTGTATTTATCCCGTTTAAATATTGTTCGTATCCAGTGCTTAGTGTTTATATTTCAGTTTTTCTCTGTTTCATTTCATTTCATTCTACTTTACCTAGTTATGAATCAATCTACATATTTTTTGCGTGCGTTCGCCCGAGCGAGCATTTTCCATTTTAAACTGCATTTACATTACTCTTGAAATAAAGTTTAAGCTGGATATGGTAGTCTACACTATTATACACGAACTAGCGTAATGCAGTTATAACGATTTTCAAAAAGCTTATCTGCAATTGCAACTGATTAATTACACAGTTAAACACAAAAAAAATTCATCTGATATGCGGCCCATAATTTCTAAAAGATTTTAGGATGTAGACTCGAATGTGAACACCAAATTTTTAGCACTACTTTTAAAAATATTTGCAAACTTAACTTTTGCCGAAAAAACAGTTTTTAATTAAAATTTCTTATTAATTCACATACCTGAGGAAACTACCAATAAGTTTTTTTTAAGTATGAACTATAATAATAAAGGATGTATGAAATTCCTGCAGTTAAAGTGAAAACTTCACTTATTTTGCTTATTTTCAAATCTTGTAAAATCTCTTAATCGGGCTTGCAAAATTTTAACACGGACTAATTCCGTCAGAAAAATTGTGTTTATTTTGTTATTGTAACAAAAAACAGAAGATTAAAATTCCTCTGAAGGAAATTTTTTTTCGCTTTGTTAAAACAGGGGGTAAACTTTAACAAATCAATTCAACCAAAAATTGTTAATTTGCTTTATACTTCGCAAATTAAATCATAAAACACTTATTCAATATGTTAGCATTAATTTGAAGTGATAATAAATTAAACACGGATTCACAAAATTAATAAATTTGTTTGGGAATTGATTCAGGAAAAAGGGATACATTTTTTAAGCTATGCATGAGCCAATTTACACGGTGACTTTTTTGCATGCAATTATTGTTTGGTGAAACGGGATGGAGAAACAAGCGGGGTAACAAAAAGCATGATTTTTCGTGCATGTTTTTGTTATTTTTCTCTCGAACTCATATTTGTTCTTCTTTTGTTGCTTCATTTACATTCTTAAAAATTACCACGCCGTCAAAAAAACCATTCTCTTCGCCCCGCCTGCAAACAATCCGTAATGTTATGCCAGCACAATTGTTCCGGTGTGTGAAGGCTAAATGATGAATGCGTAGCCCTAATCCAAACAGGTTTGTAGCTGTCAAAAAATTTCCCTCTTCAACAAAAGCAAAAACTTCTATGTGGCAATGCTGCGGTTTTATAATTTCTCTTTTCTTTTATAAATCGTCTTCGCGATTGTCACGTCAAATTGTGTTCGGTCATAAGAAACTTAATTTTCCGTATAAATTTGTGAATAATTCAACAGTAAAATATAAGAAAATTGTGAAAAACTTATTAGAAATGACGGAGCCATTAAATACATCGTCTTCGATACCGCACTTTGAAAAACCAACTGTGCAATTTAATGAAAATGGTTGGGGACCATGCGAGTTGTCTGACACCTTCAAAGATGTGCCGTACCAACCATTTAGTAAAAGTGATCGCTTAGGAAAAATTTGTGATTGGACCAATACATCCAACAATGATAAAAAATATCAAAGTGAGTGTAATTGAAAAATGGATAAAATTTAATAACAAAAAGTGTATTAAAAAGTAATTTACATATAAATAAAAGTGAGGTTATAAACCGCACACAACAAAATATGTGGCAGCCATTTTTTGTTTGAGTGTGTATGCAAAAATTCCCTTATTCCATCTTTTGACATTTTGCGTTAAATGAAAAGGGAAATTTAATGAAAGGCGTTTAAGAAAAAGAAAACCAAAACAAATTAAAAACATCTGTTTGACCAAAAATAATTTGCAAATTTGAATTTTATTTTTTCAGACAAGTATGCTTCCTCCTTTGGTACTGGCAATCAATATGCTTATTATCATGAAGAAGATGAAACTACTTTCCATTTGGTCGATACTGCTCGCATCCAAAAACAACCTTATCAACGTGGCCGTTTCCGTAATATACGCAACAGGTATTTATTTGAGTTTTTGCTTTAATTTCATTACAGCTTACTGAAGTCCAAAAGAATTCTTTTCAGAAATTCCCGTGGCCGCAACACCCGTGGTGGTCTAAATAATGCTATGACCACTTTGGGTGGCAAAAATAATAAAACCAGAGATGCTCGCCGTGGTGTCAACAAAAAATTTGGTTCCCGTAACGCTCCACCCAAAATGCGTGAATCTTCCGTTGCAGTTCGTGCCGATTGGAGTTCAATTGAAGAAATGGACTTTCCACGTTTAATCAAATTATCTTTGCCCAACATTAAGGAGGGTGAAGATATTGCCACCTGCGGTACTTTGGAATATTACGATAAAACCTATGATCGCATTAATGTGAAGAATGAAAAACCATTGCAGAAGATTGATCGTATTGTTCATACTGTCACTACTACTGATGATCCCGTCATACGCCGTTTGTCTAAGACTGTGGGCAATGTCTTTGCTACTGATGCAATTTTGGCTACCATTATGTGTTCGACACGTTCCAATTATTCTTGGGATATTGTTATTGAGAAATTTGGTAAGTTCATATATGAAATAACATTAATAAATGAATGATTTCTTTAGTTAACCAAATCTAAAAAATTGCAACATTAATAATTGGCAATTCACAGCCAATGTTATATTTTGTATGTTGTATTGAAATACACTATGTTAAGAACAGTTAATTGTATTTTAATCTTGTGAAATGTCAAATAGTAAAGAAAAGGAAGAATATTATAAATTTATCGAAAATAAAGGTGAAAATGAAAAAATGGCATTCACATGAGACTAATATTTTATGATACACAATACAACAATTAGTAAACACAGCCAATGAAGTTGTAAGTGTAAATTACCAACAACAATTTTACTCTTTTGTAAAGTAATACACGATACAAAAGATACGATACAATACACGTTGTAAAAAAAAATATTTTTAAATATTTTATAGGACCCTGTAACTTTTTTCAAAAGAAGTTTTTCTCAGAATCTGATGATATTTCAATAGAAAAATGTTTTTTGAATACTAATATAATTTTATTGGAAAAAATGTGCAGATTATGTGGATAAAAAAAATAATTTTCAAGTTTTTGTACAGAAACAAATTTTTAAATCTGTATTTTTAGAGTTGTTCTATTGAATACAATCACTTAGAAATTATTAAAAAAAAAAAACGAAGTGTCAAAACTCACAGTTTTTTCTTCATTTATATTTTCTAAATAAAATGGGCTTAAAATCTAAAGCATACTAATGTTTAAAAATATATTTTAATATTTTTTCTTTGTTTAGGTGACAAAATCTTTATGGATAAACGTGACAATACCGAATTCGATTTATTGACTGTTAATGAAACCTCCGTCGAACCACCAACTGATGATGATAGTTCTCCTAATTCCCCCCGTAATTTAGCCATTGAAGCCACATTCATTAATCACAATTTTAGTCAACAAGTTTTGAAGACTGGTCCTAATGAATCTAAATATAAATTTGAAGAAGCCAATCCTTTCATAACCGAAGATGAAGATATTGAAGTCGCTAGTGTTGGTTACCGTTATAAGAAATGGAATTTGGGTAGTGATATTGTTTTGGTGGCACGTTGTGAACATGATGGTGTGTTGCAATCACCAAATAATGAACCACAATTTTTATCGATTAAGGCTTTGAATGAATGGGATTCTAAATTGGCAAGTGGAGTGGAATGGCGTCAGAAATTGGATACACAACGCGGTGCCGTATTGGCAAATGAATTGCGAAATAATGCATGTAAGTTGGCTAAATGGACTGTACAAGCAGTGCTTGCCGGTTCCGATCAACTTAAGCTTGGTTATGTTTCACGTATAAATCCCCGCGATCCTTCACGTCATGTCATCTTGGGCACACAACAATTTAAGCCCCATGAATTTGCTACACAAATTAATTTGAGCATGGACAATGCCTGGGGCATTTTGCGTTGCATCATTGATATTGTTATGAAACAAAAGGATGGTAAATATTTGATAATGAAGGATCCCAACAAGCCAATGATTCGTTTGTATGATATTCCTGACAATACCTTCGACAGTGATGATTCCGAAGATGGCGATGGTGACGATGGTGAAGGTTTCCAACCCGTTTACGCCTATGGCGGTGGTAATAAATAAGTTAATTTAATTGACTAAGTAAAAAATACTTACAAAAAGTAAAAAATATATTCATGAAAACAAAAAAACTATTAAGCTAAAACAGAAAGTCAGCAAGCAACTAAGATTTATAAGTATTTTTTTATAAATTCATTTTGTTTTTAGTTTGTCTATTATAAATTATTTTGTTAAAACTTTTTACTCTTTACAATATATATATTTCGTAATATTATAGTATAAAAACAATTAGGTTTTTCACAGCGGATGTGCTAACAGTTGTATATGTTATATTGTCCTATTAAAAAAAAGAGTTGGTAAAAATTAATTTTTAAAAAATATAACAATAGATGACATTTCTCTCTATGTCAACTGTGCTAACATAAAGAAACTACAACAGACGATACAACACTTAGTAAACCTTGTAATGATAATATTTCCTATAACTGATCTAAATAAAATTTGTTGCTTTAATAAAACATTGAAAACAAACATCAGTTTTATAAAGCAACCAAAAAACGAAACAAAAATAGTTTTTTTAATATATTTGAATTTAATATTAAGAATTTGTAATTATATATTTTAAATTTTTTGTAGTTTACTTGCAACACCTTTTTGGCCTTAAAGGCTTCTTGTATTGCAAATAAATAATTTGTGTGCTGCAGATGCGCCAGAGTTCCTAGAGAATTCAAACCCAAATTTGATTTTCATTTCTAATTGACTTTGGAATTATTCAATTCTCAAAATACAATTTTACTAAATAGAAAAGAAGGCTGGTTCCGCATTATTGCATTGGATATTTAAATGTTGCCATAGATGCAAAAATTTGCTGCAGAACTGTAAATTGTTTACATAAAATAATTTTTGACGTAAATCAGTGCTGTCAAGTGATGTTTTTTTACACGTTTTACTTTCATTATGCTGCAGTGATGCCTAACTACTGCATTTACGAACATATCGTTAGTTAAAAATTTTTAAAGTAGAACAATTGTTAATGAGAATAGTTGTCGAATTTTTTGATTAGGTGGAAAAAATTTCAAAGTGATTAATAATAACCAAGTCACATTTTTACCATCAGTCTGGGTTCAATTCTACAAAAGATCCATAATTTTAATGGGTCAAAATGAAATGAATAATGGCTTTAAAATACAATTTGTATGCAAAATTTTTATCGATTTTAACTAAAATTATTTTGTCTCGGCATAATTCAGTGTGGCAAATTTTTTTGTATTTGCGATTTGTATCAAACGAACACTATATTTAAATACTAAACAGAATCTATATATGTAGTTCGTCCTTGTGGTCACAAAGATGGAAAATCCTAAACATAGATATAAAGTTGGTATAATTGTAAAATTTTTGATATAAAGTAGGCACATTTGTCATATATTTATAATCAACTTCTAACTTGGCAATTTATCGGTGTTGTTAGATTCATAAGGTGCCTGAAAATTATCCCAATAATAAAGATAGTGAAGCCAGAGTTGAACATACCACAAGGAGAAAATCCCTAAGGCCGGCTTTCGAAAAAAATGCGGCCGTCCACAAAATAATATAATCGGTAAACATACTAATGAATTTAAAAATATGTATGAGGACTATGACCCCTATTATAATGTTAAGTTCATAATCCCATCTTGTGGAGTTATGTCCGAAACATTTTAGGACATAACCCCAAAACCGAGAATTGGAATACTTGTAATGTTCAATGAATTTCTATCATGTCACCCACTCTGGGTAGCAACATGCAGAGTTTAGATGACGTGACAAAACAATTAAAACTGAGGTTAAAAAAATTACTATTACCTTTATTGAGTTTAAGTTGAAGTAATATTTGATTCCAATCAGCACAATTTTACTTTTTCTGTAACACTTTATTTAGTACTTTTTTTTTTTTAACTGACACGACCTCAAAATTTAATTTATTGCAATTATATATGTATTACATTATTTTTTTAATTTTATAACTTAAACACTCGCTGTTAATGCATTCTTTGAAAATACGTATAAAAGGAATAAACGAAACGCATAGTTCCCGCTTCTTTATAAGATTTTTAACTTGTGTGGATACAATATAATTTACCTTAAATTATGTTTTATTTAATTATCTTTTAATAAAAATTTTAATAAGTAGAAATTAATTTAACACTTTTTACATTTTTAATTATTATTTCCGAATTCGTACTTCCATTACTTTTCCAATTGTTCAAGAGACGTTTTTTAAGCGAACAAAACTTGATGTATATATTATTATTAATAAGGACTGAATTCAGGCTTGCCAGACATGAGGTTTTGTTTTCGATTAGGGACAGGGTATTTTTTGAATTTAAAAACGTTTGAGGATTTTAAGGGGATATTTGAAATTTCTGTTAAACTTGTTTGATTGAAGGAAAAATTCATTTAAGTTTACTTTTTGTGTATACAGGATAAAAAAATTTTTATATAGTGCCACCTCGCTTAACGCAACTTTCAATACGCGCAACTCCTCGATTATTGCAACTCGTAAATTGTTTGCATTGTGGACTCAGTTAACGCAACTTTTCAAAAAAAAAAAACTTAGTTATCGCAACTTTTCTCCCCAAAAAATTAGTTTGTGGTTTTTTATTTATACAGGGTGATTCAGTCACGACCCGCCTTGGCTCATTTCATTAAAAAATGTCCATTACGACCATCCCCGAAAATGCAAGTGTGAGAAATGGCAGCGGTTTGAAAATTTTCGAATTGGCGGGCGGAGGGTAGTAGGGTAAAATTGCCAACTTCTGAACCAGTGGTCGGATTTTTTTGTTTTTGGGTTTGTTGGAAAGGTATTTGGGAGACATTTCAGAATCAATAAAGAAAAAAATTTAAAAAAGGGAAATCACCGAGATACAGAGCTTTTAAAAAAAATTCGAAAAAAAGACATAAGAACGTGCACATAACTTCAATTTGCTCAGCCAGATGGCAGGTAACATTAAAGTTTTTTTTTTTCTTAAAAGATAGCCCTACCTACAAATTCAATTTTTACATCCCTTGTACATTAGAATGTGTATTTTTCATTTATTATTTGGGTTTTTTATGTTATTTTTAATAAAAGCAATACATTTATTTTAAAAATAAATGTTTTAAATGTATAATAAAATTTTTCTTTTTAATTTAAACCGTAAAAAAATAGAAACTCGGTTATTGCAACAACCTCAGTTTTCGAAACTGCCAAAATTTCTATTAGTTGCGTTAAGCGAGGTTGCGCTGCACTGTATTTATAATGATAAAATCGTTATAATCCTCATTTTTAAAAATTCTAATAACGTCGACTTCTGACGATTTCGGAATAAAATGTGGGATATAACTTTTGAATCCTTTTTCATAAAAAAATTAATATAATTATTTATTTATCCAAATATTTTGTCACCACATTGGGTGACTTTTTCAGGGGAAACTTTTATATAATAAATAAATGAAAATTATAAATTGATATTATAAATTTATTTATCATATAAAAATTTCCCCTGAAAAAGTCACCCAATGTGATGACGAAATATTGGAATAAATAAATAATTATAATTTTTTTATAAAAAAAGATCTTAAAGTCATTTGAAATGAATATACAAATCATCGTAGAAAACTAACACACATTTAATTCCTTAATGCAGTTTATGTTTGTTTACTGGCGGCATTTTGTTCGAATAAGTTGTTACAGCCAACGATTTTTATAGGATTATTAAAGTATTTATATGAAAAAATTAACACGTTAATAGCAGATAAAGTCTTTTAGAATCTTATAATTTCAATACAAATAAGTATTAAATACGGACCAGAGAAAAAAATTGTGAAATTTTTAAAGGGTGTTAAAGTGTTAAAATCTTCGAAATTTAAAAGTTAGAATTCGATGAGTTTTTTAAATGAATTTATAAAGAAAGGATTCTTCAAAAGTTGATAATTCTCAGTCAACAAAAATTTGACAACTTAGCCAAATTTTTTGTTGTAAGTGAGAATTTTTAGGGAGATTTTTTTATTTGTTTGAGGACAACGAAAAAATTATCTGATAAGCCTGACTTAATTAGCTATATAACGGTAAATACTATAAGATAGACCGTAGTGCTGCCATTGTAGTTTTTTTTTCATAAAAAGTGTTCCAGAATCGGATGTATCTACAAAAGTGTTCAAATTTTGCAGTAGAAAAAAGTTTTAAAAAAATGTATATTGAAAAATTGACCAATTGTAATCGATTATTCGGGTCGAATAATTGTTTGAGTTTTAAATTATTTGTTTCGACATTAACCGAAATATAGACGATTAAACGAGGAATCGGTTAACCGATTAACCGAATTGGAAATACTAACTATTACACTGACTGCATTGGGTTTTTTTTTAAGTTTTAGTTTAAAAAAAGTTCAAAATTTGTGCAAGAATTAAAAAACAATGTACATAAAAAAATCTGGTGAACCGACACCAAGAACCCGGTTTTCGCTTTTTTTAGAATTTAGGGAAAAAACCGGTCGGTTTTTAAAAATGAAAAAACGGTTTTCAGTTAAGCTTTAAATACTCTATTACCAAAATAACAGTATAAGCACTTTAATTATTAACTACTCAGATAGAAATTGACCACGGTATAACAAACTGTACTAGGAGAGCACTGTTTTTTTATTTTGCCAGTATTAGTCCAAAAGTGCTGTTCAAGTTAAAATGAACAATTTTATGTAGGAAATTTGTTGTTCACCTTTATTGGTGTGTATTAGTTTGGCTATGGCGGCCCAATGTTCATTAAA
The DNA here is from genome assembly GCA_949748255.1 of Eustalomyia histrio. NCBI lineage: Eukaryota > Metazoa > Arthropoda > Insecta > Diptera > Anthomyiidae > Eustalomyia > Eustalomyia histrio. The sequence continues at coordinate 65,509,073 of OX456523.1, read as the reverse complement.
TTAAATTAAAGTTATAAATACATATTTGTTTGGCTTTAGAAATGAAAAATAAGGATTTTTATTTTTAATATTTATACGTATTGCTCTTCCGATATTTCGTATTGCTCTTCCAATATTTCGAAATACGTCGTAGCTCATCTTCCTGGAAAATTTAAAAAGATTTCTTGTCTTATTGCAAGTTTATAAACATTTCTTGATGCAGACAGGAAGTTTTCAGCTCGACGTGACTAACAATTTTTAATGTTTTTTTAAATTTCCCAGACATAATACACAGTTTTATTTACTTTCAATCAATGTTTTTTTTTTATTAACACTAGTTGGCACTATCAGGGTAATATATGTAGCTGAATTTATCAAATCCATGGCTTTTAATTTATGTTTTAAATTGTAAATTCTTGATAAAGAACAAGAAATCACAAAAAAAAAATTATTTTTATTATTAGAAAAAATGTTTTTGTTTGAATTTAAAACATAAATTACATAAACAGAAATTTAAAAATATTCAAACAATTTATTATCGACAAACTTTTTTTAATAAAAGTTATTACTGTTTCGTCCATGGTTTCATTTATTTTATTTTTTAATTTTCTCGAAAAATTTTTTTAAAAATTACAAAATACGAATAAATTTATCAAAGAAGAATTTAACAAAATATAGTCATTTGTGGCAATTTTTTATAAATATTGGACATAAAAATTTTGGTCTGACTGCATGTAAACTCATATGAAACTAAACGGCAATAAGTATATCCATGTTTATGTGGCAAGCTTAAATCGGCCGTTCGCAAACGCATCATTGAAAATGTTATTTGTTGTAATTAGATATGATTTAATACAATTTAATGGGTTCATATTAAATTAAATAAAAATATATAATGCTCCATATCAGTTGTAATCGGTTATTGTTAAAATTTTAGAAATAAAATTCATAAAGCACTTATAAAAATTAAAATGAATATTTTATAATGAAAACTTAAAAAAAAAATACTGACAGAAGAAAATTTTTAGTAGAACAAAATTAAAATTATTTTTTTTTTTTCAAACTACGTATAACGTTTAAAAGACGAAGAGTATTTTTATATTACTATAACAGGTATATAAACTAGAGGTGGGCACGTGCCACGAAGTTTAGTGATTCACGTGAATCACATTTAAATTACTGAACTGCACGCGATTGCATTAAAATAAAGTATGCGTGAGCGTGCGTGAGTCAATTTTTTTGTCTTGATTATGCTTTTTATTTATTTTTTTATTTTTTCAACTTTTTTTTGCATGTAATATAGCAAGACTTTTTCTTCATGTTTTAAGTATGGTAACACTTCAAGTGGTTCAAGAGATAAAAAAAATTCTTTTGTTTAATTTTTCGAAATATTTTTACAATTCGTATTTCGTGAGCGAAAATTTAAATTACTCACGTGATCGTGTGTGAGTGTGAGTAGATACAAGATCTTTGCGCGTGATTGTAATTTTTGGTTCTTGATCGTGGGTGAGCGTGAGTCAAAAATCTTTTAGGTACCCATCTCTAATATAAGCCTATTTCTTTTGATAAAAAAGATAGTGAATAGAGAACCCGAAATAATTCTAAAATAAAATTATAAACTTTCAGATCAAAATAGTACATACAAAATTAAAAATTATTTTTTCTTAAATTAATTTATTTTTTATTCGAAAATAACTGTTATTTTTTCTATTAATATCTAATTTATTAAGCTAAAGATCTTTTTTTTATAAAAATTCTTATTTTATTTTCAATATTTCGCATACAATTTGTTAGCATCTTCAGGAAAACAAAAATTTAAAATAAAAAAATTTTTTGTTTTCCTGAAGTTGTTAACAAATTTTTAGCGAAATATTGAAAATAAAATAAGAATTTTTATAAAAAAAAGATTTTTAGCTTAATAAATTAGATATTAATATTAAAATAAGATAAAATAAAGTTATATAATTATGTAATTTTTTATTTTTTTAAATAAATCAATTTTCATTCAAAACGGTGATTTATTAAAAAAAACATGATTTAATTCGCGAATTAAAATATTATTAATTAAAAAAATAATTATTCTTAGCGATTGATTTATTTTCTTAAAGGTCTGATATCTGAGCTAGTGTTTTTCAAATACGTACATACATACAAAGGCATCTCTTAAGCTCAGATTTTTTTTAATTAAAGAGATTAAATATAAGAATATAAATTATTTTTAAAAGCTATATTTGCTTTTAGTCGCTGGTCAGATCTCAACAAGTAAAGTCGTTAGTGAAAGCAATCAAATTCGTGTCCGTATATTTGGAGAATATGTTTCAGATTCTCCTGAGAAATGTTTATCTCTTGATTACTTTAAGTGTTGTCGTTAACGCGGGTAATTAATTAATGGAACAACAAAAAAACAAAATAAATACTTGCGTTCATAAATGTTTGTTGTTATAAATAAAGAAATTTAATATTCTAATAGATTGTTAGAAAGTTAGATAAAAAAATCATAGAGATTATGTAATTTTTTCTAATAAAAAATATCTGAATTTATTAAATGCCGGTTAAATTTAATATTTTCTTGTACTTTTTTAAGCACACATCGTACATGTTACGTTTATTTTGTATGGGAACATTAATGAACAATTATCAATCTTTGTATTAATATTTAAACCAAAATCTGTAGTACATTTTTTGAGTGATAAGAATTTTATTCAATCACAGATGTTGATGTAAAACAAAAGTCTGCTTAAATCATATTAATTATTTATTTAATATATCTTTAATATACATTCTATGTTAATTTTCATGTTTAAATACTAAAAAAGAAATCAGGTGTGCAGCAGAATTAACTAAAATTTAAAAATTCTCATGGCCAGTATCATAGTCATCACTTACAAGGAAGCAACATTTGTGGGTACCCTCCAATTGCAATATAAGGGACCAAATATATAACCCTTCTATCGGGCCACGTTGAACCCCAGTTTATATCTGGGTAACGATTCTAAATAATTTGCGAAGCTGTAAAACTCATTTATATACAATCTCGAGGTTTTGTTATTCATCACTGCGCAAAAAACAATGAAGAAAAATTTATAGAAGTTAAATTTTGCACTTAAAACACACATATAGACCCAACTATAATTGGCTAAAGTGGCTTAAGCTCTCCCAATAAACATATTGCTGGAATTAAAGCTAAATTCAAGTGTTGTTCAAGTCATATTTTCCAATTTTAAGCCTTGATTTATACTTTAACTCAATAGCATATTCCAGCAAAACGGACACTTGAATTTAAGTCGAACATTAAAGTGAGAATAAACTTTAATTCAAGCCTTGAATCAAGTTCAAACAACATAATAATAACACTTGTTTTCAAACCCTTAGTTCAAGTTTAAACAATAAAATAAAAACACGGTAATGATTGGTTTTAGTACAATTTGTTAAGTCTTTTTTAATATACATACATACATTTTAATAATATTAGTTTTGTATGTTTGATCTTGATTTTTTGACTTTCGATGTCTTTCTCACCAATCATTTTTTACTTAAAATCTTTCTGAAATATGAAATAAGAAAAAATTAATGTAAGGACAGAGTTTAGCTCCAAATAAATGTGGCTTACCATTTCGTTAAAATTCATGGAAGAAATTCAGATTTTAAAAAAATCTTCTAATTGTAAATTTGAACAAATATTTTAATTTTATTTTAAAATATTGACAATAAACGGAAAACATGAAACAAATTCTTTTTATTTTTATGAACTTGATTTTGACTAAAAAAAAAAACACTTAAAATAAAGCACAATACAAGCAATATTTAAAGCACTTGAATTTTTAACTTTTCAATGCTTATTGGGTTGTTTGGGTATGAAATGAAATTTTAGAAATAAAAATTTTTGATTTTAAAAAATTTTTAGTTTTCCTTGCCTACAGATACATAGCTTAAGTCACTTAAGCTAAATGAAGCTGGGCCTTTATTTCAAATAAATGTATTTTTTAAAGTTTTTACTTTCTCTTAATTTTTTTCACAGTGGTTAATGCAAAATCTGGAGACTTCGACGCAGGGTTTCAAAGAAACGATAAGTTAAAAAGATTCGCACATTAAACCCCATTTTACCCACCGATTTGTTAGTTTCGGTGTTGTTATCGGTAAAGGTATTTCATTCGTTTCAGTATCAGTATAACTGTAACCGACACATCAACACGGGTAGATATCGGTATTATTAAAAATTATGATTTCACAATAGATTATGTTATGTTGTAAAGAACACAATTAAGGGGTCCACAAATTTTTTTTCTGCTGGGGTTTCCTTTTTTAGTACACTTTAACATTACACACTGAACATAGGTACTAATGTTGTATCATACTTTATCTATTGTTGTATTTTTTTAAAAATTAAATTTTAACAACTCTGTTCGCAATAGTACGATACAACACAAACAACACTTGGCAGGCCTCTTGTGAATAACCTAAATATTACCAACTTAATTCAAAAATTTATATTCGTACAACAAAAGTAAGCAATGCGAATTTGTATTAACCAAAACCGATAAAGTTAAATAAATTGACAATTTTGGATAATTTGTAATACAAAATATAAATTTTTTGCTAAAAACTTAGAAAGCTAATTTTATTAAAATCCAATTCAATATTGGTACGATACCAGCATTAGGGGAAATGGTTTTATGGTATTGGTATCGGTTATGAATTTGAAAGGGTTTGGAACGGATAACGGTATTAATAAGGTATCGGTCGAAACTAACACATATGTATTCATTTTTAAAAGCCCAATCTTATACTGCAATTAGATTCGAATGTTAATCGTCTATGTTCTGAAATTCCATTACGCAAAAAATAAAGCTAATTGAAATATTTTGATGTTCCTTAATTCACTTTTTACTAATTGAAATAGCGTATTTTTACCATTTTAACATTTATTAACACTTAAAAATGTGTTTTTAAAAACATCTAAAATATGTAAAAGTTTGCTTCTTAAAACAGCCCTCAAAAATAATAAAATATATATAACCTCCCCGGGAATTAAAAAATAATTTTTTGCTCTATGGTGTTAAGGGGGATGGGGCTCCTGGGATGCGCTAGGTCCAAAAACCGAAACACACTCAAAATTGCAAGTGTGGCGTCTTGAGTTAAAGGAATCTTGCTCAATTCCAAATATGCATTTAGTTTTAAGATCCGGGAAATAGATTACGCGTTAGGTCTTTTTTAGTAGATTTTAGGTATGATGTTAATTTTTCGCTCAAAAAAAACTGGAACTAATTTTTCGTATTAAACTGAATGGAATTTTGTAAAAACAACAGTTTTTTTTGACAACTTAATTATGTTTCGAACATAAACTCTAAATCGTTCGAATTCAAAAACACCGTTTAAGCCATTAGGTAAATTTGAAAAATGAAAAAAACATTTATTTTGTCTATATCAACAATCAAAATGTTAACGTAATCCGTGGGTGACCCCGGGGATACTTTCCTTGTAAGTGCTGCTTGAATACTGGCCCACAGTACTCGAACGAAAACGCCTTCATACAAAACAAAATAGCTAATATTAAAAACAACCAACTAATCGCAGATAATAATAATGTTATTATATACAGGCATTTCGCAGACTTCAATTTCGTTCGAAAGTGAAATTGAGAACATCAATTGATTTTCCAGAAAAAAGGTATTTCTGCAAATATAATTAACAAACATAACAAATAAACAGTTATTTCTAAGTTAAGAACGCTGTTTTAAGTAATTTTACTTTGAAAAAAAAAATGTTAGTGGGCATATTTTATTTTTTTGAATTCGTACGATTTTAGTGTTTATGTTTGAATCAACGAACAATAAAATCCAGTTCTTCTTTTGAGCGAAAAACTAACTTTTCCCTTTTTAATAACTAGAATTTACTAAAATGGACCTAACGTGTATTCTATATTCCGAAACGAAATGCATATTTGGAATAGTGAGCAAATGTCCCAGGGGCCCCGGCCCCCCTGCTAACCATTTGGCGAATACAATTATTTAATTTTTTGCATAATGGGATTCCAGAACATACATGGTTATATGATTTCGCAACCTTTTACTTTTGCTACACACAGAGAAAAATTTTTTGAAATTCCAACTCAAATTTTATTACTACAAGTAACACCGGTCAGTACATTGAAATATTAATATCCACAACAAAATTTGGTTAATACAACTGAATTTTAGTTTACAACACCCATGATATATGAATATGAAAACCAATAAATTTGGTTAGCCCAACTAAAGTACACAACCAAAGTTCTAAATATTGGAACAAACATTTTTGAAATCAGATAAGTAGTTACGTAGATTACCTCCTACAAACAAACAAGCTTAAACACATTACTTCTTTATTATAACAGGTCAATTGAAAAGTCCCCGGCCTACCATACTAAAACACATTTTTTTTTTGGCAAAATTCGTTTTTTTTTATTCAACATAGTTCCCTTCAATGGTGATACACTGTTTATAGCGACCCTCCAACATTTCGATACCATTTTTGTAGTACGATTTGTCCTTTGTTTCAAAACAGGCCTCAGTTTCGGCGATCACATCTTAATTCGACGAAAATTTCTTCTTTTGAGATCTGAGAACTGGAAATAGGCCAGATCTGGAGAATACGGTGGATGCAGAAGCAATTAGAAGCCCAATTCATGGATTTTCGCCTTCGTTTTCACTGACTTGTTTTTGGTCAAAAGTGAGCTCGCGCGGCACCCACTTTGCACAGAGCTTTTTCACACCCAAATGTTCGTGAATGATGTACACGTTCAGTTGATATCTTTAGTGTACCTGCTATTTCATTCGAAATCATTTTGTGGATTTTTTTGATGTTTTCGTCCGTAACAACCTCTTTTGGGCGTCCAATGCGTCCACCGTCTTCGAAGCTCATTTCACTACGTCTTAACTTAGCATACCAATCCTTGATGGTTGATTTTCTTGGGGCAGTGTCCGGAAACTCGTCATCAAGCCAAGTTTTTGCTTCAACTGTACTTTTTCCCTTCAAAAAGCAATATTTTATCAACACGTGAAATTCCTTTTTATCCATTTTTTTCACAATAACAAAAGTTGCTTCACTTAAAATGCTATAATTCACAAACTAACAGCTGTCAAATGTATACACGTGTCTTTTGAAGGTTAGGGCTAACTAAAAATCGATTTCAGTCTAGTAGCGTCATCTATGTCTATGCGTTTTCGCAGAATTTCGCACCTCCTGAAAAACGAAAATCGCCATATCTGCTTAAGTAAAGCCACAAAATATTTATTTTGGTTTTGTATTTACATATCTATTGGTAAGAGAAATAATGTATGCCCTACCCCTACTCTTTTTCACACAATAGTTTAGAAGATTCATTCTTAACCTATTTTGCTCCGCCTTAAGTAAACAACGAAAACAAATTTATAGAATAACTTAATTTGTTTATTTTTCGTGCCGAACACCTGGTATAATTTTTATTGCAATAAAGCTTAGGCCGGTTAGAGGGTTCAATTCCACTTTTGTTTTTGAAACAATTTTTGTTTTCGATTTACCATTTTCAACCCTTTTATCTAAGCGTTGTCATATGACGAGTCAAATTCAAGAACCGATATATTCGGATCCCTAATAGATATTACAGCGCAGTCAAAAGCATAAGATAACATAAAAGTTTGAATACAACCAAAAATTAAAAATTTTGAATTATCATTTCACGGTTGCCACAAATTGATTTAAAAAATTGAATGTCGCATTTGTTAAAAGCTAAAAAAATTACAGAATAAAAATTTAATAGAAAATCTTTAAAATTGATTTTTTTTTTCAAAAAATTGATTATTCACGGTGATTAGAATTTTGAGAAAAAAATACAAATTTAATAAAAAATCTAGTTCCACTTACTTCACGGACCTCTTAGGACATTTTACTGGCTGGCGGGTCCCCAAATTTAAAATTTTAAATCCGAAGATTTTCAGAAAAAATAGTAGTAGTAAAAAATACGATAGTTGGAATTGTAGAGTTTTTAGGACTTAAGAAATTTAATATATACAGTTTTTTGAATGAATCTTTCTTTCTTTAAAAAACTTATTAGTCTCTACGATTTTTTAATAGGAAAAATTGATTCTTAAAAACATTCTGATAATTTTTTCGCATCTAAGAACTTTTTCTACAAAAGAAATAAAAAAATATTGTGAATTCAATTAAACAAAAAAACTGCCATTATTACCTTTATATTTTTAAAGAATTTTTTCCGAACCCTTCACGGACCCCTTTGGATGCAGCTACGGACCTCCATAAAATAAAATAGGCACTTAAAACCGAAAAAATATCCAAACTGCACATTTTTATAAAATCCAATATAATTATTTAAGTTCATGGCAACAGGATGTTTAAAGAAAATATGAAAAAATATGTATGTAATCGAATGCAAAATATGCATTAAAAATCATAAAATATGCAAAAAAAATCCAATTAATAGCCAAATGAGCAATAATATGCATTTGTAACAAAATATGCAAAAAATTCTTTAATTCAGAAAAGTATTTGGTCAAAATCGTTCTTGTTCTATTGACTACGAACACGCGTTTGCATGAAAGTCGCTGCCCTGGTAATCAGTAGATGTTGTTTTTACTAATAATAGTTTTCTATGAAAACATACAAAACAACTGTAATTACAGTTATTGGGACCTTGAAGTAATTTAAAGTATTGTCCATCGCTGCCCACAACTTTTTTCCATTTTTCTAACAGTTTTTGGAATTCGGAAGAACGACACGCCTTTTGAGGTAATCCAATCATCTTTTGCATTGTTCATATGAAGTGAACTTCGGCGGGTGGAGTAGGACTTTGCATTTCAATGTTTCCAAGTAGGTCTCGACCGGTCTTTCAACATATGGCCGAGCGTTGTCATGCTGCAAATATCACTTTGTCATTCATTTCTTCTTATTCCGAACCTTTTTTGCTTTAGTGCGCGGCTCAAACCCATGAGTTGAGCCCGATAGTGTTCCCCTAGACACAATGTGATGCAAACTGAGGAGCACCCAGTTTCCTTGCTTTTGAATCAATCCTGTGGCTTTTAGGCGTTTGCTGACTGTCGACTTATCCACACTGAAACGCAATGATTCTGACAACTTTTGGCATTCACCCACATAGAGCAATAATTCCAATTCTTCGTCTTCAAATTTTTTAGTTTCCCGTCCGTTCCTTGTCCTCGAGCTAAAAATCATCACTTTTAAAGCGACCAAACCACTTCCGACACGATTGTTCAGATAGAGCATGCTTGACGTACACTTCCACTAAGATTCGATTACCCTAGGTCGCACTTTTCTTCATATTAAAGTAATTAAAAACACCCCGCAAAAGCACATTGTCTGGTATGAAATTGGACATATTCGAGGCAATATTTAGTATTGTTTACGTTTTAACCAAATGACACATGCTTCCGAATTAGGGCATTCGTGGTCGAATGAAATCTTTTGAAAACTGATTTTTTAATAAGTAAATACAATAATACTATTCATGAAAACTCTAACTTTATCTTTTATTTCCAATCTAGGATCGAACTACAGCATTCCAGATGGAAAAAATTCCGTTTTATATTTTATTTTCAGAACTAAAAGACTAATTTCGATCAAAAAATTATGACCACGAATGTCGTAATTAGACCGTAGAATTTTTGAAAGAAAACAGATAATTTTTGTTAGTTTATGAAAAATTCCGTTTCCTATGTGTTATTATTGATATATTTTAAGTTTGCATTTAGTTATTTAAAATGCTATGTAGAAAGGCCTTTAACTCGAAGGAATAAACTTAAAACAATTTGAAAAATTTTAAATATAATATGTATATATCGCGATGATGTGTAATGTCAAGAGCATAATATTTCTATATCAATTTCTGAATTATTATTGGACATTTTTTGAAATGGCTCTGCTACTAATAAGTTACCACGACCTTTATTTTGTATTGTTTCAACTGATATTTCCACCGACAAACTAATTGAGTTTACACAAGTGAATTGAAAAAAAAAAAAAAAACTGTAACTTGCCTTATAATTTTAAGAAATTGTACAGCTAATATACCAATCCAAATACTCACTTTGGAGTAAATAACATACATAGGCCTACCAAATTTTTTAATAATTTTTTTTTTTAATATTCTTTTAGCTATCATTGCTTATGGAGTCTGTAAAAATCCACGTAATGAATCGGGAATTTGTATACAAATCAAAGATTGTGATTATTTGTTAAACATATTGAATAAAACCACAACTGGTATAAAATCTGATGAAAGAAACTTCCTCAAAGAAAGTCAATGCGGAACTGATAGTACACAAGAAACAATATCAAAAAAAATATTGGTAAAATGTTTAAGCATGTTTGTAAATAGTTGTAATAAATTTTATAACAAATACTTTAGGTTTGCTGTCCCAATCACTTTCGTAATATTACAAGTAATATTGAAAGTAGAAATTTCGAAACAGAAAAATCTACTCCTGGCAATATATTACCACAACCGGGTGAATGTGGTAAGATTTTATCAGATCGAATTTTAGGTGGAAATGTTACAAAAATTGATGAATTTCCCTGGATGGCTTTATTGCAATATAAAACAGGTAAGTAACACAAAAATAACTTAAATTCCAATTTTATTTGAAAATAAAAGGCCTTGTTGTAGAAACTTAATAAGCCAAAATTTTTTTGTTTGCTGTTTCCTACAAAAAGTCCTTCAATTAAGACTGGGGTATGTGATGAAAATCGAAAATCAAAACGAACAGCGATGCTATTTAGAATATTTAGTTTCGTGAAAATAAAATTGACTTTAAATTATTAAATATTAATTTTTATTATTTAGAACTTTTAATTTTGGCAATAAAAATTTTTAAAATATGGATCGTAAAATATTCAGCACTGAAAAGTTAATCGTTTTTGTTTTAACTTTTTATCACATGTCTGATTAATTGTATTCTACAGGGCCTGATCGTTATAATTTCTCGTGTGGTGGAAGTTTAATTAATTCTCGTTATGTCTTAACGGCTGGCCACTGTTTGAAACATCCCGATATGCCGGCTAACTGGGAATTGTATAGTGTACGCTTAGGAGAATGGGATCTTACAACAAATCCCGATTATACTGAAGACATTAGGGGACGGAAAGAATATGTTGATCCTTACAAAGATATTTTGGTAGAATATGCTATTGCTCATCCAGATTATGTTTCCGCATCGAAAGAGCAATACAATGACATAGCCCTAGTACGTTTGGCTGAAAGTGTTCCCTACACATTCTATATTATACCCATTTGTTTACCCATTGCCCCGCAATTGCGTACTAAATTATATACATCCACGGTTATGGATGTTGCCGGTTGGGGAATTACCGAAGACAATGTCGCCAGTTCAATTAAATTGAAAATTATGGTCAATGTTTGGAATATAACTAAATGTCAAGGTACATACCGTTCATTTAAGATCCCGATCAATGAGGATTATCAATTATGTGCTGGTGGTGAAAGCGGTATTGATACGTGTCGTGGTGATTCTGGTGGTCCTTTAATGGTTACCGAACGTATAAATAAGCGAGATGTTTATTTTGTTATCGGAGTTGTGTCATATGGACCACGGCCATGTGGTTTACAGGGTTGGCCTGGAGTTTATACAAGAATTGGTAATTATAGCGAATGGATTGTTAATAATTTGATGCCATAATGAGATTAAAGAAATTGTATGGAGATTTTTTAAAAATAAAATTAAAGTTGAAAACAAAATAAATAAGCAAACATTGTGCAATGAGATAAAAAATATGTTATAAAATACTTGTTTGGACCAAAATAAAAATTAAGCTCCATTTTCTAATATTGACAATAACTTTCGTAAAAAAATACATGGAAAGCAAAAACAGATTTTCATTTTCGTTGCTTTTGTTTAAGACTATTTTCGTAATATAAAGCCAGGGCTAGAAAACACACACAACAAATATAAACCTTGCCTATAAGCCTAGCTTTTATTTTAAAAGAGAAATCTTTGATTAAACATTGTAGTAAAAGGGAATTATATAGAAAAATATATTAATTGGTAAGGAGATTTGTTTTTGGTTTTTTTAATTCAAACACAATTATTTCACAAATTTGATCATAATCAAAATAAAATTACTAATCCTTACGTATTGTCTTCAAATACTTTGCTTCCATAATAAAAAAATATAAACTCGTCTTTTTTTTGCAGTCTTAAGCCTCTAAAATCCTTATCCAAATCTTTCGTAGCAAGTGTTTCTTCTACTTTATTGCAAGTATTTGTTCTAGAATTTTATCTATTATGGACATTGTTTAATTGAATTGAATAATTTAACATAAAAAAAACCAATTTGAATTAAAAATCTGTAACAAAAAAAAAACTTAATAAAATATCAAATAAAATCGAGTTTTGCTTAAAATTTTTTAATTCTATGTATTTTAACAAACCAAAAATATGTACTATTCAACGGATATTTTTAACAAAAAGAAATAAACAAACATAAAAAAATACTTAAATATTATGTTAAGCCAAATATTTTATATATAAGAGATTCTTTTAAATGTTTATTTTTTAACTTGGCCATAAAAAAACAAAAATTAATACTGAGTTTAAAAATATTATAAGTTTGTTTTTTGAGTAATTATCTTTACTTATGATGGACGCAAAACGATTTAAAAATGTTTTATTACAAATTTTTTTTTAAATATTTTACAAGTAACATAAAATCTTTTGTTTAATACGTACTGAAGAGAAAATATTTTTTAAAAATGTACATTAAGCTTTTAAATATCATAAGAAGCAATAATATATAAACAGTTACAATTTAATTATTTATTTATTTTTTTTTTAAATTTTTAAAATTTACTATTTTTTTAATGAGATTTTAGGAGAGTATTTTTTAGAATACTAAAATAAATATTTTAAAGATTTGCTAAAATATTTATTAATTTAATTTTTTGTTCAGTAAAAAATTGGCTTTAATAGAAAATACACAACAATTTAATACATGTATGTGATTCGTGCTATGATTGAAGCTGTAAAACCATTAGCACTAACTTTTTGAAAGGCCTATATTTGAAATTAAATTGAACTAAAGCGACTTCTTACAAACAAATTAAGGTTATTTAGAAGTAGAAGTTGTAGTAGTTTCAGTTGATGGTGTTGTTGTTGTTGCTGCTGTGTTGCCAAAGGTAACCAAATTTTCTAAAGCATTTATCCTTTTCTTAAAATTTTCCAAAAGACCAGCTACAGTTAAACAAAAGCCACGACTTGCTGGTACTAGGGAAAAATCTGGCCAGGAATATTGACTATTCCATTCGGATGTTTTATCAGAATCTGCAAGTATTATAAATTATTAATGAAAATCAAATATCTCTAATTACGAACAATTTTTTGTATAAAAAAAGAAGAAATTCATAAATGTATTAAATAAAAAATTAAGTTCTCAAAAATTACCTTGCTCTTCCTTGACATTTTCCAATAAATTCAAATTAAATTTCTTTGATAATTCCATCCAACCTTTAATGCGCTCATACATATTAATACCATTACGTTTAAAATGATCAAAAATTTCGTCACGAAAAATGGATGGAGGATTTTGGATTAATTTTGTAGTAGCCTGTACCATTTTTATGATGACCATTTCATTGTACATGCGCGAATTTTCTTTACCTTGTTGAGTTGCTTTATTCAAATTAAAGAAAAATTAATATTTATTAGGCTTTTTTTCAAAATTTGATGTTCTTTTCTTTATTTCAAATTTAATAATATTGAAAAATTATGAAAGATAGGACAAATTTATAAAAACAAACTATGTTTTCATTAACCAAAGTTGTTAGTATTGTAATTAGCTATTCTAACATATTTAAACCTATATTTTTATGACACTCTAAAAAAGGCTTGTTTATAAATAGAAAGGTCTGCAACCGAAAGGAATTGGTATATATGTTTGTTTCCTTATGAGTATCGGTATTTCAACAGACGGACAGACATCGCTAAATCGACTTAAAATCGCATAAGGATCACGAATATATATGGGGTCTTAGTTAGACCTATATTTCAACATGTTATTAACGGAATGACGGAATGAAACTGATACAGTGACTCACAGTCAAAGTGAGCCAGGCAGAATTTTCAAGTAAAATTTTTAATACATAATAAAAAGAAAATCTGATTGGCAAAAATATAAATTATTTTTTTTATTTAACTAAAAAGCTTAACAACATAACAAATTTTTCCGATAGATTTCTTAAGTAATATAAAAAAACAACAAAAACTTAAAAAAATATTCAAATGTGCATCACAGTGAAAGTGAACCACTAAAAGTAAATGTGGTAAATATTTAATACTAATATTTTGTTGGACTTCCTATCGCTGAAATAACGCCCTGCAGACGTCTAGGCATCGATTGCAATAAATACCGATTGAAGAGCATCGATGCGGCAGTTTTGTGAGGTAATGGCATGTTTTCAGATATTTTGGTCAAGATGGGCCCATAAATTTTCAATTATATTGAAATCCGGAGATTGTGGTGGACGTAACGTTTTGCTTTAAAATGTCTACATAAACAAATTTGTTCATAATTCTCGAAATGTGGTGCAAATTTTCGGTTCCACTTCCTGCCATGCTTCACACTTGGGGTAAGGTTTTTTTCCTGAAGCTGGATGTTCTTTTGTCGCCACTCCATTTGCTTTCGTCGGAGTTAAATAAGTTAAATTTACGTTCATCTGTAAATAAAACCTAACCAAATATTTTTAGTGAATATTTAATCTATTTTATGTGTGTATACCTTTTGCCAAAAACTCATATCGTTTTGAACATATTTACCAGCAAACTCTAGGCGTTTTTTACGGTTTATTTTGCTAATAAACGGCTTATTTCTTGCTACTATTATACCCGTGTTTTCTAAGCACTCTTCTAACTGTTTCAGGGTGTACTTGGATATCCAACTGACTTTTGACTATTTCCGTCAGTTTCAGAGCGCTTAACCGAAGGTTTATTTTTTGATTTCTATTACAATAAAAGCCTCATTTCTTTCCAAAAATGCTTTTTTATTACTTTTTTCATTTTATTTTTAATTCTACCGCGTCTTGTAAAGCGGTGAATAATGTGCTGTACAGTTCCACGGCTTTTATTGAAAAATTTAGCAATTTCTCTTTAAAATTTAAGAGCTAACTATATTATACTTTTGCTAGCTTAAGCAAATGTGCGAATACATATAATCAAATGTGTATGACTATATTGTACTTAACAAACTTTTCGTTAAGTTTCGTCAAGTGTCATTTGCTTAAGGAAACAGCGAAACTGACCGCACTTTACTTAAGGAATCATGTGTTTTTAAAAAAACTGTTTATGAAAAAGAAAAAAACAAATTTCAATGTACGCGGAAAATATTTTTAAAGAAAATTTTAATTGAAAATGTTAAACAACAAACATGCATGTATAACAAAAGGTGTGGGTTTTGTATTTGTTTTTCGATTGAGATGCAAGCACTGTTGCATTTTTAAGTACTTTTTTATTTATGTTTTCATTTGTTTCTTTTAATTATTTAAAATTAATATAGATTTACTTGTTCATTGTAAAATATTTGTAAATTGAACACATTAAATAATATTTTTCGAAAAGATACATATATTTTGGAAACATAAGAAGAAAACAGTTTTTGCAAAAGTACATATATTTGCAACTAAGTGTAGTAAGTATTTAAGTTTAAAAAGTACATTGTAGCCACCCAAAAGTCTTCAATAAGTTTATTAAGCATTTGACAGACCTTTCGTTAATTTTTGACACTAGCTTAAGTTAGCAAAAGTATAATATAGTTAGCCCTTTACCTTCTTTGTGAGTTCAATTACTCTCTCTCTAATTGCTACACTTGTTTGTCGTCCCATCCTCACTCTTTGATGTTTTATACACAAATAATGCAATAACAATAAGATCAATGCAAAAATATTAAAAACAAAATACAGGTACCGTTATTTTACTAAGAACAAAATCAAGTGGCTCACTTTAAGTGTGATTTATATTTGGGTAATTTTTTAAATTTTTGTTGTTTTTTATATTACTAAGAAGATTTATCTGAAATAACTGTTATATTTTTTAAGCTTTGAAGTTAAACAAACAAAGTACGTAATATTTTCGCCAATCTGTTTTTTGTTTTATTACTTGAAAATTTTGAATGTGAGCCACTGTATATAACCTCACCATGTATGGTGAAGCGTATAAAATTACCGAATTACTACCGGTACGATACATGTATTAAGGTAAAAGGTATTGAAGGGTATCGGTAAGAGCTATCAATTTAAAAGGGGATAACTGTATCATAAAGAAAGTTTCCTTTATTTTATTATGTACTCTAAAGAGTACATGTGTTTTGAACTAAATTATTGGAAAAAAATTATTCTATACATTTTTTGTGTATTTTAAATTACTTTATGATTGTGTTCTACAAATTCGCATAAGTATTTGTGAAAAAACTGGACATTTTAAAAATTCTGGATGGTGAACTAAATGTAATATCAAGTTGGGATTCCGCACATTTTAGCCTAACTTTTTGAAAGCTGTAAGTATGTCAGAAGAATTAGTTTATTTTAGCTTCAATTAAGTGTGTTTGCGAACTCAAAAATTTATACAAATTTGAAATTTGTAAAAGTTTTTACTGGAAGATGTTGTTTACACAAATAATCAGTAAGGAGAGAGCAAGAATAGAGAGTAAAATGAAAGTTCGATGCAAGAGAACTTACTGGTTTTTACCGGATAAATTTTTGCGAGTAAGAATTTGTAAGAAAAAAAACAGCTGATTGCAAAAATTATATTTGAAATACAAAGAATTTGTCCAAACACATTAAATATTTTTTTACAAAAGTAAAAAAAATGTGTTAATATCAGCTTATTTACGATGGAAGAAGTATGATGGAAGTCGGGAATGTTCCTGGAGAACACTTTACATCTAAATTCCGTTTTTATGCATATTTTCGATATTCAACGGTTGAATTTTTTTGTTTATTTATTTGGATAATTCTCTTTTTAACTCTCCTCTAACACCTTTCAAACCAACACATTAATTAGTGGGAAGAATTTCCTAGGTGTATCTTCTCTTAAAAAAAAATAGCTTTTTATAAAACGCGTTTTTTTTTATAAATTATATCCAATATATCAATAAAAAAAATCATAATATATGCAACAAAATTCTAGCATTTTTTTAGACAACATTTTAAGCTTAAAAAAGGTTTATTAAAAATTCGTATTCATAATCAGTATTTAAACTAATAAACGATTTAATGTTGAGGATGGCAACACTGTATCTTTTTATTTGTCACATTAATCGTAATGATGCAAATCAATGATTACTAAAACATACGGTACCCGTTTCTATGTATTTTATTTTTTTCGTTTTTTAGAAAAATATTGTTTTTATAAAATAAAAAATTTATGAAAACTTGTTTATTAATTAAAAAAGAAAAAAAAGAGTCAAAACAAAATGCCCAGTTAAAGTTCTACATAGATAATGATTTTATTGTAGATAAAAAAGTATAAACAACACACCACTAGTTAACTTTCAATAAATAATATCAAAATATATTATTATTTCTACTTAAATTCTTTATCGGGAGTTGAAAACGGGTCGCTCCTCTTGTCGTTAATTTTCGTCGATTTTTTTAAATTTTGGCAATAGTTTCTATTATAAACAAAATACAATTAAAAATATCACATTATTCAAATAAAAATGGTTTTTACCAATTCTTTTAATCAAATATAGAATGTCCATTACTTATTTAACAAAAACAAATATCTTCTTTTGATTAAATGACAATTTTTTTGCAAAAATGTTTAAAATGAAAATAAACACCAATCAAAAAAGTCATTTTAAAATAGGTTGAAAATAAGGTCGAACCAATTTTAAAATTCGTTTATTTACACAAGGTTTAAAAAAGGTATTTTAAGCTAAAATTCGTTTATGAATACAATTTTAGCAAATTTTGCTTAAAATTGGTTTGAATTACTGTTTAAAATTTTTATGAATACCGCTGTTAATGTCGTGATAAAAATGTAAGTTCGAAGGGGAAAGGTTTATCTCTAAACCGGTTGCTCAATCCGATTTGGATAGATACCTGATTGTGGCAAGATAATGTTTTGGCATGATAGTGGAATGGGGGACGAGTGGAATTGAAGCACTACATAAGGAGAACGAAATGGAATAAAACGGGAAATGAGTGGATTCGAAACACTAGACACGGAAAACGAAAGGAATGAAACGGAAAACGAATGGAATTGAACCACTAAACAGGAGAATGAAACAGTATGGAACGAATAACGAATATATTTTAAACACTAGTAACAAGAAGAACGTAATGGATTGGAACGAGGAACGAGTGATATTGACACACTAAATAATGGGAACGAAGTGGAATGTAATGGGAAATGAGTAGGAATTGAAGCATTAGACAAGGAGAACGAAATGAAATGACAGATCAGGGAGCGAAATGGATTGAAACTGGGTATGAGTGGAATTAAAACACTAGATAAGAACTAAATGGAACGAAACGGTTAGAAACCCAAAGTTTTAAATTTTTGGTTCCTGAATTATTGGATTAATCACAGATTATGTTATTTTATTAATTTTTGCTAGAAACATGGTAAAAATGTCGGTTCATAGAGTTCAAATTCCTGCCCAAATTCTTTTGGACCTAAATCTGATTTCTCCTCCGGCGTAGAAATCCACCAAGATAAAATTTATAAATTTTTACGCTGAGGGGAATAAAGGGGGAAATCTCCCCCTTAACGTCCTGCAACGGTAATAAATCTTAAATTTAAAATATATGTTCTGAAATTCAAATTCAACAGATATAATGTATTGATTTTTTCGAAGTATAAATAAATTTAATAAAGTAATATAAAAATGATTTTTAAAAAATACAAAAACAAATTAGGAGTTTAATATTAACTCTAAATAACGGAAGATTTGTAGTTTTATCATTTTTTATAAGTGACAACATTGAAAAAAGATACAATTAAGCAGAGCTTTGCATCCGAGTAGTACATTAATACGCACATTTCTTAGGATTATCTGATACCAAGTCTGATAATAAAATTTAATGGCTTAAATTGAGTTTATCTAAATTACTCAAAAATTAATAAAACTTTGTCCATTGAAATATAATTTTTTGAAGCAATAATAATGGTTGTTTCGTTGAATGGTTATAAAAAATCATAAGTCTACGATATTATGAAATCAATATGATTACGTTACTCGTTTTGTATAAGGTTGCGTTTACATTAGCTCGAAATATATTTTAAACTGTATACAATTATACTCGAACTAGAATTCGAAATGGAATAAATAGAAACTAGAATTCTATAGTAAGGTAAACGCAACCTTAGGGCATTGCCACACGTTCAATATACATATATTGTGATATTTGGATCGCGATTCATTTTAATGGATCGATGGCTCGCGCGTGTATGCTACACGTTTAATATTTATTGTGTCAGCATTTACATTATAAATGTAAAGCGAAGACTCGCTTTCACATTATAAATGTATTACTTTTTTATTTGTTTAATTTTTTGCAGTGCGTATTTTATTTTATTTCTTTATTCTTTCACTTTTTACTAACGTATCACGTTCAATATTTATCGCGTGATCCACGATCCGCGATCTGGATTTTAGAATATTAGGCTATTCTGCGATATGGATCGCGATCCATCAATACTGCATGCTATACGTTCCATAAATATCGCGATACTGGATCGGGATCAATATATATTGAACGTGTAGCACTGCCCTTGGGATCATATTTTACGTATAAACATAATTCGGTTACTTAGTTTCTTTCGCTTAAAACATTTTTAAAATACAGTAATCAATAAAAAAAAATTACCTTTTTGTTTTTCATAACCAGCCTCATTGAAATACGGTTCAGGTACCAATATAAGACCCTGTATGGATACAATTACTTGTAGCAATGTACTTTTGGGACTCCACACTTCCGTGTCCTTGCCAGTCCATGTTCCTAACAGGGATACACAAACTTTACCATCTTCATAGAGATTAGGGTTAAGGCGATCAGAACAATAACTAATGTAATGACACAATGGTGGACTATTTGGGTATTCACGAACCAATTGAATGTCAAAGAAAAACATGCCATCTTCGTAGGGTGTTTTTTTAGGACCCTCAATCATTACACTTAATAAATCCATACGATCTTCGTAGGCTCTGAAATGTAAAGATTTTGTTATTTTTTTATATAGATAAGTACTGTACACCATATTTCATGATATGTGCAATACTAACTAATATTTTAATTGTGTTTGAAATAACTACTTTCTAATTGAAACTTGACTTAATTATTTTTTTATTTCTCCACGATAGCAACTTGCAAACACAATTAAAAATGTTTTATTTTTTTCAATTGTTTTTAGATGGCTTTTTATGAGTCAAACAAAAAAGCACTTTATTCTGTGTTATTTTTGAATGGATAATGATAAATACTGTTAAAAATTTCATAACGATTAATATCTTACAAACTTATGTGTGTTTATTGACATATTTCTTTACATATATTAAAAATTTATATTAGTTTTTAAAAATGTTTACTGGTAATTTAAAAGTTCGTCATTTTAAAATTGAAATTTGCATTAAAACCAAAAAAATATGCATTAAAAACATTTATTTTAACAAAAAATACATTTTCAAATACTGAAAACCAGGAAAAAAAATTCAAGCTTGTCTTTAAGTCACTAAGATTTTTAAAATTTATAGAAAATAAAAAAAAAATTGTACCAGTAAAAACAAAATATACTCAAATATGCATTAAAAAGGAAGAGAATTATGCACTAGAAATGAGTCAAATATGCATTTGATGTCAAAATAATTTGAAAAATTATACTTTTAAAAAATTTAGATAAATTTACTTAAAAAAAGTCATATTTCACTTACCTTACCCATACACCTGGAGGTAAAGAATTCTTTAGCACACGATGTTCTCGTTGCACAGCCTTATAGTATTGTTGAGCATTGTTTGGATGAAATATGGTTACATGAAATTTATGAGATTTAGGAGCATTTGATAAAACTTGAAAACATTCATGATTAACATTAAGAGCAGCTCCTGATGCTAAATCACCAGCCGTAAGTGCTAGTAGTGAAATGTCATTGTCATCCTCTAACAATGGAGGTGAAGGTGTTGAGACATTTTCTGTTGTAACATCTTTGTTGGAAGAAGCAATATCACGAACCATTTTAACTACAACTTCTTCATCGCCATTAACAGTTTCATCACCATCTATTAAACCAATATCACACTCATCTTCTTTATAATATTTTTCACGTAATTCATTGCAACATTTTATTAGTTGTCCCTTAAGTAATGAACATAAACGCACACATACCAATTCTGGAGCCGCATTGTCTGATAATTCTACACTACTAGAGGAAATGGACTTTTGATTATCACCTTCTTTTGCCAAGGAATTATTCGGATCTATATTTGTTAAATCGGAGGAACTTGTGTAAGTAGTTGAACTACCATCGAAAGTTTGAGTACCAGAATAATTACCAGAATCATCTTGCCAGTTTGCGGTCAGTTGATTTGTTTTCTGGAATGCGTTTTCTATATTGAGCATAACTGAATTTAAAAGTTGATTTTTTTCGGCATTATATTGTTTATTTTTACCAGGAGAAACGTCGAACTTTGGTAAAATGTTTGAAACAACAGTGGAAATGTTATTATCATCATCAGCAGTAACTTCATCATTCGTATTTATTGGCATATCTTCAGTTTTTTTAGATTGTGGTTCTCTGGCAGCTGCTACTTGGGAAAAACGTCTTTTAAGGGACGACGGTGAATTTAACTGAGCAATAGAGTTAGTACCATGATTATTCATATTGAAACATTTAAATGCACTGGATGATAAATTAAACAACACTTTGGGTGCATAATCTTTTGATACAGATTCTGGTAAGGTTTGTAGTTGTTGTGATAAAGATTGATGTGTTGTTTTTCGTACGCTACCTGTACTAGCACCGCCGCCACTATTCACAGCCACAATAGCACTATATTGATATTGGTGTTGTTGTTTATTGGTACTAGGTGAAGTTACTTCACTAAATAAACGATTTTTTTGATCTTGTACACGATCTTGTATAGATTGATTATCAACTTTACGAACACGTTGAATAAGACCCTGGAGTAAAATATTAAAAAATAAAAAGTTTTGCACTTATTTATTTAAACAGGAGTCCTGAGTTTATAAAAATAGCTTAAAATATTTTTCTAAAGAATCTTTCCCAGATTTTATGAAAATTTTCTAATAGAAAACCCCTTAATTTCTAGGAATTTTTTGTTTATAGATAAACATACCATAAAATTATCTTCATGAAAGAAATTTGTATTTAATAATCGATCGAAGTAACGACAACCTTTATAAATAGTCAATAGTTTACGCATAACCTAAAAAAAGCAACAAAAAATCAAAATTCTTATTATAACAATAATAGCTTTTGACATACCTCTGGATTTTGCAAATTTGGACTAATATTGAAAATCTCTTCTAAGCGAGCAATAGCAACACGTGCTCTTTCCACATTTGATATAAAATGCGATTCAGTAACCCATAATTTAAATTGGATACTTTCACCACCCAATTCGCTATTTTCTGATTCAGTTTCCCAGGAATCCTCCGAATCATGACCCCAATCACCCTGATCATATTGACCGACTTCGAATAGATCTTGGGGCCAACACTTACTAATGTGACCATCAACCCACCAAACTTCAACAAGACCATCAATATAATTATCAATTATTTGACCAGCTGTACAATTAGCATCTTTTCCGACAAAATTCGCTACACGTATAACCATGGTACCCGGACGATACTGAAAATCGGGATGGTCTTTAAGATCATATACACTATTTTCAGATTCGCCTTTATAAGAGGGTCTAGGACAAAAGTAATAAACATTTTTATTATAATTTTTAGGAGAGATCATTTGCATAATTTTACATACTTTGGTTCATCGACTGATGTATAAGTGGTAAACCATTTAACATGAGCTGTTCTGCCTTGGTGATCAACAGTTTGAATAACGCCATAATCACGATAGCTTGTATGGGAATCTTCTTCATCGCAAATAACAAAATCACCGGGGAAGAATTCCTAAAATACAGTTTTCGTAAGAACTTTAATAAAAGGTACTTTTTTATAAAAGGTACTTTTTTTATAAAAGGTACTTTTTTTTAAAAGGTACTTGTTTTATGAAAGGTACTTTTGTATAAAAAGTACTTTTTTATAAAAGGTACTTTTTTATAAAATGTACTTTTTTAAAGGTACTTTTTTATAAAAGGTACTTTTTTATAAAAGGTAATTTTTTATAAAAGGTACTTTTTTATAAAAGGTACTTTTTTTTAAAAGGTACTTTTTATAAAAGGTACTTTTTTATAAAAGGTACCTTTTTATAAAAGGTACTTTTTTATAAAAGGTACTTTTTTATAAAAGGTACTTTTTTATAAAAGGTACTTTTTTATAAAAGGTACTTTTTTATAAAAGGTACTTTTTTATAAAAGGTACTTTTTTATAAAATGTACTTTTTTATAAAAGGTACTTTTTTATAAAAGGTACTTTTTTATAAAAGGTACTTTTTTATAAAATGTACTTTTTTATAAAAGGTACTTTTTTATAAAAGGTACTTTTTTATAAAAGGTACTTTTTTATAAAAGGTACTTTTTTTAAAAAGTTACTTTTTTATAAAAGGTACTTTTTTCAAAAGGTACTTTTTTATATAAGGTACTTTTTTATAAAAGGTGCTTTTCTAACAGGTACTTTTTTATAAAAGGTACTTTTTTTATAAAAGGTACTTTTTTATAAAAGGTACTTTTTTATAAAAGGTACTTTTTTATAAAAGGTACTTTTTTATAAAAGATACTTTTTTATAAAAAGTACTTTTTTATAAAAGGTACTTTTTTATAAAAGGTACTTTTTTATAAAAGGTACTTTTTTATAAAAGGTACTTTTTTATAAATGGTACTTTTTTATAAAAGGTTCCTTTTTGTAAAAAGCACTTTTTTATAAAAGGTACTTTTGTATAAAAGAAATTTTTTAAAAGCACTTTTTTATAAAAAATACTTCTTTTTAAAAAAAAATATTTTTTCAAAGATACTCTTTTATAAAAGGTTCTCAAAGATAATTTTTTAAACGGGATTTTTTTCAAAGACAATTAAAAGGGTTAATCATCCAAAAAGACTATTATTTATAAAATGTATTTCAGTAGAAACTTACGTGGTTATCTAAATGATGTATTGGATAAAGTTGAGTTGAAGGTATATTACTTTCTATGGTACCATCTTGCCATACTACCGTAGCTGTACTGTAAACCAATAAAGCATCATTAACTAGTTCATCACCTTCTTTAGGATTAAAATCTACTAGTGGCTTGGATATAAACGGTTTCTTGCGGCCCTTCTTCTTCAATTGACGTTTGGTTAAATGTTTTGGACTCATACAAGGAGAAGGAGTAGAACAAGTGGACAATGTTGTAGTAGAACTAACACAATCTTCTGTAAATTGTTTAAGATTCTCACAATTCTCCTCATCTATTTCTGCTTCATCTTCAGTTGAAAACCATTCAGAATCATCTTTTGTGTTTGTAGTTGTGGAGGCGGTAGAAGAATTATATTTGTCATTATTGGTGCTACTTTCTTGTAAAGTTTCTTTTTTGCTCAATTTATCACTTTTAATAAGACTTCTTTTTAATTTATTGCTAAATTTATCATCTAAACTTAATCTTTTCTTAATTTTTTCAACATTATGACGAGTTTCAGACCATCCACCCGTACCTACAAATATTTTTTGATTTTCTTCTTTTTGTTGTTGATAGATTAATTTAAATTTAATTGCTTGTTCTTTATCCCAATCAGATTCTTTCATGATTGTATCACAGGCAGAAAATGTCAGATAAGTACGATCTTGAATTTGTAGCATACAGGATTCAAAGAGATTTAAACGTTTCAAACGTTTAAGATTATCACCGGTAACACATGGATTTGGTTGCATTGTAATACTTTGTAAATTTGTTTCATCCGATAAAGCTTTGCATTGCCAATGAACCCAAACAGTATCTGTATAAACACTTTCTATGGTAAACTAAAAGAAGTAGTGTAAAAAAAACCGGGGAAAACAATTTATGAAGGTTTAATAATTAAAATTATGTATCTGCAATTTTTTAAAATATCATCTTATATAACTTTCAGTAATAATTTCCTTTTTAAAGCGAATTACTGCATTCGTGATCGAACGAAATCGTTCGAAAACTGATTTTTTAATAAGCAACTACAATAATACTAATAATGAAAAGACCAACTTTAACTTTTATTTCCAATAATAAACATAACGGAAAAAATTCCGTTTAAATGTGTTATTTTTAGAAATAAAAAACTAATTTTGATTGAAAAATTACGATCACGAATGCCGTAATTATTTTTCTCCATTGTTGTTTCAACAAATAGAAGGTTTTTAATAAGAGTTTTGATAAATCCAATTTAAATTAGCAGTTGTATTTGCATAAATACATATAAATATACATATATGAATGTTTTTAAGCAGAATGAATTTACCTTTCTTGTCAAAGGTTTACCCTTTTTTTTATTTATGTGCAATGGTATATTGGGTGTTAAGATTTTTATATTCTCTATGGATGGCAATCTACCAATAATCTTATTTCCCGGATAAATTACTAGCGGATTAAAATTATCAATTTTGTGGGGTGAATTTAAATCTTTAAAATTAAAAAAATATTTTGAAGGGATTTCAATACGACACCCATAGGCAGTTCTGTAAATAAATTTTGGTATTTATATTATTATATTGTACTCATCTTTTTTACACATCTAGGTTATTTGACTCACCTTAAAATGGCTTTTTCTTCTACTTCTTTTGTACTACCAACCCATGAATCCAAACATACAGCAGTATCACGTTGCCATTTGGACATGACTTTTAGACGTTCGGCATTCACATTTTTAATAACATGTTGTGTTCCCGGAACTTTTATGTCAGCTTTCATGTTAATGTCACGACAATAACCTATTTGGGTATCTTTACCTGGTACCAAACGCCTTACAACATCTCCGGGCATTAGAGTACGATCAGCCAATCCTATCTAAAATAATGTTAGCATTTAATTTTTTAGAACAAAAATGGAAGCAAAAATTGGGCAGGGGATGTTTTCAAAAACAAAAAATCGTTGTTTCTGACGAATATTTTATATATAAAAACGTTCACACAAGAGGCCGTTTCACGTTTCACACAAGAGGCCGCCACCAGTATATGAACCAATATTCCAGTTTTCAATAGGTCCATTCGTTTACTTTTCTTAGTCCAGGTCCAGTAGAAATTACTCAGCAACAAACTTACAGAGAGTAAGACAAATTTACTCTCAAAAAATAAATTTCTAAAAAAAGTACGCGAACGGAAAATTTGCAATAATTTGCAAGTTTGTTTAACAGCTGATTGCAAAACTAAATTATTACTGGTCGATAAAGAAAAATGGGATTTTTGTTGTAAAATATTAAGCAGAAACATTTTAAAACGTTTTCTTTATCTTTGCCATAATTCATTTAACAATAAGGGTTTTCACTCTTGGTAGTATATTTTTTTTTTTTTTTTTTATTTTTTTTTATTCAACATTTTGTAATTTCAAAGCCTAGAGGCCAATTAATAAATTACAATATTCCACTCACTTAAGGTTACCTTAAAATTTATAAATTAAAACCCTGATAACTATTTATTTGATACCGTATAAATAAAGTATATAACATTTTGCTATCCCAAATTGAAACGAGAAAAAAAGAATAATGTAGTAATAAAAAATTATCAAAAAGAAAATAAAATTGTTGTAATTATTGAAAGTTATTTAAAAGTTTTCTTTTATAAACATGAACGCTATAATTGAATTGCCCTAAAGATGCTGGCAGCGCATTAAATAATAAAACCACACGCCTATGAAAAGACCGACTTACCCAAGGAGTATTGAAAGGTGCAATTAGACTATGAGACCTAGTAGATCTAGTAAATCTAAAAAAAATTTGATATAAACAAAGGACACTTTATACTAAAAACTCGATAGAAATATAATAGGAGACGTATTTTAATAAAATCACGAAACGATGTTCCAAGAAAACGAATAACATGTTCTGTAATATGTTCACGAATTCGTACTTAATATACATATCTTATAACTCTGTTAAATAGCAACTGAATGTCCCTAATATTATAACCCCAAGTACCAGAAAATACCTCCAAACAATATAGAAAAAGAGGCATTATAGTACTGTGAACAATTCTTTCCTTGACATAAGCAGGAATAATAAGATTTGTATTATATAATCTCCTCAAAATAAAAAATACCCTTGACGTAAGATATCTAATATGATATTCAAATATCAAATTGCAGTCAATAACTACACCTAAGATAGATAAATGGTGTACAAATTCAATATTAGTTCCATTAATAGATAAATAAACATCCTGAACATAATTATGTGAGGTCAAAAATAACATTGCCTTTGTCTTCATTGCATTAGTTGATAAGTAATTATTAATCATCCAATTTGAAATACAGTTTGTAGAATAATTTAACACAGACTGAAGTACATCTAAATTATCCTTTCTACCACAAAATAAAACTTGAATATCATCCGCATACCCAAAGAGATAACATCTTCCAACATCCAATATATTAAAAAAATCATTTACGAACATAGTAAACAGAAGGCGACCAATAACGGATCCCTGTGGGACACCACTTATGACTGGTATAACATTAGAAACATCAACACCCGAGGATACAAACTGACCACGATCTGTAAGATATGAACAGATTAATGAAGCTGCTGTCCTTGAAAAATTATAAACTTCAATAAGTTTCTTTAAAAGTAACTTATGACATATTCTATCAAATGCCTTAGTAAGGTCAAGTGACAGCAGTACACATAAATTTTCAGTATTCACATTATTCCTTATAGTATCAGTGAGTCCCACTAAAAGCGAAGTAGTACTATGTTTCTCACGAAAACCAAACTGACAGCTACTCAAAAGATTATTTTGGTCCAAATATTCAGTTATCTGAGCTTTCATCAGTCTCTCCACAACCTTCGACAATACAGGAAGGACAGAAATTGGTCTCAAATTTTCCACATTATTAGACAAACCTTGTTTTCTAATTGGTCTTATACGTGCTATTTTCCAAATACTCGGAAATGCAGAAGTAGTTAAAATCGTGTTAATTAAATGAAGAATATGCCTACCATAAATTGGTAAAATTAATTTTAAGAATTTTATCGTACATCCATCACACCCCCTAGCATTAGACTCAATAGCATAAAACTGATCAAATATTTCACTCAGCAATACACATCTAAATGAAAATCCGTTGTTCGAGCATGAAGTTAGGTTAAGATCAAAAGGCAAATCCTCATTACTTTGATTAGATGCAAACATATCATTTAAAGCCGTAGCATCAGGGTGATCGCCATAAGACTCACTTTCTAGAATACCATTATTTCTCGACACTTTCCACATACTTTTATTATGAAGATTCTCAAATAACTGGGCATGAGCCATACGTTTTTTTTTTTCCTTATTAACGATTTTGCCTTGTTTCTTAATCTACAATACTTGTATATTTACAACGATTTTATACTAGATAGCGTGAACGACTTTTTCGTGTATTTACTTTCCGCATAAACACAGTTATTGTAAAATAATCAATCAGGTGATTTTTTTTTTGTTTTTCATCAATTTGAAAACAAAATATCAAAAAGAATGAATTTGTTAACAAAAAATGCCTATAATTACGGAAAAAGATTAAATTATAATTTTTTAGAGCAAAATGCAATTAACCAAATTCAATTTGCAGAGATTCTGGTTTTGAAGATACGGTATTACTAGTAATAATAAAAACCAATAGCTGCTAAACTTCACTATCTGTCCATCTTTTATTACTTATTTTTTCGCGCTTTTGCTTTAAGTTGGGTTTTTCATTATTTTGATACATTATTCAACACAAAATGAAAAAAAAAAAAATCAAACAATAGTTTTTGTTGCTAAACGATCAGCTGTTTTAGTCTTGTAAATGTACAACATGTATTTACTATACCTTTTGGTCTTGTATTTTAACCACATCCTAGTAAATTTTAGCACTATACATTTTGTTGTTGTGGTGTAGTAAATGGTAGTACTTTTACTATATCTACAATCTCTACAAGGTCTACAAGGGTAGTTTACTACCAAGAGTGAATACCTTCAATATTTGTTTCTTTGCATTTGCATACAACGTAGTTGTGAAACATTTTTATTTGTATTTACATAAATTACTCATATGTTTTTCAATCGCACTTCCCGTACTTTTTGTTTGGGTAAAATGGTAAAATTGTGAAAGAATCACCTGCTGCTAATAAATCAGCTGTTTCTCATTTATTAAAAAAAATAAACTTAAATAAAAAACTTAATATAAAGAACTTTCTTCTTAATAATGAAAAATACATTTGAAAATTTAAATAGTTATTTGCCATTTCAAATATATTTATTTATTAAGTCGTTTTTTAATATGAATAAATTTGACGTTTATTTTTGGGTATAAAATATGGTTTTGTGCGTTCGCAGTATTTTGGGCAATTTTATAATTTTGTGAGAATTTTTTGCTTACTTTCATTTTACCAGACCACCCAAAATTACCTCGTACATAGCTTATTTGTCTACTAAAAATTTGCAGAAAGATAAACTCTCAACATCAAACTGTCACTTTAATCTCTCTTTTTTCTTTATGTTTACTAAGTATTTGTGTAAACGAACGACATCCAGTAAAAATTTGTACAAATTATTATGTGAACGAACGGAACTAATATGGATTAACAAATATATTTATAAAGAATAGTAAAAATAAAAATAACAGTCCTCTCCAATATTCGCACCCTCGGCAATTTTTACATGGATTCACCATGGCGAATTCCAAAATCCCGGGATTTTGTTCAATTACTTATTTTGAAATATGTGAAGGAGATCTAAAAAATGTGATTTTATTTTCTTTATCCTATTCCTTTAGATTTTCATTTAGTTTTTTTTAATTACAGAAAACTAAAAACAAGTATTTACAGTTATCTTTGCACAATACTCCTACAATTGCATAACTGCATATCAGCATCAGAAAAAAGAACAAAGTAGAACAATATGTAATAAAATTGTAAACTCCAGACTTACCGAATCTTCAAAATGTATAGAAATTTTGCCTTCGGGAAACCAGACAACACGTACCTCACCCTTATCTAAAACTTCTCCATATTCATCATCTTCATCATCTTCATCGCTTGAAGAAGTCCCACACGTTTCAAGGATTAAACCAAATTTAACACCACCCTTCTTATCGATCCGAAATACTTCATCTTCAAAAAAATATTGACCATCACTGGATAGAATAGTGTTGTGTGCGGAAGCACCTTCTTCTGTTTTGGTTTTACTATTATTTGTGGCAACCTTTGGAGAGTTCGTTGTATTTGTAGTTTTTTCTTCTAAAATTTTGGGTGAGGCTCCTGATGATTTACTGTTGCCAAATCCCTGTATATCGGTAGCTGAAGCAACAATATTTTCCGATGTTATTGATGATTCATTTTGTGGTTGAATATCTTTTACATTTGTAATTTCTTTATTTATTGATACATTAGTTTGTAATTCATTGGACTCCTCGTTCGTTGTAATGGTCACTTCCGTTTCCATGTTATTGATATTTTTCAATTTTTATCTAGTTTTATTTGTTATACTCAACACTAAATTTTTCTTGTATTTTATATAATTGATTGCTTTTATTTGGCCGAAATATTATTAACAGAAATTAATATTTAAAATTTACAATTTTTTATAGTTTATTTTTTGCCAAAATTAACGGAACTAATTTTTTTCGACTGTTGGATGCAAATGAAAATTTATAATAAAAAATTACGAAGAAGAAAAGAAAGAATGCAATAAGAATTCGTATGACGTCAGAGATGCCATGTCTAGCAATAGTTATTATTTCAGGGAAAAATTAATGTGATACGTGAAGTGCACATAAACAAATTTGTAATTCCTATATTTTTAAATCAATTTTTGCGGTTTTGAGATTAGGTTTGTTTTTTTCAAATTTTATATAAATTTTCCATACAAATTTAAGTAGATACAGACTTGCTAAGTAGTTATAAATATAGCTACTTAAAAATTAAGAATGTATAAAAATGCTGCCTAGTCTTGGAAATTTTTTGCTTTTCTCTTTTAAATCTAAACAAAAATATTTGTCATAAAAATATTTAAAATTTTTGTGTTTTTAATTTGATGAAATATTAAAAACTACAAAAGCTAACAAATGAATAATGTGTTTGTAAGTTAAGGTAGAGCAGGGCAAATAATATAATTGCTCTATTTTGCGTTCCCGCGCAGTCCATATACGAAAACAGCTCTCGTACAAAGGCATCCCAAAATGTATTGTATTTGTTTATTGAATATAAAGAAAAGTCAGGGATAGATAGATAGATAGATAGATAGATAGATAGATAGATAGATAGATAGATAGATAGATAGATAAAGAAGTAGGGATAGTCGTTTTTTTACAAGTAGTTATAGATATAAAATTCGAAAAAAACAAACCTATTATGTATAAAAACTTTTTTGGCGATACCATAATTTTGAGCAACTTTATTCAAAGTTTAAAAACCGCCTTGTCCATATTAAGTGGCCCATGGACTATCAAGCATGGTGTTCAACATGTCCAGCATTTGATAATGTACAGCGTTGTTTGATGGCCATTTTACAAAAACAAATACACGGAGTCATCAAGCCATGCTGTACAGCAGCTTGATAGTCTATTGGCCGCTTTATACCGTGTACGTACCGTTTGCGGTACGTCATAAACTGACTAGAAAACGGAATATAAAAGCAACATCAAAACTGTGAACAGATTCTGTAAGACGATTATCGTCTACTTTCGCAAAAAATATTTTTACGGACTCTCCGACACGGATTCATGAATCCGGCTTTAAGTGTACGTTTGCGGTCCGTAAATACGTATCCGTCAAAGCTTGTACTTAAACGGAACGTTAACGGATCGTATAATTGAGTTCTCGAAAACAATACGTTTTGACTCTGTTTTGGTGTGTCTGTTTCTATTCGTTTTGTTAAAAACGAATACTTAAAAAATATGATGTGTGCAAATAAAAATATTGTTTGACAGTTTACAATAGATTTTTTAAAAAATGTACAAAAATGTAAATTTAGATTTGTTTTTTTCGAATTTTATATAAATATTCTATACAAATTTAAGTAGTTATAGACTTGCTAAGTAGTTATAGATATAGCTACTTAAAAACTAAGAATGTATAACAATGCTGCCATGTCTTAAAACTCATTGGCTTTTCTCTTTTAAATGTTAACAAAAATATTTGCCATAAAAATATTTAAAATTTTTGAACTTTTAATTTGAATATTTAAAACAACAAAAGCTAACAAATGAATTATGGGTTTGTAAGTAAATGAAGATCAGGGCAACCCATATATTTGCTCTATTTTCACGTTTCGATTTCGTACAAATAATAAATAAAAGTGAGGTAAGTAGGGATAGTCGTTTTCTTTACAAGTAATTATAATTTCGAGAAAAAAAGATTTGTTATTTTACTGTTTTTTTTCAATATCATTATAAATAAATAACTAAAATTTGCCATTAAAAATTAAAAAAATTAAGCATTTACACACATTCGTTTTCGTTGAAAAAAACGTTACGAATACGGATCGGATACGTAAACGGTCCATCATTGACGGTATTTCAACGGTTCAAATCAGTATCTATGTTCCTTAAACGCCGTTTTCTGGTCCGTATACAAATCCAGAAAACGGATCGTAAACAAGACGTATTGTTTGTTGGGTACTAATAAAATCATTTAAGTATACCATAAATGAAGTGGGACCAATTACGGACTCCTGGGAAACTCCACTCGTAACCGCCAAATGATGGGAACTTTTCCCAGCTTCTAAAACAAATTGCGAACTACCATCAATATAAGACTATACCAGTTTGCAAGCAGATCTTGAAAAATTAAACATGCTAAAAAATTTATAAACTAACCTTGAGTGTACAACTTTATCAAAAGCTTTTGACAAATTCAAGGAAAGCAAAACACTAGATTTTGTCATTCCGTGTGTAACATCACGGAGCAAAGACGCAAGCGGGCGTGCTTATTTTTACCTAGATTAATGTACATCTTCACTAGCAGTTTGGTATTGAAAATGAGCAACATCGGTCCAGTGGTCAAAAAGTTGTGAGTGAAAATGTGAAGGTACCTCTAAACTTTCAATACAAATTGGTGCGTTTTAATACAATTTCATAGTAGCGACTGGTAGTTAAAATATTTTCTCTTATTTTTCAACCAGTCCCTTAGAATTGAATAATATTTTATATTCACATCAAATATTTTCACCTCGAAAAATTTTTTTCACCTCTAAAATTTTTTTCACCACAAAAAATTTTTTCACCTCCAAATTTGTTTCCAGCCCTAAAATTTGCTTTGACGTTCAAATTTTTTTCACCTCAAAAAATTTTTTTTACCTCTATAATTTCAGTTCTAAAGTTTTTTACAAAAACAGTGACATTTTTTTAGGACATTGGTGGAGGGTACTTAATTCGGCGCAGCCGAATTCAAGCCTTTTTTTACTTGTTTTCATTAAGATTCCGGCTAAAACCTGATTGATAAGAATGAAATAATTTGTTTTAATTAATGAATTGAACCATCTGCTCGTTAATAATGTATTCCATGATTTTCGAAAGAATTAGCATCTTTTTTAATCGGCACTTCAAGTGAGATTTAACATTCAGAACGACATTCAGAGGTTAATAAAATTGTATTTATAAGATGGGTTAGTGGGACACATATATATGAATATATTATTTTAATGAATTTAAGTTGTATACAGTCATATCCAGCAACATTCAATCAGTACTAAATTACACATCACACTCATCTATGCGACAAAAGTTAAATCATAAATGGTTAAATGAATTAATTAATTTTACCTCGCAATAGAACAAATTCTTACCAAAAGAAATACATTTTAAAATTGGTAATTTTGGATTTAATTCAATAAATTTTAATTCAGAATTAAAAAATTTAACTAAATTTTCATGCATTCACATGTTAACTTTTTATTCGATTAATTATATTTAAATCCATTTAGTAAAATAAGCTTGGCAACCTTAAGACTTAGAAGTTATTAATTCTTTGTGAATTTATCAATAACAAGTAAATTTTGCGGCATTTTTTGTATCTGCACATTTTCTAGCAAAAATTATTTAAAAATTCTTTGAAAATACAAGTAAAAATGACCGCAGTTCCACCGCCAACTAATATTTCGACCTTATTGCCTTTAGGTAAGTATTCTGAAATAGAATTTAATTTAACCTTTATAAGAAGTTTTATTTTTCTACTCTGGGCAGAATTGGTAGACAAATGTATTGGTTCCCGCATACACATCATTATGAAAAACGATAAAGAAATGGTTGGAACTTTATTGGGATTTGATGATTTCGTAAATATGCTATTGGACGATGTAACGGAATATGAAAATACACCTGAAGGAAGACGTATTACAAAATTGGATCAAATATTGTTAAATGGCAATAATATAACAATGGTATGAGGTAAATAGCACTTTTCGGCTTATTAATACATACGTTTCTAAATATTTTAGTTGGTACCAGGTGGAGATATACCGGAGTGATTGGTTTTTAATTTTTTTTTATCTATTTAATGTGTTATTGCTATTTAAGATATAAATAAAAACCTAAAAAGACTAATCAAAAGTGGTGCCAATTTCTTATAAGGAAAAGTTTACCTAAAGCGATAAGGAATTCCATCCACCGCTTACACGTCGGTGTGGATAAAACAGGCTTATTTACAGCTTACAAGCACTACCAAAATACATGACTGTCCATTAGAATGGGTCGCACTACATACAAAAAAAATTGTGCCGGTCACCCCCTAAAATTAAAGATAATGTGAAGACTGTCCCAAAAAAATTGTTTGTCACGCGCTTTTGCTATTTTTAGAATGATTATTCTTAGAATGACAACAGCTACACTTTCTACTTTGATCACTTTTAACTCTGACGTCAAGTTCTAGAAGTGACCTGGATTTCAACACCCCCAATTTCCATTTTTTTCTAATCAATAAAAAAAAAAGCTTTTAAAATTCCATGAAATTTTGTCTTTTTTATTATTTTTTATTCAAACAAAAAAGTTACAAAAGTTTTAAAAAAATCAATTTGACTATGCCAACATTTGTTAAAAATAAGCTTTACTCTTTAGTGACACTTGTGTGCTTTACCGTTGTGTTAATTTTTTAACTTCTTACTTTTTACTAATTTTTCTATCAAATATCCTTTTTTCTCTATTCTTAAAAGTATAAAAAATCTTTGGTTAAAATGACTTGGAATTTCTAATCCTACACTCAAATAAAGAAGTTAGTATAAAAATGTGTTTATCGTTATATGTCCCAGTTTACAGTTTTTGTAATAATTTTTAGTACAAAATTATTACATTTTAACATTTTTTCTATTCTCTTTTTTTACAAGTTACCAATAATTTTACTAATTCTTGTTGCTGAATTTACAGCTATTATAATTAGCAAACATTTTGACTATTTTCTTTTTTCTAAATTGAGAGCAAAGTATTTGAAAAAGTTGAAATTTTTTAATAAAATAAAGAAAATTCCAAGGGATAAAATAAAATGAAATAACAATTTATTTTATACTTTATTGAAAAAATTAGTTGATATTAGCAAATCGATATCCATAAGATATTTATACCCTCCACCATATATGGTGAGGGTATATATCAGTTTGTCATTCCGTTTGTAATATGTCGAAATATAGGTTTAAGACCCTATAAAGTATATATATTCGTGATCCTTATGCAATTTTAAGACGATTTAGCGATGTCCGTCTGTCTGTTGAAATGGCGATCACGACGCGAAGACGCAAGCGGGGGTGCCTATTTTTACCCAGATTATTTAACATCCTCCCGAGCAGTTTGGTATTTAAAATGAGCAAAATCGGTCAAGCGGTTCAAAAGTTATGAGTGAAAATGTGAAGGTACCTCTAAATTTTCCATACAAATTTGTACAATTTTTCTGTATCTATTTTTTTTTCTGTTAAGTAAGTAAAAATGTTATTAAATCTTCTTATTGTTCGATTACATTTATTGTCTTACATACTATGAGAAGAGCTATATGTGTGTTACTCTGATAACTAAGTTTACGTAAAAATCAACAATGTTAAAGTCGCTAACAGAGCAGACCTCTGTAAATAACATTGCTAAAACTAAATAAATAACATTACTAAAACTAAATAACAAAAGTTCGTTACATAAATTGACAAAACATATTCATATTACAGTTCATGCAAAATTTAGTATATACGTATATCATCTTCAGCCCCTATGGTGGAGGGTATTCAAAGATTCGGCACAGCCGAATTTAGCCCTTTTTTACTTGTTTTTCTTTAAAGTTACAGTTTTGTTTACTTAACAGACTTTTTTATAATATAATTCCTTTTTTATTAATACACAAAAATTAAATAGAGGAAACTATTTTATATATTGATATTATTTTTTTTTTTCTTAAATTGATGTAATATAAATTATACCAATTTAATAATTTAAATTCTGGCGAGACTCCAGCTGGCTATACTGTTCTCAACTTCTTATTTTAGCAAATATATACTCATTGAGGATTTCGTCCGTTACCTTATTTGCGGATTCACTAACAACACGCACAAAGTGTTCGGAAATTCTAATATATAAATTGTAAATTTTAAATATAGATGCCAAAATTTTGAAATAACATATATACACATGGTGTCATGGTGGCTCGGTTATTTTAAGATTATCCCAATTTATTATTTTTATGTATACGTTGCAATGAAAATTTATTTCATGTTTTGGAATGTGGAACTCTCGGATCTTTGCGTGTGGGTCACTCCGAGCAGTTCTTATCTTTTCGTAAGCCTGTAATCTAACTGTTGGATACGTACCTGTTATCACTGCTAGTAAAAGACTTTCATTGCTAGTAAAAAACTCGTAATAATATTTTGAATATGTAATGGTAATTCTCGAATCCAAAGTATGTACTTAAATATGTGTCGGCTTCTGTGCATGGACTGTGTTTGGTTCTTTACAATAACCCAAAATTTCGCATAAACTTTTACTATGAAAGTCATCAAATTTCGCAAATTTTCTGTGAGGTTACTTTTGAAAACATAAAACCGAAGTATCCTAGATGCTGCTGTTAACCAACGTGCATTATTTACAGGACCAGGAAGCTGGCTGGCTGGGTAGTCCATTATCTCATTTGCCATTATTAAAAGCTTGAATCATACGGACAGGTAGAGCTGGTCGTCGCGGATGTTCCAGTCAGATATATTGTCTTGCATTGGTCCCATAGAAATTGGTTCAAATATATTTATGGCCTAAAAATATTTCTTCATTAATTTTTATATTAATAAATATGAATAGTAGGAAAAACTGACAGGATATTTGTTACATGACCACAATTCGGTTACAAACTCTCCAGGTCCAAATGGAACAGGCAGACATTACACTGCAATGATCGTTGCAGGTATCTTTATATACATGCGTTTTCTCCTGTTTTGCCGTTCCATTGCAAATGATTAAAACTAAATAGTTCAGCCAATATCTTTGAGATTAAAAAGATTACAATTAGAGTATTAAAAAAACCGGTTTCGGTTTTCTTCGAAAAATCGAATTTTAAAAAAACCGGTCAACCGGTTTTTTTCAGTTTTTTTTTTTAATTTGAATAAAAAGCTTATATAATTTGTTAATTGTTTTTATTACAAACAAAAAAAATGTAATATATATAGTAATAAAAAAAATACATTCTTTGAAATATATATTTAAATTTAATTTTTTATTGTATATATTTAATATATATTTAAATTTAATTTTTTTATTGTATATCATTATTTATTGGTTTTAATATTTTTTAATATAATATCTTAAAAATTAATATTATAAAACTATATTCATATCAAATGAATAGAGATCATTAAGTTTGTAAATTGGGTAAAATTAGGTACGTTAGTAATTTGAACGTTTAAAACCTTTGACATTAAATAACCTTTTTTAATATTACATTTTAAATATCCTTATATTTGTGTTTCTTTTACTCATATTGTAAATACAATTTTTATGACTTCCAAATTTTCTGGTGATTGGAAGATATCACGTGTTGTGCCGATTAAAAAGGATGGGAATTCAAATCTTTTACAAAATTTTCGTCCAATTTCTGTGATACCCGTTCTTTCAAAAGTTGTTGAGCACATTGTAAAAGATCAGATGATGTTTTATATTAATGCTAACAGATTGCTTCATCCTAACCAATCTGGTTTTAGACGGAATTATAGTACTACAACTCTTCTTCTTGGGTTAACTGATTCAATAAGACGTAAGCTTAATGAGAAAAAATGTAGTGTATTGCTTTCCTTGGATTTATCAAAGGCCTTTGATAAAGTTTTACATTCAAGGCTGATAACTAAATTATGTAATTTTTTCATTTTTCTAAATCTGCATGTAAACTTACATATATGTTCATATCTTGGTAAAAGGTCACAATTCGTTTCTGTAGGAGACAGGAACTCTAGTTTATTGGAGGTTACCAGTGGTGTTCCACAGGGTTCTGTAATTGGCCCCATTTTATTTATGATGTATTTAAATGATTTTATTAATGTCATTGATAATAACTCTTTTGAAACATATATATATGCGGATGATGTACAGATTTTATTTTCTGGGGAAAGGCAATTTTTTGATGTTTTGGAAGCGAACATTGAGTTTTACCTTAATAGGATTGCTCAGTGGATGGATACGAATGGGTTAGAAATTAATTATGGCAAAACAAAGGCAATGTGTTTTGGTTTTGACTCCAGTAATTTGAATGTATCATTAGGTGTTAGGATAAATTTCGTCACTGAAATTAAGTGTTTGGGTGTTTTTGTGGATGATCAATTACGGTTTTCAAAGCACATTGACTACGTTTGTGCTCGTGTGAATGCTACCTTAAGGCGATTGTGGTCTCTAGATTTATGTTTGCCTCTACATGTGAGGAAACGTGTTGCTAGTGGTCTTCTTATGTCACAATTATTATACGCCTTAGAGGTGTTCACGGGTACTAATAGTGTTTTACTTAGACGCCTTCATCTTACATTTAATCGTATCATAAGATATGTTTATAGATTAAGAATGAGGGAACACGTCACTCCTTTTGTATTAGATTTTGTTGGTATTTCTTTTGAAAATTTAATAAAATTGAGAATTTTGTTGTTATTTCACAAGGTGATTAAGACGAATTGTCCTAGTTATATTGTTGAGAACTGTAATTTCACAAGATCGAGTAGAAACCCTCAAATAGATTTTCATCGTATAACTTCATCCATTTATGAAAGATCCTTTAATGTGAGGATAACTAGAAATTGGAATTCGCTTTCTAGATACCTTAAA
This sequence comes from Eustalomyia histrio, assembly GCA_949748255.1. NCBI lineage: Eukaryota > Metazoa > Arthropoda > Insecta > Diptera > Anthomyiidae > Eustalomyia > Eustalomyia histrio. The sequence continues at coordinate 65,469,521 of OX456523.1, read as the reverse complement.
AAATTTCGTTTTTTCAAAGCATACGTTTAAATGCAAATTAGTGCAGTATTTCGGTATGTAACACCCTCTCTAATTTATGATAACTCTAATTTTATCTTTTCTTAATTGCTACATTATGGACCTTAAATTTTAAATTTTATTTTAAATTTTATATTTTAGTTATTATTTTAGTTTTAGGCATTTTATATAGATATATTTTTTTATAGTAAATGGTTTTTTTTTTAGTAGTATACGAACCATATTTGGCCCAGAGGGCTCGGTTCTTGAATATTTGAATAAATAAAATAAATAAATAAATTCATGATACCTAAAAAAAATATGTAAAAAGAAAATCTATTTTTCAGTTCTAAAATATTTTAGAAATAATATGCAATTTAAATGTTTCGTTTTAAGAGGATTTTTTTGTTTGCTTTTGATGAAGCTAGAAGTGGAAAATACTCTTTCGCTAATAGTAGATGTTGACAAATTGTCAAAAGACTATTATATAAATTGTCCAATTTTTCAGTTCTTTTGTCGCATTTATCAAGATATACGAAATCATCATATGTGACCTTCTACAAAAAAAAGGGCAACATTTTCAAAGTTGCTAAAGTGTTGAAAAACATTAAATTTGGTGTATGCAGTGCTGCCACATAAACAGTGGAATTGTTTATCCCAGTTTTTGGGATTCTTAACTGTTTACCAGTTTTTTTTAAATTATTGCATTTTATATACGTTTTTAGTTATATGTTGCAACAATTAAAAGCATATTTATTCTCTTTATTATATATTTTTACCATAGAAATGGGAAATAATGGATATGAATAGACATAGTTGGTCAATGTGTGTCATGCCACAATGTTATGTTTGAATTCTAACTATTTTTTAACACAATTGCAAATTTTTGTTGTATTTTTTTACTTTATTAGACATGTCTAATTTTAGTAAAAATCAATAGTATATTGAACAAATATTATATTTTTATATGAAAAATCTAAAAAAATACATGAATAAAATAAAAAAAACATTTTTTTTTATGAAATAATCTGAAAAATCTCTAGCATCCCAAAAAAACGGCAAAAAAATAGTTAAAATTGGTTATATGGCAGCACCGCTAAACACTACTAAATGTTGCCGACCAAAACTCACCTTTGTTGCCGGCAAACTATGTTCGTGTTCTAAGAGAGTACTAAAAAGTTCGAGAGAGAGAAACATACTCTATAGAAAATTATATACTTTTTGAACTTACATCTAAATCTTCATAACCAAACCAGAGAACTGCAAAATCAACTTTTTTCTTGATTTAATCATACACAAAAATTCTTGTTCACTTTCAATAATTCAACAAAATTCACTGTAGAATAAAATCAGCATCATGTTACTGAACACTGTTAAGTGATTACATTTGCATAAAACATAATCGACAGATGATTCACACTGATTCCAATTACGCGTTCAGTAACATGATGCTGATTTTATTCTACAGTGAATTTTGTTGAATTATTAAAAGTGAACAAGAATTTTTGTGTATGATCAAATCAAGAAAAAAGTTGATTTTGCAGTTCTCTGAACCAAACAAACGATTATAAAAGTGTTCGGAAAAAATAAAAAAGAGACCAAGTAACACAGTTGGTGATGTAATTAAAAAACCCGGTTTTCTTTGAATTTACAAAATATTCAAAACCGATCGGTTAAAAAAAAAAAGGAAGGTTTTTGAATACTCTAATTACAATGGCCTTTTGAATCTCTTAACCTGTGCTAGATGCTGGAGTTTTGTAACCAACCAAACCAGATCCAGGCTCTTTAACAATGGTTATATGTTTTTCATTAAAGCTGGATTAGCCAGACGTAAACGTATCTGTGTATAGCAAATTTAATGAGTTAAATAAAAATAGAAGATGTTGTGTTGTATATATTTGTGTCAATCTTGTGCACTGAAGACGTACAATACATACACAAAACGTAAATACACAACGAAACTCTGTTTTGATTAGATTTTTGTTGTGTATTTACGTTTTGTGTATGTATTGTATATGTTCAATACATATGAGTGACATAAAAAATACAACACAACATCTTCTATTCTTATTTAACTCATTGAATTTGCTGTGAACAGATACGTTTACGATACGTTTACGTCTGGCTAATCCAGCCTTAGTTATGTAAAGACGTTTTTGATTCTGAGACTCCTGCTTTTTTAATGTCATATATTTTTTTCCGTCATAAGACATACTTTTAATTTAGCATTGTTGGTATATGCAGCTTTGGTTTATGCTTTAAATTTAGCTCGCTCTCTTCGTATTTTATTTTTTATCAACAAAAGGTCGTCTAGGTATTTGAACATTTTCTGTTTAAAATACATATCGCAAAATACTTGTAAAATGCAACCTTGTTCTGCTTTCTATAGTGTGAGTGAGCTACTACACATGACTAAAATATTTAAGCCGCACAATTTTTGTTGTTTTCAAAACACACAAGAATGATCCATCTGGTATAAAATGTATACGTATACATAGCTTTGTGTGTGTTAGTGTTTTTGTGTGCATTTGACATTAAGCGTTTTTTGAAAATGTGCATGGATTGCTTTTGTGCTGCTAATGCGGTTGAAACAATACGCCACCAAAAAACCATTCTCTTCACCCCGCTTGCCAACATAATTGTTCTAATGTGTGATAGCTCAGTCACAGGCAATTAAATATATATTAATCTCAAGAAGATAATAATGGGCTTTATTCATCCCAACAAACAATACGTACAGTTTAAGTACAAGCTTCGGACCATCATAAACGGAATCCAACTCCGTTTACGTACCGTTTTCTTTATCCGTAAACGGACCAGAAAACGGATTTTAAGGAACATCGAAACTGATTCGAATCCGTTTAAAAACCGTCAATGACGGACCGTTTACGGACCGGATATATCGGATGAAAAACGGAGTTGTCCGTTAAAAGTCCTTCAATGACGGACCGGATATATCGGATGAAAAACGGAGTTGTCCGCTAATAGTCCGTCAGTGACGGATCGTTTACGGATCCGTATTCGGTCCGCATTCGTACCGTTTTTCAACAAAAGACGGATTTGTGTAAAGGCATATTATTTTAATTGTTAATAGCAAATTTTTCTTTTAATTTATTAACAAAGATATTTAAATTAAAATAACAAAACTTAATAAACAAAATACAGCAAATACCATATTTATCACCAGCACAATTACCATCCATCAATCACTGCGATTGCGGCCCATTAAAAATCATGAAACAAATAAAACAAATATTTTATTTTGGTTTAAATTGTGGTTAGAGTATTCAAAAAACCGGCCTTTTTGAAAAACCGGTTTCGGTTTTTTTTTGAAAAATTGAATTTTAAAAAAACCGGTTTCGGTTTTTGCAGAAAAAACCGGTCAACCGGTTTTTTAGATTTTTTTTTAATTTGAATAAAAAGCTTATATAATTTTTTAATTACAAACAAAAAAAAAAAAGAAATTTAATATATAAAGTAATAAAAATAAAAAAATACATTCTTTGAAAAAAATATTTTATAATATTTTTTATTGTATTTCATTTTAACATTTTATTTATTGGTTTTAATATTTTTTAATATAATATCTTAAAAATTAATATTATAAAACTATATGCATATCAAATGAATAGAGGTCATAAAGTTTGTAAATTGGTAAAATTAGGTACGTTAGTAATTTGAACGTTTAAAACGTTTTTCATTAAATAATTTTTTTTAATATTACATTTTAAATATATAAAATGAAAATATATTTTTCACTTCTAAAATAATATTTTAGAAATAATATTTAATTACAATGTTTCATTTTAAGACGATTTTTTTGTTTGCTTTTGATAAAGCTAGAAGTGGAAAATACTCTTTCACTAATAGAAGATGTTGGACAAATAGTCAAAAGACAATTATATAAATTTTCCGACTTTTCAGTTCTTTTGTCGCATTTATCAAGATATATGAAATTATCATATAATGATGAATTATTTTGTACAGTCTCTTTTTTAGGATTTTGAATACTGTTTATTGTGTTATTTAGATAAGAAATTAAACAATTTGAATTTGAAATATCCAAAGTTAGGTCTTCATCGCAATCTATCAGACTTTCATCTAAATCTTCATAACCTAAAAAACGATTTTAAAAGTGTTTGGAAAAAATAAAAGAGACCAAGTAACCCAGTTGGTGATTTAATTAAAAAACCAGTCAACCGAACAAAAAATACCGGTTTTCGGTTTTCTTCGAATTTACAAAATATTCGAAACCGATCGGTTTTTAAAAAAAAAGATACCGGTTGACTGGTTTTCGGTTTCGGTTTTTGAATACTTTAATTGTGAAACAAATTTGCAAATTTTTTCACAAAATTATTTTAAGCTGTCGGGCAATATTTTTATTTGCAAATCAACACAATTTTGCACACATCATCATAAAACTTGTTTTCAATTTCATAAATATTTACCTGAGGGATATTTAAGTATACGTTTTTTATTACTAAGCAAATCCAAAAGCAACGGAAGAAAAACAGTATTTGACGGTACAAAAACGGATACACCAAAACGGAGTAAAAACGTATTGTTTTCGAAAATTCAAATATACGGTCCGTTTACGTACAAGCTTTGACGGATACGTATTTTCGGACCGTAAACGTACAGTAGAAACCGGATTCATGAATCCGTACGTATCGGAGAGTCCGTAAAAATGTTTCTTGGGTATGTTATTTCTCTATCTAATAAGAAATTTTACAAAATTAATTCTGCCCAAAGCTTTAGAAGTTTAAAGCTCTAAAAAAATTCCAGTAAAAATGCAAACTTTATCATATATTAAGTCACCCTGTATAAAACAGGGTGGCCATGAATTTCTCGATGCGAAAATTTCTCGCATCAGATACAGAAATGGGGTGCAGGTACTGGAAAATGAAATAATTGTCTCGTATCAAAACATAAATAAATGAACGATTGCACAAAAGAGTGATTTTGTGAACTAGTTCTTTGTTTTAATGGAGTGAAAGCAACTAGTTCTTTCACAAACGACACACGTCTATTGTCAATTGTCATACCAAAATCAAAACAATTTGCAGCTGTCATTCCGTGCAAAAATTTGTTGGAAAAAGACAATCAGACCCTCATAATTATTCTTTACAAAAATTTTTGTCAACATAAATTTTAATTATATTAACAAATAATAAATTCAAGAGGTATTAAGGAAAATGTCTAGTGATGAAAATGGGTAAGTATTAAATTTATTTTAAAACATTTGAGGTTATGTTTTGCGTTTTCCTTGGTGTCTCACTACGTTTTAACGTATACATATTTTTTCCCTATCCTTTTACAGTTTTGACTCAACCAATGATAATTGCCCGAATGAGAAACGTTCCAAACATGCTACACACCATAAAAAGTCCAAAAAACATAAGAAACATAAAAAATCGAATAAATCAGAAAAATCGCATAAAAAACATAAGAAGTCTTCGAAAAAAAGAAATCGTCATCACTCCCGTTCTTCTTCGGGCACTGCCACGGAGGATGAGTTAACTATAGAGAAAAGAAAAAGTGGTGCTATAAATGAAAAATTTACTGAAATTATGAAAAAAGCAAATAAAGATAAAAATTGCGCATTGCTAGTGGAACATGATATAGCAAACAAATTTGTAATCACAAAACCCAATATACAAACTGACCCCAGTAGTTTGGTGGAAGAAATAACAAAGACTATTCAAACAAAAGTAATACCAACAATGGAAGTGGTATCATCCGGTAGTGAGAGTGAAGTGTAAGTATTTATAAGATTATAATTTATTATTTATTGCTTTTACGAATCGTGGGCGAATAGTGCCAATTGGTTTCAGTAACGGTTGTGATTTAGCCTTTTGATGGGCCTGCCATCGTAAGCTGAAGAACCACAGCATTTCTTATGTAAGCCGCGCGCCAACAGACAGAAGTTGGGTGAAGATTGTTGAGGTGCATATTTCGGGACGGCACCTCCTCCCCTCGTCGGTGAAGCATAAAGTATTTTCACCCGCTAATTGTCCGGGATTGCTTATTTGAGCCAAAACACTTAATCGCAGCTAACCTTTATATCTAAAGGCCGTCCACTATCCGCAACCTGTGACCCGTTTGGTGAAAGCTCATCAGCTTATTTATTTATTTGGAATACAATAAGCCTTTAAGGCCAAAAAAGTATTGCTATTATACTAGCAATTATTTTTTACATATCTGTGGGAGTATTAACATACCAATATAATATTATTAGAATTGTTTATACACAAAGTGTACTCGAAGTGTGATAAAAGAATATGTCTAAATACGTTATATGATAATGTAAATATATTTAAGGCAAAAATTTTCAGCCTCTTCTAGCAGTACTAATAAGAAACAATCGTTCAAAGAGTAATGAAATTTGGTATGCTGGTTCCTTCTCCAGTGTAGAAAAGAGCCAAGACAGTATTTTTGGAAAATACAACGGGAAGGGGCAAAAAGGGGAGATTTTCCCCTTGACGGCCTACCGAAACCGTTCCCAGCAGGGGAAAAAGTATGTGTTATCTGGAGTATGGGCTAACTCACTAATAGAATTTTGGCCATTGACGTGGTAAAACTGGGGGGGGGTCAAAGTGCGAGAAGTTTATCCCTTAACGGCCTGTGCAAACCTCTAGAAATAGGAAGTTGAAATTTGGTGTGAAGGTTTCTCCTTCGGTGTAGACATCAACTAATATGGAATTTTTGGAATATCCCAAGTGTGGCACTTACATTCAAACAGATGCTAAATCTTCATTATGTAAACGGACGGACCAAATGATACTCAGTTAATCTAAAATAATCCCGATTACTACAAACATTTCTATTATGGAAAACCCCAGATGGTGTTGATCCACATTATCCAATGCTCTCTCTACCTTGCGAACAGTATGATCTCCCTTATCGCCCTTTGACGTCATAAATGGCTTACTTTAAAATCTCATATTTTTTTTAAATCCACTGATTACTCTGACAGTTATCCGCATAATAAGATCAACACGACATGTTGCTTACCAACATCAATAAAAATTCTTATCAGTATAACAATTAAAAGAAATTTTAATCTTCATTATGTCAATGAATACGTTTATTCAAACCCAATGAAAATTATTTAAAAAAAAAATTGAAATTTAACTTTAAAGAAATTTACTATACCGTTAGTTTTAGAAAATCCTCAACCGTAGCCAGAAGAGAATATGAAATGAAATCATATTAAGTAAAAATAAAATTTGTATAATAACTTTATACAATCTTATAAAAACTATACTTAAAGTATCTATTAAGAAATATTTTAAGTAAAATTAATTGCAGATACTGAATATTTTATATACCCAAATTATTCGAATTTTTACCATAACAAATCATCAACTTTTATTTCATTATTACTCATATCACTACATCAGCTTCAATAACTCCATGTTGTTATCATGAAGCATGTTTCCAAATCTAATAATTTGGCATTTAAATACTCATATATAATGTTTCCGGTATTGACTTAACTATTTTTTTTTTTTCATTCCAAATTTGGGTATCCATATTCTAACATATTAAAGTACGATATTATTATTTAAAATTATTAAGAAAACAAAAATGATCCATTTCATTTTATAAAATTGCAAATATTTGCTTGATGTAATCATGGATAGCAATTGCGTTGAAGTAGTGTTATGTTGTATTACACTGTTCTTGATTTTGTATTGTAGTTTACAATATAGTTCATTTTTGTAATTACTAAAGTTTCCATTTTTGAAACAATTTATTCGTAAATAAAACTTTAACTGCAAAAGGTTATGTACCCAAGAAACTTCAAAGAAGATGATTTTTGAAGACATCAAGGTTAAATTCACCTGTTCTACTACCAGTTATCGCAACTGCAGATCAAAAGAATTTTTTAAGAGGAAGCAGATTTATTTAGGAAGGCAAATAGTTACGCCAATTCAATTATAACCAGCGTAGTAAGTGATGATGTGTACCAAAAGATATTGGATAATAGACTGCAGTCGATGCTTGGGAATCATTGATGCTACATTGAAACTAACAATTTTATTTTTTATTTATTTATTCAATATCAATACAAAGAAAGCCTTCACGGCCAATTAAACATGTAGTATAAGCAAAAAATAACTTTGTATAAAAACTATCCAATCTCATCAAAGGAAATATGAATATATAATGTAAAATAATTAGAAGAAAACAACGTTGAAATAGATATACATATGTATGTTGGAAGTTAAATGCATTCTTACAACATTTTATAATGAATTAATTAGTATTTCTCTTTTACATAAATAATTGTATTACAATATTTAAAAAGTATTAAAAATGATTTTTTTTTCCTAAAATATATACAAACATATCAGTGGCTTTTTGACAAAAGCATTTATTTAAATATGCTAAAACATATTTTATGTTGTGTAGACGTGTTTCAATAAAAAAAATTTACATAATTTTTTTTGAAAAGTTACAACAAATAAGTACTTAACAAATTTTAAAATTAGTTAATTTGAAGAATGTCTGGTATCTTTTAGTATATTAGGTAGAAATGTGGCGACTAGATAGAAATATGCATATTTAAAAGTTTTATTGACTGCGCGCTTTTGTCAAAAGTCTACAGATATAATTTTTATTTTAATAAACAACAGTAACGTTTGTTTAAAAAGTGCTTTCAAAGCAATTTAAATATGGTATTTCTCAGGATGTTTTGTTTTTGGTATATTGTATGTTTTGATAGTATTTAGTGTTTTGTATCATCAATTCCTATCTGAATAATAGATATTGTTTTTTTCCATTAACAAATAAACATTTAATATAAAGAAATGCGTTTATGCTTTTGGAAGAAAAGCAAAACAGTTTTTTTGTATTAGTATTTTAAACATGGATTTTTCGAATGCGATTTGAGCCTTTTTTGTTTTTATAAAAAAAAAAAATGTTATAATTGATTTTATAAATACTCTACTACTTTTGAAAATGAAAAATTTCGTTATTAAATTAAAAAAAAAATATATTGGAAAAATTAAAAAATGTTAAAAATTAATCAATTTTAAAATAGTTGCATAACGTTTGGACAAATAGGAGTTATCGTAGGCTATTGATTTATATGTGATACGTGATTTTAGCTTAAGTAAATTAGAATATAAACGAAATCTTAGGAAAATTGGTAAAAGGACACGCCTACCTCCTATATCCTGAAGTTTAAAAATGTATCTTCAAATTTGGTCAGAACATACCATACTATGATAATTGTTATTAACGTGTCTGCCAATTGTTTTTTTTTTTCAATCGACTCGCTCATTTAAAGAATTTGATTTAGAAAATCGTTCCTTATTTTTTTAGAACTTGTTCAAGAATATCTTCATCGTCTTCTCAAGAACAAGATGGTTCTCCCATAAAATTATCTTCTCTTTCCATTTGCAAATTTTATTTTTTTTTTTAAATATTGTTAACCCTCTACTGCATGCAATTATGATCCAGCTAAAAAATAATTTTTTTTGTTTGATGTATTAATTAAGATATGCAAACCAAATTTTTTGAGAAAAGTAGGTCAGTTTTCTGGACAAAAAATTTTCCATATATCACCTCTGACAATTCCATGGTTCCCAAAAAAGGTAAATCATCTTCCTTGTATGTACCAAATTTAGTTTCCTTTCAGCTTATTTTCTGCTCCCTCTTCTGACCTTTTTTCTTTTTGGTAAATAAACTGACCAGCGTATCATCATCCCCAGAATAAAATACGCTACTTTCATCCGTTTCACGTATCACTGATTCATTGTCTGACTCAGGTATTTCTGCATTACTTTCAAATTCATCACAAGGAATCGAATAAAATCGTTTTGTAGTTATCGCTGATATCATGGATGGATTTTATATGATAAATTATATGAAAACAAAATATTGTAATTTTTATCCGTAAATGCATGAGAAGCCAAATATGGCACACCAAAATTGGACGAATTTTTTTGTGAATGGATTAGAAGCCATATATGGCTGTTATAAGAATTGCGTGATTTTAAGAGTTCAACATGCACATTTGAAAAATAATCACATAAACACTATTCACAAAGCCATATATTCCATATAAAAAATTATAAAAGCTTACCAACTTACATGTAACTTTAAAAAATAAACGTTTTATTTTGTGTATTTTCAATTACAAAGTGACAACGCTGTTAAATCAATAAGACTGACGTAAATATTCCGACAGACATACAGTGGATACTTTTATTAATACACAAGCATGCATGAAGAGATTCGAAACGAAACAATCAAAAATGTACTGAAAAATTGGGTTAATCGGATGAGCCAGTTGTGGTAGTGATATGAATAATATTGTGTTCCATTCTTAAATGACAAAGTTCAAACTTTCCAATAAAACCAGAAATTTGAAAAAAATAATCAGTACTTTTTTTATAGCCTATTCAAATATTAAATGGCCCACCCTATAGATTATATTGTAAGACAAAGGATAGGATACAAAAATTAAACATGTCTAATATAGTTTATAAAATACCACGTAGTGGAAATTACAGAGGGAATTGTGATAAGCTATATATAGGTACAACGAAAAACAAATTAAGAACTAGAATAGCTGGACATAAATCAGATCAAAGATATAGGAATATTAATTCACAGAAAACAGCATTATCTTCTCATTATTCGATATTTAATCACTATCCAGACTTTGAAAATGTATCGGATTTAAATACAGAACATAATTATTAACGTCGTTAAAACTATATTACAAATGTTACAGATAATTAATTCACCAACAACACATAGAATTAATTTTAAGCACACCAGGACGATGCCGCTCACGTATAGTAAAAAACGGTCTCTTGGTTTTATATGGGCAAATTACAAAGGTTCGGCATCTTTTCAAATTGATTTTTTTGCGATCCCAATTGATTTTCTTTACAAATCCAATTAGTTTTTAGCAGATTTTCCAATTGGATTTGTTAAAAGGTTTTTCAAGGGAAATTTGCTAAAGTTTTTGGAGAAATCAGGGAAATTTGCTCAATTTTCCCCTGTTTTCTCTCAGTGTCCGAACCTTTGTATTCTGCATAAAATTTTATTTGGCCGCTGCCGGCATTGCAATCTCTATACTACTCTTACTCTGTGTTTTAAGGCAGATATTGAAAATGTAGCTCAGAATTATAGATATTTAATACAAAGGAAATAGTATTTATTATATTTACTTGTAACAAATATTATATTAATAGATTTAGGTTTTTATATTGGTAATTGTTAATTTATTTATTATTATTTGAATATTATGTTTTTTGTTCAAAGAATTTTTTTTGTTTAGGTGTATAAATGTTGCCTAGGAAACATTTATTTGTGAGACATTTTTGTAAACATTTTTTAAAAAACTTTCATTTTGTTTATAATTTGTCATATTTATTATTTCCTGAAGATGCTACACAATGGACTAGCGAAATATTGAAAAATAAATAGTATATTTTTCTATAAAAAACGAACCTTAAGCTCAAAAAAAAAAAAAAAATTAGTAAACAATAAAATAAAAAGGTTAAATAAAAGTTAAATTGTTTTTAAAATATATTTTTTTAGCATTTTCAACATCTTCGGAATTTTAACTTAAATCTGCTATCTAGAAATAATGCAATCAAGAGCGGATTATAAATAAAGTGGTTTTCTCTTTTTATAATCTTTAAATATAATAATTCTTTTTTAACAGGTGTAAAAACTTTTACGAATTCTTCACAAATATTCCAAATATCATTCATAGTTAATGCAGCATCCAGTAATTCGGAACAAAAACTCCTGTATTCCAATAAGGCTTGAACCATGTTATAATTCCATCCGGTTTGACAGTCTAGTACAGCTTTTTCAAGTTTAGCTTTTTAGCTAACCCCCTGTTGTCACATGCAAGTAATTACTTGCAAGTAGTGTACAATAAAATTTTTTGAGTGGCTACACTACAGTTCAAGTTCGTTTTTAAAATGTCGTCAACAGGAGAAGTACTATCCAAAATGGCTGCCTTAAAGGAATTACAGTATTGCCAAGTACTTAACATTTTGCGATATCTGGGGATATATATCATGTTATTATATTTCTTTTATAAAAACGTAAATTTATTGTTTAAATTTACCTTTTAAAGGCGACTTTATATCCTTTCTCGTTATCCTTCTTATACCTCCTTATATACCAGAGATTTGCAAAATCAACTTTTTTCTTGATTAAATCATACACTAAAATTCTTGTTCACATTTAATCATTCAACAAAATTCAGTGTAGAATAAATTCAACATATTGCTGTTGAACGCGTAGTTCGGATTAGTTTCAGTGGTCAGTCGAACATGTTTTATTCACATTTAAACACTCAACAAATCTCAGAAAAAACAACAAACAACGCGTTTGTGTGTATTCATAATAAAAACATAATAGTTTCATATCAATAAAAAGTTGGTTTTGCAGAAACACATTTCACAAATGGTATAGTGTACATTACGGTGTGCCTAAAATCCGCTTTTTTAGTATTTTTATCAGTAATACCAAAAATATTGTTCTATGTAAAAAAAAATTTTTTTTGAAAAAAAATTTAGGTCAATATCTCAGGCTCGCCCAACCCGGTTAAAGTTAAATATTGTCTTAAACTTTTTTTCACCTATTTTGATTGGAAATTTAATTCTCTAAAAAAAAAGTAAATAGTAAAAAGTAATGGCAATTTTGCTAAAAAAAAATTTTTTTTTGATTATATAATATCTTTTTGAGGATGAAAAATGATTTTCAATATTATATACTATTAGGTTCATACGTTTACTTTTCTCAGTCAAGTCCAGTAAGAATTACTCAGTAACAAATTTACAAAGAGTAAGACAAATTTACTCTCAAAATAAAAATTTTCTAAAAAAGTACGCGAACAGAAAATTTGCAATAATTTACAAGTTTGTTAAACAGCTGATTCTAAAACCAAATGCAAAAATAAATATAACTGGTCACTATGAAAAAAAAGTATTATTGTTGTAAAATCTTAAGCATAAACATTTTAGAAGGTTTTCTTATCTTTTCTATAACTCATTTAACAATATTTGTTGCTCTGCATTTGCATAAAACAACGTAGTTGTAAAATTTTTTTTTGTATTAACAAAAATTTAAACACATTTTTTTCAATCATATGTTTTTTCTGCTTGTAAATTCTTGCTGGTAATAATTTGCCATTAAAAATTTGCAGAAAGAAGAAGAACTCTCAACATCAAACTGTCACTTTATTCTCTCTTTTTTCTTTATGTTTACTGAGTATTTGTGTAAACGAACGACATCCAGTAAAAATTTTTACAAATTATTGGGTAAACGAACATACTTATTGTCGTAAGTATTGTCAACAACATTATACGATTTTTCATCTTTAAAAACCAAAAATTTAGTAAAAAGTCGAAAAGAAAACTTATTTTTTTCAATAACTATCAATTTCAAGTTTTTACCACATAACCATTTATTAGAGAAATGAATTTAGTATATCAAAAAGCGGTAATATAATCAAAAACTATTTTTTGACCAAAATTGCTATTATCTTAGTAACTATGAATTTTAGGATATTTTACCATTTAAATTTTTTTGTAGAGAATTAAATTTCCAATCAAAATAGGTGAAAATAAATTTTTTACACAATATTTAACTTTAGCCGGATTGGGCGAAACGCTCTGTATAAAATAGACAATCATCAATAAGCAATGACCAAAGGGGAGAGCGTGGATACTGAGGAGGTTGGGTAGCGTCAACCGAAAATACTAAGTATTCTATCCTGCTGGCTCTGTGAAATTTTTCAATTTTTATTCTCTATAATTTACTAATACAAATTTTCATGTTTCTTTGCAATAAAATAATTTATAAAAAAGAAGAATATGAATATATAGTATGATATAAAATCCTACTAATACTATTCATTTACAAAATAACATCAACAGTTCATATTTTTTTTACAAAGAACAATATTTTTGGTATTACATACTAATAAAAATTCTAAAAAGCAAATTTTAGTACACTATAGCATTTATGAAATGTGTTTCTACAAAACCCCCTTTTTATTGATATGAAACTATTTTATTTTAATTATGATAACACACATACGCGTTGTTTGTTATTTTTTTCTGATTTATTCCACATCAAAATAATTATTGTTGACCCGAACGAATAAGAATAAAATGAATGGTATGAAAACGATAGATGATTAAATTAGAGACACGGCAAGTTTCACGTGGTTTGATTGATTTAAAATCATCAACGAATATGTGTTTTGGAGTATATTCAGCGTTTGAACGCAAACACATATGTATTTATTCTTGTGTTGATTGCGTATGAACGTTTTGTAATCAGCAGTTGGAGTTCTTTGATGTGCACAAATAAATAAATTAAAAAACAGTCATTCTACTTGCATCAACTGTCAAAAATTCACTTTCTACAATATTTCATTGCATGCTGAGCCGCAACCCTGTAGGAAAACTGTACTGATTCACTATTGACTTTGTCACCAGTACTACTGACTTTACATTTATAAGAAATAATAAGTTGTTTGTTTTATATTTTTTGAAAATATAATAGAAACATTTCTTCAATTTTCTAATTCTTGAAATTTTTTTATACTGTTGTATATAAAAAAATCATAGAATACTTTCATGATTGTAAATAAAATGTTAAATATAAACAATTTTTTACTTTTTATAAACTTCAATAAAGATAAAATTGCATAATTTATCATTTTTAAAAATTCTTAATTGTTTGTGTTTATTTAAACGTCAAAATTGTTTTGTTTCCAACAATAAAGTTCAAAGCCAGAAACGAAATTTCTTGAAGATTTATACTAAAAATTATATTTTTAGTTCGGTAAAAATTAACTATGGAATTAAAAACCAAAGATAAAATACTGTTATTTAATGCATATTTGTATATATTTTTAGTTTTTTTGTTTAAAAGGGTAAAAAATTTTGTCCTTTTTTATCTCGCTTAGTTAAGGAGATAAGGAAAATCCACAAAAACCAATTCTAAATCTTGAATTAAAATTTTGTTCGCGAAATTTCGCGAAAATGGAACTTGCAAAACCCCCTTAATGGAACTAAAATTTGTTTTTATTAACTTAAGCAATATTTTTAAAAAGATTTTATTTTTGAATACTTGAAAACAGTAAATAAATACTGTTTTGAAAGCGTAAGTAAATTTAATATTTTCTGATGAGAACTGTACAAAAACAATTTCAGAAATGTTGCCAATTACAAGTTTAAAATGCAAAACCTTTTTTTTAAAGTGACTTCCAAAGTAAATATTTAAATATATTTTTCAACTTAACCGATATTTTTACAAATGACATTTTGAAGGTAAATTACATTCGCAGTAATCTATATTAAAATTCCTCTTTGTTTTATTATTTCTAGCCCCGAAGATGTTGTCAGTCCTGATTTAGCCATTATAGAAGATGATCTTAACTTAGATGAGTTAATGAAACAAAAGGCCCTTCTACAAGCTCGCTTAGGTGCTTATATGTCCGAAACTGAAGGAGATGATAGTCGTTCTGGTTCTGTAGTTAAACGTTTAATGACTGAATTAGATACCACCCAGAAGAAGTTGTCGACACCCATGGTAGGAAGTGATCAAACCAAAAAGATTGATTTAACAACTTCATCAGCATCTGCAACTAGTAAAAATATTTTTAATAAAATTTCTAAAGATAAAATTTCAAATGAAAACGATATTATATTATTGGATGATTCTAGCGGTGGTCATAACACACCGGTGGAGCAACATTCAGCCAGCAAGGAGCGTACACGTAAGGTAAGGCAACAATCTTTTAGTGAGCGTGATCGTCGATCTGGCAGGATACGCTTATCGTCGACACCACCATCAACAGGAGTTAGAGGAATATTAAATGATCGCAAATCTTCACGAGATGTTCGAGGCGGGGAATATCAAGGTAGACATTCACTCTCGGACCGTCAGTCACGTAGCAATCGTAGTCGCAGCCGTTCTCCAGATCGAAGATTGGATTCTCGCGATAGAAGGCATCATCATGTTGATGTTGAAGAAGATCGTAATCGTCAACGTCATAGAGAACATTATGATCAAAATCGCCAAAAGGAAGATCTTAGACAAGAAATAAATAGAGTAAAATTACGTGAACGGGATTCAAGTCGTGACGGTGATGATGTTGGACGTAAGGGACGAGATGATAGCAGAATACGTCAATCAGAACGTGGTGGTGGAAGTAATGGTCGTGGTGCGGGTGGTGGTGGCGTTATTAGTCGTGGCCAAGAGAGAGGTCGAGAAAGAGGTCGTGACAGAGATCGTGAGCGTTGGATGCGTGAGAGATCCCACAGCCGCAGTAAAGCTGAATCAGATCGCAAACGAGAACGTGAAAGAGAACGTCAACGTTCTGGTAAAGATCGCAATGAACGCAATGAAAAAGATCGTGATCGTTACCGTGGCTCTCTAAGTGAAGGACAAAAGGCTCAGCAAAAAGACTCTAGCAGTGATGAAGAAGTTAATCTTGATATAAATATTGACGAAGATGAGGATCATGAAGAGAAAATCATCGAAATGAGACGTAAAAAAAGAGAGGAACTTTTAAAGGTGATTATAACAAAAAAAAAATCATATGAAATATTTTTTAGCCCATATTTGCTTATTTTCAGAAATTCTCTAATTCCAAAACAATTGATGTACCACCCGCTTCACAACCACATTCTTCTTCATCATCATCATCAATTTCAGCACCCACCCTTACAGAAAAAACTAAACGTAAAGATTCCTTTTCGAATAAAAATGAAAGTTCACTAACACCTCCTCCGGCAAAACATCGTAGATCTTGTACACGTTCGCCAGTTACTTCCGAATCATCACGAAATCCTATAGAACAAACAGATGTTACACCCGATGTTAAATTGGAACAGGATAATAAAACAAATATAACAACTAAGGATAAAGAAAAACGACCAGAATGGGATATGTTTGCTGATCAAGATGTTGATTCTAATTTTGATGTGAGTCGTTGGCTTGTAAATTTCATACAAATTTTAAAGAAAAAACTAAAAAGAAACAGAGTTTAAAAGCACAAAACTTTAAGGAACGATTATTAGGTGTCCCGTTAAAATTTAACAAAGAGTTTAGTTAAAATTTTATATGGGAAACGAAAAAAATGTGAGGGAAGCAAACAATTTTAAAATTATACCACATTCAGTATGGGGAAAAAAATACGTAGTTTTTGTACAACACTAGTTTTTGCTTTTTTTATGTATACGTTTTGAGAAACAAAAACAATCGAGCCAAAAACTAAGGCCAGTTTATAATGAAGACTTAAGTTTTTTTAAGTTAAGTGAACTATTTAGACCACTTAAGTAAACATTTTAAACAATTTTTTAAATTCAGTGGTTTTAAAATGAATATCTCAATCCTAGGTCATGCTCAAGCCCCTTTTAAATATTAAAATCTTTAAAAAACCAATTAAGTAAACAGATGTAGACTATAAAGTAGGTCCTAGGAAGTTTTTGGTCAGTCTTAATATAGTATTATTTTTTTTAACATAATTTTCCCATAATTTTTATTATCCTAAATTTTTGTTCTACTTTAAATATTTAATACCTTTATGATTATTTTTTTCATAAAATTATTAGTTGACTTTAATAATTTTTATATAAGCGGTTTTCACTCTTGGTGGTATATTTACAAACCTTGTATATTTACAACGATTTTATACTACAAAGCGTGAACGATTTTTTTTGTATATTTACTTCCCGCATAAACGCAGCTATTGTAAATTAATGAATCAGCTGATTTTTGTTTTGTTTTTCATCAATTTGAAAACTTAAAATATCAAAAAGAATTTGAAGTTAACAAAAATGCCCATAATTACGGAAAAAGATTAAATTAAAATTTTTTAGAGCAAAATGCAATTAACCAAATAGAATTTGCAGACATTCTGGGTTTGAAGATACGGTATTACTCGTAATAATAAAAACCAATAGCTGCTGAATTTCACTATCGATCCATCTTTTATTACTTATTTTTTCACGCTCTTGTTTTAAGTTGGGTTTTTCATTATTTTGATCCATTATTACACTTTATATTAATAGTGACCACAAAATGAAAAATAAAAAATCAAACAATAATTTTGGCGACTAAAGGATCAGCTGTTTTAGTCTTGTAAATGTGCAATATATATTTACTATACCTATGTGCCTTGTATTTTAACCAAAGCCTAGTAAATTTTCGTTCTGCACATTTTGTTATTGTGGTGTAGTAAATGGTAGTACTTTTACTAATATCTAAAACCTTTACAAGGTCTACAAGGGTACTTTACTACCAAGAGTGAAAACCCTTATAATTATCAAGAAAATTTCTTCAATTTGTATATACAGAAAAAATTATTTGTAATGTTGGTGTACTTTCAATAAAGTTTGTTAGCTGGTGGCCCCTCCGATGGCATCCCAGCAGGAACTGTTTCGTCAGCATATTTCAATGTTCCTTTGCATTGAATCTTCATTTTCTCATGAAGGTGTTGTGGTTAGGACATTTGAATACATGCTGTTATTGTTCTTGGGACAGAGTGCTGATAGGTTTAAAGTTTTCTCCACTGCGTATTGCTGAATCTTGTTGACCACACAGACGTCGCATAGTTTAGCACTGACCGATCTATCGTTTTGTAGGTTGTCAACAAGGCTTCTCTGTCCGTACAACAGAGCTGCGGCTAGCGACTTGAGACCCTTGTTCCTACTCTGAATTTTGTTGCAGATTGCAGTGGCATGCGCAGAAGACATGGAAAGGCTGTCGAATGTGAATCTTGGGTTGTCTTAGCGTCGAAATTTGTACAGCATCGACCGCTACATTCAGGTCCATCCTTTCTCATTTTGTTTTAAGTGGTAAAGAGAATCTCCGTGGATTTTGCAGGGGACAGCTTCAAATTCCTTCCAGTAAAGATATTTTTAAGATTCTGGAAATAACCATTAAGCCTGCCTCATAAACTATCAACATTTTGACTTGTTGTTGGTATTGTGTGGTCGTCAGCGTAGCATATTTATGCTACCCCTTGCGGTGGCGCAGGTAGATTCGAATTGTAGTAATTAAACAATATCGGGGAGATCACTCCACCCTGAGAGAGCCCTTGTTTGATTCTACGTGCTATATTGTTTACGTAATCGATGTTTATGTGATGCACGTTTCGTGTCAAGCTAGGGAGGAGTAGCGCCTCAGGTGTCTGCGGCCGACGACAATAGGGAGTTTGGCATTTAGGATGTTCACAGGTCCGCGTTTCGCTGGCTTAAAAAGCGTGATCACCCTGCCTATTTTCCAGGCCTCGGGCAAATTCAGGGTGGATAAAGACAAATTGAGACCTTTCCCGAAACATCCAATTGCTTAAGCATCAGCATGGATATTTCGTCGGGTCCTAATGCCTTAGATGATTTGGATCTAATGATAGCTTCAGCAACCTCATTAGACGTAACAGTTAGTGGTTCGTAAGTGACTCGAAGTTTCCTTACTATATTTCGTTTCGCCTTGTCTCTTTCGGGGTGCTCTATGAATTGACTGAAATAGTCCGCGCACCTCTTGGGATAACATATGGCAATCGAGAGCTCGTCGTCTCTTTTAGGCGGATTTGATTGTCACTTCCTGCGGTGCTGAGGTTGCATGCTTTCAAATGATTTACATTTATATTTATTGACCAATTCGCCGATCTCCCGTTTACATTGTCTGGTGCCGGGGTTGTTCAGATGAAGCTCCTCACGCTCTTTTGCTGGAACTACGAGTCGATTCGGTACGTACAACCGAAGGAATATCATAGTTTTATAGATATATTTTAATTTTTATAACAAAAGGTTTTTAAACCTTAAGCTAGAATTGATCATATGTAAACGCAACGTACCAAATTAGCTGATTCAACCTATGTTATAGAAAATACATACAAGTACTTACCATACATAACCGGAATGAGTCTGGGCGAACGAACCTGCTGAAGTTTGATTTTTTAACCGCATTTACGTGACAGCTGATATTGGATAAACTATTTATTTAAAAAAGTGGGAAAAATCTACAATGATAGAAGAGGAAAAATAATGAATAACTTAGAAAATTAGTGTATGCTAACTGAATTTCTGCTAACTTTTTACACGAGAATTCCCATAAGGGAAATATATGAATGCAGTGGTCACAGTTTCTGCTCCACCCCTTTACGTTAGAGTACGCTACGTCTGCCTATGGCTAATGAAGTCTTTATATGGTCAAATAAAAATACTTTTTCTATAATAAATAAAACACCCTATGAATACATGTAACTTGTTTCACAAAGATATAACTCCGAGATTGTATAGAAAAGTGCTTTTTTTTAGAAGTAAAATATGGTTTTCTAAATAGATCGTGTGTGCTGAAGCTCGGCTGATTATTATTTCAAATAATTCAAACATTCCTTTGTGTTTCCCTTCTAGTCTCCTAGTACAATTGTACAAAACAAAAATATGGCTGAAAATCCAGCACTAACCGATAATTGGGATGATGCCGAAGGTTATTATCGTGTGCGCATCGGTGAGGTTCTGGATACACGTTACGTTGTTTGTGGCTACACTGGACAAGGTGTATTCAGTAATGTAATTAGAGCCAGAGATCAAGCTAGAGGAAATGCCAATGTGGCTGTTAAAATTATACGTAATAATGAAATAATGTAAGTGAAAATGTTTAAAAACTAATATTTAAATTATTCAATAAAATATCACAACAAATTTTCAGGCATAAGACAGGTCTACGAGAACTGGAAATTTTAAAGAAACTTAATGATGCCGATCCCGATGATCGATTCCATTGTTTACGTTTATATAGACACTTTTTCCATAAACAGGTATACTTTCAACTTTCTCATATTTTTTTTTTTACTTTTTAATTAAATTTTACAATTCTCACTACTAGCATTTATGTATGGTCTTTGAACCATTGGCCATGAATTTACGCGAAGTTTTAAAGAAATATGGCAAAAATGTTGGCCTTCACATAAAGGCCGTACGCAGTTATACGCAACAGTTATTTTTAGCTTTAAAACTTTTAAAGAAAACTGGAATTTTACATGCTGACATCAAACCTGACAATATTTTAGTTAATGAAAATAATTTAATATTAAAACTTTGTGATTTTGGTTCGGCCTCTACGATAAATGATAATGAAATTACACCTTATTTGATTTCAAGATTTTATCGCGCCCCAGAAATTATTTTGGGCATAGCCTATGATTATGGTATTGATATGTGGTCAGCTGGTTGTACTATTTATGAATTATATACGGGTAAAATACTCTTTAGTGGCAAGAGTAACAATCAAATGTTGAAATATTTTATGGATTTAAAAGGTTGGTTTAGAGTTTATACTGAATTTTAAAATTGGCAGTTTAATCGAAATATCCTTTTTTTATTTCCAGGAAAAATTCCAAATCGTATTATACGTAAAGGCCAATTTAAAGATCAACATTTCGATCAAAGTTGTAATTTTCTGTATCATGAAATTGATAAAGTTACAGAAAGGGTAAGTTGAACTTTTTATTTTAAGAAACTAAGATTTTGGTAGTAATAAAATCTCAGAATTTGAAATGTTCTACGGAAAATAATAATAAGTTTATGTTTCTAAAAAAACGGAATAAAAAGATTATTTAAAAATTTTGTTATGCAAAAATTTCGAAAGAAGTGGTTTTAGAATCTAAAGAGTATTCCTTAAGAAAAATTCTCCAAACCTAAGAATTTATCACTAAAATACATTTTAGAATCGTAGGATTCTTCAATAGAAAATTTTCTCAAAATCAGACGATTTTCCAATAGACAAACTATCAAATCTGGAATACAACATTTTCCAACAAAAAAGTTATTAAATTATTTTTTTTATTTTTTTTTTATTTATTATTTCTTTCGAAAAGTATTCTCAAAATCTTTTAATTTTTCTATGAGCTAAAAGATATTTTGAATATATTTCAACAGTTTCACATATTTTATTATCAATTTTATTTGTTTTTTAGGAAAAAATTGTGGTCATGCCAGTTATTAAAGCCTCACGCAATTTACAACAAGAATTAATAGCCGATCAAAATCTACCCGATGATCAACATCGCAAAGTGACACAATTAAAAGATTTATTGGATAATATGTTTGCATTGGACCCTTCTAAACGTATATCATTGAATCAAGCACTTACTCATCCTTTTATACAAGAAAAAATGTAAATTTACCAAAGCGATTGTGAAACCCAATTGAGATAATGGAAATAAGACCACATGACATAAACTTGGTTTAAAACAGAGTTAAATGTAATTTTTCCTCTTTATTAATCTCTAATTTACAACATTTACTATAGATATTTAAATACTTTTTTCAGATTAAGTACTTATACTCTAGTTATTAACAAAAGTATTGAAACATTTTTTAATTTACCAAAATTAGATAAACCCGGAAATTAATACAATTTTTAACGTACAAATAAAAAAAAAATCAAGATTCGTTTAAATAATTTTTCCTGCTTTGATTTTTTATAAATTTTTTATATAAAAAAAACTTAATTTTCCCAAAAGAATATGTTATTGCACTTTGTAAAGATTTTGAACAGATTTTATTTGATTAAAAAGAAAAACAAATTTTCAATAATATTCTAAAAGATTATGCTGATGTAGCTGTTTAATATTGAGATAATATTCATATTAAAATTGTAGTCTTTTTAAATATTAAGATATTTGTTTAGTAAAGATTTTATTTATTGCCTATGACGGAGAAAAAAAAAACAAAAAGCATGTATTCGTATTTTATTTTTTACAATTTTTTTAGTACTTTCGCAAAACTTGGCTTGTTTTATTAATCTGTTTACTTTTTCAGAATGGGAACTCAATATAATAAGATGCTGCCATTTTCACTTACTCTAGCAAGAGCAGAGGATAAAACTCTCTTCAGTATTTAAAAGTTAACAAAAAATTAATTTGAGAAAGAGTAAAACTCTGGTAATAATATGGGCAAATATGTTAATAATTTTCTTTTAACCAAGAATCATTTAATTTAGTTTACTTTTGTATAGATTAAGTGGTTCTTAAAAGCATTTCTAATTTCAATTTATTACACTTTCACTAAAGTGTTTGTTGTTTTTCTCTTTTTTCAAATTTTACAGAAATTATTTAGACGTTTCATGTATGAGACTTGAGAGTTATGTTTAAAGTTTTTAAAAGTAAATTGGTATAAATGTCGTAAGTCGCTAAAATTACAAAATTTTGTTCAATGTTTTCTAATTTGTTTCAATTTTTCTTTTCATTTCCTTTTATAGGCAAAAGAAGACACGATTTACTAGGATTAATTCAACTTTAAATAATAAACAGGTTTGAAGTTAATTTTTAATATTGTAAAATAATTGAAAACAAAATTTGGTTAGTTTTTTGTTTAAATAATAATATTTAAAGGTTCTATTTAAATTCTTATCTCAATTGGAATCTCAAACTTTTGGCACTAAAGGCTTTATGACACTACCTTTATTTTATTTCTTTCTCCTGTTTTTAATAAAAACTGCCAATCGAAACAAATATCGGATACTTTTAAGAAAACTTTAGCTTTTTACGAAAAAGTAAAAAGTAATTGCAAAAAGTAAAATAAAACCGTAAAAAGTCAAGAAAAAGTTGGGAATAAATCTAGTATCAAACGGATTTAAAGAAATTAATGTTATTTCCTATTTTTTTTTAATGCACTCTTAATTAAATTGTGCTCTAATAAAGCACAAAATTATTCGATACATACTTGTTTTTATAAAGCCTTTTTTTATTATTACTTATTTTAAAATTTCGTAACATTTTAATAATTTTTATTCATCTTACGGAAGAACATAAATATTGAAATTTTGTTTAAAAAATTCATTGGATTAAAATAATTTTTTAGAACAAATTTCAACGTGCAATTATATAAATTAATAATGAAATTCTCCTATATAAAATTTTAATCTAATTTAATTGCAACAATAATTCTTTAATATGATAAATGGCTTTAGGCGGTTGAAGAAACGGTAAAATTATTCAATTTCTATACATTATCACAATGAACAACCATAGGTGGTGCTCTTGCAGAATGCCTAACACCAAACGAATATGATGGTGAACTTTTACCCGGCTTATAATTTATACGATCGTAAGCATTAGCACCAGGTACAAACATTTTATCAATTACTTTAGTACGAGGAGATATTGTATATTCCGGTGATTTCTTTAAAGTTGTTTTTAAATTGCTAGCCGGATAATTTGCTGGTCCGGGAGAACCTCCTTTATTTTTCAAACCAGTTTTTATGCCCCTAAAAGTATAATAAAAATAATTACATGGGTTTTGAGAACATTTTATAATATTAAAATTATTTTTATTTCATTTCACATATTTACGTTAATACAATTATTTATGTAAACAAGTTAAAGGAATTCATTTAAAATCTTCAATATCACACATGTTTTTGCAAGAAAACTATCATATCTACCCACTGTTAAAACCTTACATCATTCTCTGTACTCTTTCGCAAAAAAAAAAAAACAGTTGTATCCAGTGTTGCCAGGAACAAAAATTGTTTGTAACCAAAATTTAAAAAAAGTTACCAAATGAGAAAAAAAACCAAAATTTAAAGATTTTTGTTTTAATTAAAATACAGTCGAAGCCCGGTATAACGAATGATATATCGTCAGGCCCATTCGTTATACCGAAATATTCGTTATATCGCAACACATTTTTGTATGAATTTTACTTGACCTTTAGAATTTTTTAAATTTTTGATCTTCGAATTCACTATTTGCATTGACTGCAGTCTTTTTCAATAAAAACCTAAAACAACCGAACAAAAAACGTTCCGTTTACTTACCGTTTTCAGTACGTCTTAAACGGAATCCAACTTCGGTAACGTAACGTTTTCTGGATCCATATATGGACCAGAAACTGATTTTAAGAAACATCGAAACTGATTCGAATTCGTTGAAAGTCCAGCGAAGTTGGAAGGTTAACGTACCGTTGTGTTGTGTAAAAAAACGGAGTTGAGGCCATTGAAAGTCATTTAAGGACCGTTTACGGACCGTTTTGTCGTGTAAAATACGGAATGACCAAGTTTTTAAAATGCTGTACCCGTTTCATATCCGTACCGTTTTTCTAAATTAAAAACAGACATGAATATTTGCCTAAATTTATCCTATTTTTATTAGTTTTGAGTAGTACATACATATTATTTTTTTAGATTTATTAAAGCACATTGTACATTTTTTCAATATATAGGCGTTTAATAAAAAGAAAAATTATTCCAAAAATATAGTTACATTATTAATAAATAAATACTTTTTATATCGGTGGCTCTAACAAAACCCTTCGGTAGGCAAGGAATTCGATTGTTACAATAAAACTGTTTTCTCTGTGTGTTAACACAGGAACCATTGGTTTTTGCTATATGAATATGAAACAATCTTGGCATTAATCTTGTATGACACAGAACATGAACGGCCACGGGCTTGCATGATTGTCCCAAGGATAATGCAATACTTGGTGTTAGGGCAATTCACTTGCTAAGACATCGTTGCAATAAGTTTGAGTTGCCGCAAGTAGATAATCTTGGTGAAGACAACAATTTTGGTTTGATGCTGTGATGCTAATTCTGCAAAGTGCAACGACACCTTTCTAACAGTGATTTCACATTATCTTACGGGAAGGTTGGATCATTGGTCAAAGGATGGCGAGTTCTTGATTATTTGTCTCTGCCTTACCACCGTTACATCCAGTTCATGCTTGTAATTGCTAACCCAATAATTCTTGCTGGCTGAAACGAATTTGGAAAACTTGCATCCGAGTTTGTGTCCTACTTCGAAACTTGGCAACATCCTTGATGTTGAGTCCAAATATTGGACAAAAATCTGATCGATTGATATGAGACTGTATGTCCGTTGATAAAGAGCGGACTACGTTTCTATGTTCCATGGTGGAACTTGGAGTTCAGAAGTTTATTAAAAGCTCCAGGAAGTTTATAAATAGATCTCGAAAGGTGTCCTTTCTATTTGGAACAATATAAGAAAATGGAACGTCAAGCCAACCTAAATTTTAAAAAGATTTTTTTATGAGTAGGTAAATGTTGTGAGAAAGACATCCAGAATCTGTAAGATCTAAAAAGAATGACTATAGCAAATATATTTGTCGAATAGGGTCTTGACAAAAAAAGGAACACACGCTTGGTGTTTTAGTGAACATTGAGAGGGCTTTGAACAATGCTACTTTTAACTCGATTAAGTCTTCGGCTGAGGCTCATGCTGTTAACCGCTAAAGGTCAGTGGGGCAAAAAGTTGACAGTGATCAAAGCAACAGTCAAAATAATCTGATTTAATTATATATTTTTAATTTTATCAGATATTTGTATGTTGGGTGGTTTATAAGGAGGCTGAAGATGACCTGGTTGCTCGGGTCGAAAGTGTGCACTCCCTTTAGCGCTGATCCTTACAATTTTTTCCATTTAATAAAAAATGAGTGTTTACTATTTATTAGTAACATTAAATTAAATTAAAAATATTTAATTAAAACAGACAGATCGAATAATATACAAAATTTACATAATGCCAATTGGCGTTTTTTGCTTCTAATGTAAAAAAATAATTGGCAAATGCGGCCCTTTGTTGATTTTAGTGCGGCCCCCGTTAAAACTGAAAATTCGTTTTATTTAATACAAATAAGGCAACTTGTTGCCAAAAACTTAGTAATCAGCGTTGAAAAAACCTATTGAGAATTAGGGTTTTTGACAGCCAAATGATGGCTGAAACGTAAACAACAATATGAATTTCGTAGCAGATAAAGTGTTTTTGCAGGGAGTTTTTCCTTCATTACTTTAATATAAAGAATCTTAGTGGAACTTTACGATGAGCATGCTCTATCCAAACAATCGTGTCGGAGGTAGTTTGGTCGCTTTAAAAGTTGGGTCAACTCGATAAATTTGAAGAATTGGAATCATTGCTCTCAGGAGCTGTCAGAATAATTGGGAGTGGATGAGTCCACAGTAGGTGAACGCCTCAAAACCATAGGATTGATTCAAAATAAGAAAAACTTGAAGCCACATGAGTTAAAGCCGCACGACATAGGCGATTTTTCGCTTCTGAACAGCTTTCGAACGCCAAAAAAAGGATGAAATTTTTGCATTACATTGTGACTGGCGATGAAAAGTGGATCCAAAATAGTGGAACAACATAGTTTTAGATCAAATTCTCCGTCAACTTATGTACCGTGAAATTGGATCCCGTCTTGTTCCTTGGATTAAGTTTTTGTGGTGCCAGTTCTGGAATATACAGCTACGTGCAACTAATTAAGGACACGATGCTAACATGTGAGCTTCAAGCAAATAATACGAAAGGTTGTACAATATTCTTTAAACTTGTCCTAGTTTAGATAATTTAACTCTCTATCTTAGAAAATAACTGAGTATTGTGCCAAATAAATTAATATTAATAAAGCTGTGAGCCATATTTTAAAATAAGATTGATATCAGTCGTGCACATAATAAAGCACACTTTAAATTTGAAAAAAACATGTATTTATTAAAAAAGAAGTCAATATTTTGTTGTGAAACCGTTTTCATCAATAACCACTTGACATCTGCGTGCTCACCAAGTTTTCACATACACAACTTGGAATGTCTTCCCAAGCTTTCTTTGTTTCGGTGTACAGATTATCAAAATTGCTTATTTTTAAAGAGCTTTCTTTGGTCTTTACAACTTTCCATAGGTTCTCAATCGGGTTTAGATCAGACTTCAAGAACAGTAACCGAATGGTTTAAAAACCATTGCTTCAGGTGATGAGCCATCACTGGCATATTTTCGTCAGCATACGTTATCATTGTATCGTTAAGGATTCTTGCATACTGGAAATTACCCATATTTCCCTCAATTTTGTGCATCAGCCCAACACCACTTGACGACATAGCACCCTAAAGCATGATAGATCCTCCTCCATGCTTCAAAGTTGCCCGGGTGTACTTTGGATCAAATTCAACTTTGGCCGGCAAACATATTTTTTTTCCATCAGGAGAGACTACTAATTTTTGTTTCGTCCGAAAATAATACTCCTTTTCATTCCACAGCGGTCCAGTGGCAGTACTTTTTTGGAAACTCTAGTCTTTTTCTTTCGGTTACGCTCAGACAATCGAGGCTTCTTTCGGGAAATTCTTCCAAAGAGTCTAGCTTCTCGCAATCGACGTTTTACTGTGTATACAGATGGTTTTGCCTCATTTTCGATAAAGACTGCCACCCGAATCCCATTTGCTGATTTCTGCGGATTTTTCTTCGACTCGCGTACAATAAGTGCATCTTCACGAGCAGTTGTAGTGGAATGCTTTCTGAAATATTGCGCCGCTTGGAAAACCATGGTTTTAGACACTTTAAAGGCGGTTGCGATTTCCCGATAAGTGCTTCCATCCTGTTGCATTTGTACAATAATCTTTCGGGTACTGACATCACAGGATTTATTTTACCCATTTCAAACAAGTTGTAAATGCTTTTCAGATGCTGAAAAACACTCAATGTAATCACAATTAATCGAATGTAACATTTTAAATTTACCTGAATTTTAAATTTTAAAAAATTTATCACTATCCTTAATTTAGTGCACGATTAATTTATTTCACAAATTATGAAAACACAAATATTAGCTATGTCATTTCATTAAAGTTTACTATACATATTTATATAGTTTTACTTTTTCAAATGTATGTTGCCCTTCATAATTTATGGAATACAACAATATGATCCTTTATGACAAATGCAAACATGTTTTTTTAACCACTTGCTTTTTCTTAAGGAATTTTCAAACTCGCAACATCGAATTGTCACTTTATTCCCTTCACCATATATGGTGAGGGTATATATCAGTTTGTCATTCCGTTTGTAACATGTCGAAATATAGGTTTAAGACCCCATATGCAATTTTAAGTAAATTTAGCGATGTCCGTCTGTCGAAATGACGATCACGGCGCGAAGACGCAAGCGGGGGTACTAATTTTTACATTGGACATCCTCCCGAGCAGTTTGCTGTTGAAATGAGCCCAGCAGTTAAAAAGTTATGCGTAAAAATATGAAGATACCTCTAATTTTTCCATACAAATTGGTGTATTTTAGTAAGCGTTTTCACTCTTGGTAGTATAGTACCCTTGTAGACCTTGTATAGGTTGTAGATATAGTAAAAGTACTACCATTTACAACAACAAAATGGTTATAATACAAGACCAAAAGGTATAGTAAATACATGTTGTACATTTACAAGACTAAAACAGCTGATCGCTTAGCCGCCAAACCTATTGTTTGATTTTTTATTTTTCATTTTGTGGTCACTATTAAAAAAAGTTGAATAATGGATCAAAATAATGAAAAACCCAACTTAAAACAAAAGCGAGAAAAAAAAGTAATAATATATGGACCGATAGTGAAATTCAGCAGATATTGGTTTTTATTATTACAAGTTGTACCGTATCTTCAAACCCAGAATATCTGCAAATTCTATTTAGTTATTTTTTTCACCACAATAATTTTACTTCAAAAGTTTTTTACATTATTTGTATCAAAAACAGTAGAGAAGATTTTTAAGATATTGGTGAGGGTATTCAAAAATACCAAGTAGAATTAATTGTTGTAGGCTTACTGGCCTAATTACGGGACCTAAAACTTGTCGTCCTTTGCGGAGGATGGGCATCGTCAATGTCCAATTAATTTTAAATATAATGGATCAGGAGGAAACGACAGAACATTTTGTCAGTTATTGTCCAGCTTTCTCTAGAACCAGACAGGTAGTGGAGTCTTTTTTATGGATTATGTTCATAAACTATCTCTGACTGATAGGAAAATTCTAGACAGGTTCTCCTCTCTTTTTCTACTATAGATTTTATCTAATTTCCGTCACTATTTCCTACTTTACATTTTTTTAAGAGTATTGGGCAATGGACTATTTATAGTCTGAGAGCCATGGACTTGCATTTGTTCTTATCCAAGCCACCCCAACTCAACACAAAAAAGTGTGTTTAAGCGTCAATTTATAAACAACTTTTCGTATAAAAGTTAACTTTCAACGTGGTTTTTAAAATCGGTACCCGTGTTCGTAAAAGCATCTTATGACAACACTGCAATTATTAAATGTTCGAAGCAAATCATGGCCAAACGAAAGCAAATTATGTGCATACAAGAGGCAAACATGCATACCAAAAATGTCTGATGCAAAACAGCGTTAAAATTCCAAATAGAATAATTACTTACATGTTAAAAGCCGGTGTTGTTTTTCTAATCAAGCCGTCCTTAACACCATATGCATTAGGACCAGGACATTGATTTTTAAAACGAAATTGATTACGTCGACCAAATGAATATGAAGGTGGCGATGTTGCTGTTACATAGGGCCTTTTAGATAAATCGTAATTCGCTGAACCTGGACCTATATTTTTTGAATCTACGTATAGAAAGAATAACATACATTTTTGCTTAAAAAACAATTGTGTTGACTTATTCCATTTCACCTTTTACGTATGATCTTGGTGCCATACTATAAGCATAACTTGTAGGTCGACCACGTCGTGTTGAACCCTGTGTATTTAAACCAGGTCCTGGAATTGTATTGACATTTCTATCTTTCAATCTCCCGGCCATGGTGTATTGTGGACTACGTGTTTTCCGCTGATCATGTTTTTCATAACCAACTGTTGTTGGCAGGGAGTATGCAGGTCCTGGGCCTATTTTTGAAAAATTAAGATTGTATTTATAAAAAATTATTTATTTTTATAATTACACTATTTACCTATTGATCCCATATTATCCTTTAGATATCAAAGAATATTGTTGTATTTAATTAAGAGCCTTATTGCTTCCAAAGCTTATAAATTCAAAACAGAAGAAATGGTTAATCGAAAAATTTTTATAAAATATTTGATGATATACATACATAGTAATTTTTAGCATGGCAGTGTCAGGAATTTTAAATGTATACAAAACAGGGTCATAAAATAATATTGGTGCCTTTTTCAGAACAATTTTGGCAGTTTGAGAATTTTGAAAACCTGTCAAAATCATTCTAAATAATATTAAAAAGCCCAGACCACAAAAGCGCAGTGTCGTAAATGTTTTACCTCTATGCGACAGTTTGTCGATAAAGCAGATTTATGTTTCATATATTTGTCACTGTCGAGAAACTAAAAAAAAGTTCTACACAGGAGCAACCTTTACACAAAATTCAATAAAGCTAGAGTCTGCATGACGAAAAATTTATGAATTTTCTTATGGCAAAATAGTGAGTGTGAGGAATTCTACTTTAGTGACTCAGTATCTGTCTAATGGATGTCGGTAATGCGGCGATCCCATTTGATTTACTTTGCTGTCAATATCTATCCAATACAAAATAAATGTAGTGTCATACGGCTTGTTTTCGTGAAATTAAAGAATAAAGTGGTTTGGCCTTTAGGTCAAAACATGTGCAAAATATAACTTACCACAACAAACATAAACATTTGTCGAAAAATTAGAGAACATTTTATATATATTCAAACCCTGATAAAAGCACTTTCGATAGAGCGGGTTTTTTATTTTCTTTATCTGTCACTGTTGAAATCTTCTAAATTGACAAGAATATTTTTTAGTTGCTGCCGGAATTTAAAAATAGCGATTTTACGAATTTTCAAAATGCAATAAATCAAACAATGGATCATATCCAGAAAGACTAAGAGAATTATCCCACACCCGAACTAATAAAAAACGTAACATAAATCCGCGGGACCAAAAACAGTGTTACGCAGTGTTATACTGTATATCTAACTGGTTCCAGCGCGAAATGAAAGTAAACTGTTGCGCAAACAAAACCCCCAACTCGTTTTGCACAGTCTGCTCGGATTTTTATTTTACAGTCCCTTAAATTATTTGCCTTTTTATTGACCAACACGGCGCGATGACGCAAGATAATTTAATAATTTTAACACATATTGTTTGTTATTCTTCTAAGCAGTATGACAATATAAATATAATCAAATCGGCGGAGTGATTTAAAAGTTGTGAGTGGAAATGTGAGAAAATTTGTATACCATTTTGTATGGAGATTTTAGTTGTGTCCCCACATTTTTACTCATAACTTCTGAACTGCTGGACTAATTCTTGATGCCAAACTTCTGGAGGCAATGAACAATAATCTGGTGAAAATGAGCAACGTTTTACGCCGTGTTCGCCATTAAAACGGACATTTTTTGGATGCCATAAAATGAAAATACGATTTAACTTTTCCAAACCTTTTGGGGGTTTTGTAAAGTTGATGGTTTACAATCGATTCACACGTTAATCACTGGGAAATAAATGGTTAAATATTATGAAACGTTTAATAAGCAAAAAAAATAGGAAACGCTAATGCGATACCGTCACCCATGTGATGTGTAAAACAAAGCCAACTTTATGTACTCATTAATTTGTTCATGGGAGTTACGATACCTTGTCGCTGCTTAGCACAAGCGAGAGCATATACAAACGCTTAAGCCCGTATGACACTAGCTATATTTCATATTGATTTTGTATTGACGAAAAAAATGATGAAGTTTCTAATGAGAAAATAATGGGTATCTGTCAAATGGATGTCGGTAAGGCACCGCTCCCACTTGATTTATATTCTGTGAATATTAATCCAATACAAAAATATATGTAGTGTCATACGGGCTTTATTCACACGTTACTATAACGAAACTTTCCGTATTACTTATAAGTGCACTCTCATGCTTCGGCACTTTACATTTACAACACATTTTTGGTTCTGTAATCCGCCCTTAACAAAGAATTTAATATTTTGTTTGCCATTTTTACATTTAATTTATTAAATACAGTATTAACATATATATTTATTTTTTTGCTTCTTATCCGTTCTTTACATAATCTGGTATAATTAATGGTGGTGAACGATTTGAGTATCGCATCCCAAATAAAAATGATGGCGATGTCTTTCCAGGCTTATAACTACTACGATCATAAAAATTTGCAGCAGGTATATGACATTGAGATATTCCCATTTTCATGCGTGGAGCAATACTATATTGTGGACTAGCTCTTTTGACGTGATTAATGTTGCTGAGACTATATAAAGCCGGTCCGGGAGAACGAGGCTTTTCAGAAACTGGTGCAATGATTGAATAATTACTCATCCTTCTGTTTCTTAAAAAAGTTCCTGAACCTAAATTTTAAATCTTAAGATCTTAATGTACTAAAGGTAAGTCTGATGCCATACGAACCTTGAGAAGCAGCTATTTTTTATTTGCAATTTTAGAAAACACTTAAAATTTTATATAATTCAATAAAAAAAACTTAGATTATAAAAATAAATTTTCTTTTTTTTACATTTGAGTGGTGTTCCTTTTTGAATACACTAAAAAAAGTCACTAGATTCTACAGAAAACGACTGTTACTTACTAAGGCCGAGTTTTTGGGATGTGAGTTAAACTTAGTGTAGTTAAAACCGAAATCGAATTTTGTCAACCATTTCCAAGTATATCAACATAAATTTGTCGGAACAACTTTTCATTGCAGAGAAGTCTTCTTTAAAATAAAACAACACAAACGAAATTTTAAAAGCAGTTTTCCAGTTACAAACTGCCATAAACTCAGTTTAAAGATAATCTTAATCCCAAAAACTCGGCCTTAGATGGCTATAAACAACCGTTTTGGTCAGTAGCCTGATTCAGAATAGCTTTCCACACGCGTCGATCTAATGCACTTCGCTTCCAGTTTCTAGCTCCAAGTTTTGCGAGATCTTCCTTAGCTTTATCTTTCCACCGGAGTTTGGGTCTTCCCCTTCTACGTCTTCCTTCGGGGCCGAATTCGAATGTTTTTCTCGCTGGACATGCCCTAGCCAGATCAATCGTTGTACTTTGTTGCGCCTAACTATGTTGATATATTCGATACTCTCCGTCGACGCAGACAAGTTCATATATTTTGCGAAGAATCTCTCAAACACCCCAAGAACAGTTTCATCTGCTTGCGTAAGAACCCACGCTTCAGCGCCATATAATAGCACGGGTAGTATAAGCGTTCTATAGAGTGTAATTTTTGTTCATCGAGAGAGGGCTTTGTTTCTAAACTAGCTGCAACAAGATAATCATCCGACCAGATCGAACGCACGTCTAGCACACTGAAACTATGCCTTCCGTCCACAACAATGTGATCAATTCGGTTCTTCGTTAGCTCATCAGGGAATAAGGGCGTTGCCGAGAATATTGAGATGTTTAAACCTAGTGCTACCATGTTTCGTGCCGCGGCGAAGGATATCCGCTTCAAGTCGGTATCAACTGTGTCTTCGTGCAGATAAAATCTGCCAATTGTTTGATCAAATATCTCTTCCCTTCCGATTTTCGCGTTAAAATCACCTAGAACTATTTTAACATCATGGTTGTGGCAGCGGTCATATGCTTCTTTTAGGCGCTCATAAAATGTATCCTTGTGACCTGCTCGGCCTTATCCTCCGTCGAGGTATGGGCACTAATAAGGCTTGTATAAAAAAAACTTTGCATTGATGCGTATCACAGCTATCCGTTCGTCCACTGGAGTAAATCTGGAGACAAGATGTTTAATTCTCCTACTGACTACGAAACCACATCCATGGCAAATGTGGTGTTCATGTGGTGTTCTGGTGAAACCATGTCCATTCAATCTTACTTCCTGGATGGAAGTAACATCTGATCTGTACCTATTCAGTACGTCCGCACTTGCCTGTACAAAGTACGAACGTTGCAGGTGCATATCCTTAAATGATGGTCCTTTATTCGTTTGCGGTGGTCGTCAACTTTCATTGTAGGATATTTTTTGTAGGGGTGAATTACAAGTCCAACTCCCCATTTTTTATAAGTTCATATGGTGAACTAAGTCGTGGCACAAATTAGCTCACTACTTCAAAACAGGTATTTAAAGCAGCTACCCCAGGTGGCACCACGAGGAGGTATGTGTCCACTTGAGACGCAGTAGAGGACAAAATAAGTACTGGGCTTAGCCAAGTTAAAACCGATCAGACCGTTGCTTGGTATCCCATATCCCCATGCCACCCCAAAATGACAGTTAAAACAATTAAAAAGACGACAAAGGTATTTATCTTTAAAACACTTGCTTTTTCGGATTTACAGTTATATTATAAGTTTAGATTTTAGATGCAAAAACAATTTTTTTTTTACCTAAACAAGACTTTTCAAAAACTTAAAATTTTTTACAAATAACTAACAAACATTTATTGTTCACTGCTAAAATACTGTTTTGGAAGTTGTTTGTAATAATATTTAAAGCACCTTCAATGCTTTTTGTTAGTTGTTTTTTAATTACTGTGAAAACATCTGTAATTATAGTTAAAACAACAACAAATACTGATAACTGCACAGACAATTATGATAGATTGAGCTTAGAAGTTGTTTTTGTTGTTATTTTGGTAAAACAAATCAATTTTTATATAAAACAACAACCTGGTTCATATTGAAGTAGAGAGTGTTTCTTTAAGTGTAAATAGATAAAATTATAAAGAAAATCTTGTTTAAAAAAATGATATTACAAACAAGAAATTTGGTAACCTTTGTTAGGTGTCATCATTCATACTTCTCTTTCAATAGTTGATAATTATTAATAAGATGGTATAATTAAATTGAACATTAACTTGTTGATTAATTAAAAAATTTACTTATTTTATTTGACTAAACTTTTTATATAATTTTGTTCTTAATGATTAAAATATAATCTAAATATTGCAATTATATATTATCACAAGGTACAATCATAGTACCAGAGCGTAGAGAATGGCGAATACCAAACGAATATTTGGGTGCTTGTTTGCCGGGTTTGTATTCCATGCGATTGTACCAATTTGAAGCAGGACCGTATAATTTAAACTGGTAATCGGTGCGCGGAGTAATTGTATATTTTGGACTACTTGGTCGTATTAAAGTCATTGGAGCACCTGGATATGTAGCAGGACCTGGTGAACGCACCAATTCTTTAAGGTATTTCTTAACACCTCTGTAAAGAAAATAAATAAGATTCAGTGTATAAATTTTAGTCTGGTAACTAATCATAAAATATCTAAAGTATAGTATTTTACCATAGTAATTAATGTCATTGTCAAAAGTAGACTAAGAGAATTGTCTGCAATTGCAGTTAAATGTGTGTAGATTGCAATTGCATTTAAAATTGACTGATATTGCAGTTATTTTAAATATACAAACAGTTAAAAAAATGGCAATTTTAGTTAATTTTAAATAAAATTTTAGTGTACACTTTTTAACTGCAATAAGTTAATTTTACCGACATAATTCTTACAAGTCTATATGTCTGTGGTTTAATTTAAACTCTTGTTATATTTTAGATAAGTTACCCTCCCTTAAATTATTTAAATTATCTTTAGGATACGTACATGCTATACTCGGGAGCTCTTTGTTTTACAAATGTATCACTTATGCCGTATTTGTTTGGACCTGGTGCACAATTTTTAAAGAAAAAAGTATTGACTTTACCCATCGAATACTTGGGTTGACTTGAGCCCTTAAATATGGGAGATTCACGTAGTTGATAGGCCATAGGTCCGGGACTTTTACTTTTATCTACAAATTAAAAAAAAAAATCATTGAATTCAATAAAATTATTTTCTGTACATTTCAGCTTTTTTACCTGTCATGTAAGTTTTCGGCGCTATTGTAAATTTATTTGCTTTACTTACTCCATATCGCACTAACTTCGATACATTATACTTGGCTGGACCAGGACTGCAGCCGTTATCTTTTAATGATGTGCGTAGACCAAAGGAATAATTAGGTAAACGTTGTTTACGCACATCATGGTTGTCATAACCCACCGTAGGTGGTAATGGATACAAATCAGCTGGGTCTACAAAAATTTAATTTATAAATTTAAAAATATAAATAGCGTTTTGACAAAAGTATTTTACCTGGTAGAGTTTTTGCCATTATATTATTGCAATACTATAAATAATTTAGAATTTTGTACGAAAGAAAATTGCCAAAATGAAAATAGAAACCAAATGAAGGAAAATTTTTTGAAAAACAAGTTTTGATTCAAAAAGAAATGTAGAAAATATCGAAATATATTGTTTATAATGTACAGTAGTTAAGGTCCGATTACTGAATGTCCAGCTAATATTTAAAAGGCAGTTAAATTATAATTTTACATGGAAAACAGCAACAAATAAGTTACAATAGTTAAAGCCATGGTTAGTAGCAAACGCGAATTTGTTCCGTTATCTTTCGCACTTACATATTTTTTGTATAAATTAATTTCTTTCAATCAGTTATTTTTTTTTTGATTTTCGTGATCTGTGACATAGGGTGTGTATGAAATGGTAGCAAAGTATGCTTCTTGGTAAATTTTTGAAAGTTTTGAGGTGAATAAAATTTCACTAGCCCATAGGGCTAGTAGAATTTTCGACATATGAATAGAAATTTTTGAAGTTTTTAAATTTGAAAGCTTCTAAAAGCAAAACGAAAACAAAACAAATAAATAAATTCGATTCTTTTTAACACATAAAAATTTAAAACTTTTTCACCATAGAAAAAATATTTTTTAACATGCCACTAAGCTACAGTTTCACATCAAAACCCATATGATGTGTTTGGCTTTTATGCTTTTGACGTTTGGTTATGGCATTCCCATACATATTTGACATTTAAAACTAATAACTAAAAATGTAGATATTTTTAACTACTAAAAAATATAAAATAACTGACAATCTCGTAAAAATAACTGACGATTACACTAGTTAAAAAAATTTGTGCGGCTATTTTTTTGTTATTGATTTGGGTCTCCAGAATCCGAAAATCGCATTTTAAAATTTTGTTTTTGGAGTAGTTTTTGAAAAATTTTTAATTTTTTGTTTTTATATTTTAATTTTTGAGTAACTTTACTATATTGACTACATCTCAAACTAGGACCAAGATATTTTAATCTATCAAATTGCAAAAGAATTGTCATTTAATGGTCAACATTTTTCTAGAGTACGGATTCTAAATTGGTTCAGTAGTTTTGGACCTATGGGTCAAAATTTTACAGAAAATTCTCTTTTTTTCGGCAAAAACTGAAATCTGAAAATTAAAAAAAAAAATAAAAATGGTATTAATCTTGAAAGGGAAAATATAAAATAATTTTTTTCTTAATTGTAGTACTTCTATATAAAAAATAATAACAAAGTTATGACCATTTATGTGAAATTACCTAATTTGAGAATTTCTACTTATTTTGTTTTATATTATTATGAAAGCATGCCCAATAATATTGTATAGTTAAGATCAACAGTATTCAAAAAAAATAAAATTAACTTTTTATTTATTAATATTGTTTATTGATTTTCTTTAAATTTATTTGTATTTTAGTATTAAAAATAGTTGTTGGACCTTCTTTTACGTTTTTTTTCGTTTGGGTCCATTTCTCTCAAGAGAAACCATATGTAATCTCCCCTCATTCTCTCATCCAATATTCCTGATATCGCCTCTCAATGGATTTCATTTCTTGATGAAACCTCTCTCCGTACTCATCACTTACATCACTGAGATTCTCTGGGAAATGTAAAAAATGAATCTTAAGTGACATATTACACCTGTTGAAAATGTAGGTTCATTCGTTTACTTTTCTCAGTCAAGTCCAGTAAGATTTACTCAGTAACACACTTACAGAGCGTAAGACCAATATGCTCTCAAAATAAAAATTTTCTAAAAAAGTACGCGAACGGAAAATTTGCAATAATTTACAAGTTTGTAAACAGCTGATTGTAAAACTAAATGTAAAAATAAATATAACTGGTCGATATAAAATAAAATTATTCTTGTTGTTAAATCAAGCAGAAACATTTTAGAAGGTTTTCTCTTCTTTTCTATAATTCATTTAACAATATTTGTTGCTTTGCATTTGCATAAAACTACGTAGTTGTAAAACATTTTTTTTTTATTTACAGAAATTTAAACACATTTTTTTCAATTATATGTTTTCTCTGCTTGTAAATTCTTGCTGGCAATAATTTGTACAGTAAAAATTTGCAGAAAGAAGAAGAACTCTCCACATCAAACTGTCACTTTATTCTCTCTTTTTTCTTTATGTTTACTGAATATTTGTGTAAACGAACGACATCCAGTTAAAATTTATACAAATTTGTACAAATTATTAGGTAAACGAACATACTTAATATTTGTTAAATTAGAAAAAAGTAATTTATATCCATTTTTCATAATTCTTAATCAAATCTTCAACAATAGTATTGTACTTCGAGTTTTTGTTGTTTCCCAGGAAATTAGGAACCACCAATTTAAATGATTTCAAAGCTGCAGTCTCATATGGGGACAAATATTTCTCGAATTTCGTATTTTTTATAAGTTTGCATATTAAAAATTCCTTCCTTGATTTTTGCAAAAGAAATACTTTTAAAAATTTTACTCAAATAGGCGAAAGCTTGATCAATGCTTTGAAGAAGTTTTTAAAGAGTCCAAGTTTATATGTAATGGTGGAAGAATAATGTTTTCTTTCCTAATAAGAGGCACATACTTTATGTTGTCTTGGACCACTGAAATGGCTAATATTTCTGGCCAATGTTTTCTCTTATAATGCTCGACTGTCCCAGAGGCAAATAAAACAACAATATTTTGTGTATCCACGTTGCATTCCACATAGCATGTCCACCACTTTTAAATCGGAACAAACTTTCAAATTGTGATTTTCATGTTAATACATTTTAGCAATTTAACCATTGTTTCGTACGATTCTTTAGTGTTTACAACATGTGCGATGCGAAGAAACCATCCATACGATGGTTTCTTGTTTCCGTATTGTAAAAGAACTGCTTTAAAACTTTCTTTACTACTATCAACAAATAGTCGCCTTTCAATTGCATTACAAGGCTATCCTTTGCTTTTTATTTTGTGAGCTCCAAGTCTCTGACCAAATCATTTAATTGAGCCTGAGTAAGTAAGCGGCTCTCTGCACTTGTGTTATAATTGTCTTCAGGTGAGTTTTGATTTGCAAATGAACTTACGTTGGTGTTTGTTGATTTTGGATATTTAGGAATGGGCAATATATACGAATGAGGAACTGGAAAACTGACAGAGTCTACATTAGGATAAAACCACCTTTCTTTGGCTTAATCCAGAACTTTTGGATTGACAAAAATAACAATCGTCGATATGATTAGATGGTTTTCTCCAAATCATTGATACTCTGAATTTCATGCATCGGCTAATAAAAACAAATTTTAACACATGAGGTATTTATATTAAATAAATCAGTAAAAAATAATTTCAATTTCGTGCCAGAAGCTCATCCTATAAGATTTCTATAACACGGAAGGCATATAATACTTGGTGTACATCTTTGTTGCAAATTTGTGACAGGCATTCAAAAGTATTTTAGATAAATATCTTTGAGTAAATTGCATACCACCAACACATTCTCATATTTTGTGAAACATACTAATACATTCTCATTTTAAGATTTCTCTTTTTGGAATTTTTGTCATTTATATTTATGAGGGCACTAGCTTTCTTATCTACATTATTTTGCAAATAAAATAAAAAACGGATTCTCAGTACCTTCTAAGAAGTACAACAATCACAATGTAGTAATATAAAAAAAAAACAGAAAAATTTAAAATTTAGGTACCTTTACATAAATGATCAAAACTTTGGTATTTATCCATAGATTTTATTTTAAAAAGGCTTATAGAAAGAAGTACAACATTTAAGAAAAAAATTATTTCATATTTTACCATGTAAGACGAATATCTTTTATATTTTTTTGAAATTTCAAAATTTTTGTTTTATCAAAAAAAAAAATATTTTTTCGCGAAATTTTGACCCATATCTTCTAAAATACTTAGCCGATTTAAAAACCATATTTACAAAACATGTTGTGCCTCAACTTGTTTTTCGTTTGCAATTTGACTGATAAAAAAATTTTGAGCCAAACTCGAGATATAGTCAAAATGATAAATTCACTAATAAATTAAACAAAAAAATTCAAAAACAAGCCCAGAAAAAAATTTTTTAATGCGATTTTCGGCTTTAGAAGGCCCTAATACATAAAAAAATAGTCGCATACTTGTCGCATTTTGGCTGTAAACAAGTGTTATTTTACAAAAAAAAGTGTTTGTAAACCTGGCAAAGTTCATAGAAACTAGTGTTTTTACAGTTATATTTCCAGTAGTTAAATATGTGGAAAAAAATAAGATGTCAGATTGAAAATTTACATTTTTCATTGAATATATTTTTTTTCTCCTTCGCTGTACGTTGTTTTCAAATAATTTAAGTTATTAGAGAAAACATGTATGAGTTATTGTTGTAATGAATTGCCAGTTTCTCAATTTTATCAACATTTTGTGTAAATAGTTAAATAAAATAATTGTTGCAAAAATAAGTTGTCAATTGAAAAATGTTTATTGTACATAAAGTAATTTAATTGGAGGCTGAAATATCCGTACGATGACACATATGTGGCGACACTTAAGAAAAATCCATATAATATTTTGGCACTATCAACCTTTAGATGGTAGTTGTAAAAATTTAAAGAACAAAATACAGCAGTTTTGTTCATAATACCTTCAAAACCAAAATTTAAATGTTGATACGCAGACTAGGTAAATAACCAGCTTGTAACTTTTGGCACAGTGGCTACTAAATTTTTGACAACTTACTTTTTCAACATAAACTTTTAAGCTGATTTAGTTTTTTGTTATATAAATTCCTGCAAACATTACGATACAAAATTGTATTGAATTGGATGGAAGGAAAAACTTATTGCGGCAATAATAATTTTCTTATTGCGGAAGATCACCCCTTAGGGAAAAATGTCCGATCCACAGCGATACTTCCAAATAATACGAAACCAACACTTCCCGAAGATAAATCAGCGATATTGGAAGATATCGCTATTTTATGATCCTGAAGATAAAAAAACTTTTTTCTTTCAATTTAAATAAAAAAAACAAATTGAATTTTTCGAAAATTTAAATTTGTAATAACTGTTACGGACACAAATAAACCATAAGTTTCCGTTTTGTTGGTAAATTTTTATTAAAATTCAAACAAATGAAAAAAATAAATGAAACTGAAAAAAATGGTAAATGATAGTAAATTATTTCGAATAAATGTATAAAAAAGTTAATATAGACATTTTTTTGAAAAATAAATGTATGTTTCTTTATTTTTAAATGGAACGGAAAACTTTTTTATTAAACTACAAACAGTTAACTACATAATATTCTGAGTGAGGATGCCATTAAGCTATGTGGACATTTTCTTTAATTTGTGGTTAAATATTATTTTACATCGCCTAAAACTAATATGGTGAACATTTTGGAGTAAAATCTAATAACACCAAGGCTAGCTTAACTTTCTGTCGAACGTGTTTTGACCCACAACGATGTTTTTTATATTTTTTTTTTTGAAAAACAACTGTGCATGTTCTGGAATTAGTGTGAATTCAAATCAAAGTAAAAGATTTTAAGTGCGAATGAGAAAAATACAAAATCCACTCTTAATTGTGAAATATAACTTAGTTTGACGATAAACCTGGATTCACAATGCTAGTGCACTTCACTCTGCAGAATAAATTTTGTTTCCTAAGAAAATGAATACAAGTAGTAATTCTATTTGTACACACAGGCTCCTTTTCAAATGTCAACCTCACCAACTGTTCAGAAGGGACTTCGCGTTCTCTGTTTTCGCTAACCGATGTTAAGGTTATATATAAGTATATATAACCTTAACATCGGTACTAAGGAAATTCTGTTGCCACACAAGGAGTGTAAATGAACTCTGAACGGCCAATGTGTATCTCAGGAAGCAGGAGGATTGAGAACACCGGATCTTCTAAAAATCGGCTCCGAAACAGCACGTTTGGGTCAGTAACCTACGCTCCTGATTTTAAATTGCTATCGAATCGTCTAAGAAACAGAGAAGCCCTATATTGTAATATAGGGATTTAAATCATATACATATACAGTTAACAAAAAAAAACTCGTACACTCATATAAGCAAATTTCGAACCACATATTTCTGTAACTCGCACAGCCAAACAAAAAGCAAATGAATGCTTATTTGACTAATTGGCTTTTTATTTTAAACTCGTAAAGTTACCTCAAAAATACTGGAATTATTAAGGCAAAAAAAAACTTGGACACTGCAAAACTTAATAAATAAAAAGCAAAAAATTTAATTTATTGCTTATAACGTTAGTCTCAATCACGTTTTACTGTTTTGTATCTATTCTCAATAAATATTTTTTTTGAAAA
This sequence comes from Eustalomyia histrio, assembly GCA_949748255.1. Classification (NCBI taxonomy): domain Eukaryota; kingdom Metazoa; phylum Arthropoda; class Insecta; order Diptera; family Anthomyiidae; genus Eustalomyia; species Eustalomyia histrio. The sequence goes on along the minus strand of OX456523.1, from coordinate 65,426,280 downwards.
TATTTATGATATGTGAAAATTTACATAAGTGTGAACAAAATCTGATAAATTTACTAGAAAAAATATTTAAAAATCTAATAATTTTATAATATTTTGTTCGAAAGGTCATATGAAAGTAAAACAGTGTGGGGGACTATTCGGTCCAAACTAAGATAAAATCATCCCACAATTATGTGTAAATTGTGTAAAACCGGCCTAGAATCACACTTGAATTTTCACATAAAATAAATACAAAAAAAAATATTTATTGAACTCAAAATAAAACGTGATTGAGACTAGCGTTATAAGCAATAGTAGGTAGTGTTTGTTTGGTTTTTATTTTAGCAGTGTGCAAGTTTTTTTTTTTTGTCTATATAATTGTAGTATTTTTGAGGTTATGTTAACAATTCACCAACGGGTAACTTACTTTACGAGTTGAAATAAAAAATCAAAATAAGTCAATTAAATATGTTTTTAGTACCCTGAGTGTAGACTCCAGCATTGTGAATTCAGCCTAAAAATGTTTAATAAACTGCACTTAAGTCCACATTTTTTAAATTATTTTTAATAATAGATTGTATAATAGTGTATGTAGACTAATTAACATCAAAAAAACATTTATGTAAAGGAATTATGGATATTGCTGTAAGATTGTTTTTTGTTTAGTTTTACTGAAAATCATAATAAAATTTATTCTGTATCGACGGAATTGTAAAGCTGTTTATATTTATTGCCACCACCACCGGTTGAATTCAATAACAATTCATTTTGTTTTTCACGTAAAATCTGTAAAAAAATAGTGTTTAAATAGTAATAAACAGTTTTAAATTGTAATGAGATAAATTCACCTTCGGATCATATTTATAATTCAAATACACTAATACTGGGACATAGATGATATTGAAAAACCCTACTATACGCATTAGCCAAGCGAAACCAAATGCCTGAGCCAATTCACCGCCTATTAAGGGAGCTAAACAATAGGCCAGACTTGCAGAAGTTTGTTGAATGGCGTAAACAGTACCATAACTAGAAAAAGATTCCCCACTACTGCTGGTAACTTTTGAATCTATATCTATATGTTCATCCTGGACTAAAGTAGCATCCACAAATGTTGCTAATAGAGGAACTAAGGCAGCATCAATAATACCAATACCCAAGCCCAGACCAAAATGAGGCAGTAATAATTGTGCTATTGTAGTGGCACTGGGAATCTATTTTAAATAGAAACAAATAATCATAAAATGTATATCTTTATCAAATCATATCTTACCAGCATAGATGATACTCCCACCAACAACAATGATATACATGATATTTTAATTTGTCCATAATTATAGGCAATGCTGCCAAAGAAATTTGTACCCACAAAATATCCTATCGAGTCAGGTATAAATACTGTACCCAATTGCCATTTTGTTGGTTTAAGATACTGCATTAACCATATGGGTAAACACGGTTCCAGCATAGCCATGGTAGAAGTTGAAAACCAAATTGCAACTACAATGGCTAAAATCATTTTACATTGCAGCAACGGTTTCCATTTCGGTTTTTGTTGATCCACATCGATGATTACCTAAAGGTTTAATTAAAATAATTTTTAAACATCAAATGTTGAACAAATTTATAACATTGACTATAAATATTGTTCGTGAAGGCATTGAAAGGTATGCCACATAAAAACAGCTGATTCTTTGAACAAAAAAATAGATCAAATATTTACCTCTGGTTGTACTGATAAGTCCATGGTTATCAATTGCATCCCTTTAAAGAAATTTAAAAATTTTGATATATATTAAATACAAAGTTATGAAACAGGCCTATTCTTTATGGCTAAATAATGGAAAAACGCCTTATAACAACTTCTCCATACTTATTTTAATTCAATTTTTTGAGGTAACCTATATTCAACACTAGTTGTAAACGTCATGTTTTCAAATGCTAATGTATAAAAAAGTTAATTACGCTCATAATAACTAATTTTTTACTTACCTAAATTTATAAAAATTATTGATGATAATATAATAAATGGTGCCGATTTACCAAATAAATCATATAATATGCCACCAAATGGATAACCGAATAGAACACCTAAAGCTATACTGCCTAATATGATGCCCATAATTTTAGAACGACGTTCTTCTTCAGGATAAAGCTGAAATAGAAAATTTAATGTGAAATAAAGATTTTTGAAAATGTATAAACAGTGTGAACATACTTGAGCAACCAAACTCATGCCACATACACCAATACAAGCCGAGCCAATACCCTGGACGGAACGGGCTACTAAAAGTGTTGCATATGTTTCACCAACAGCGTAAACTGAAAATTAGTTTAATAATTAACATTTAATATATTATTTAGTTTAATTTCTTCGACCTTTTTAATATAAATTCCAGGTAATAAATAGTCAAACTCAAGGTCTATTTTATACAAAACCCGGCGTGCTTCGCTACGCATGAATACGTATTTTTTGTTGTTTTTTTTACATGGACAAAATCACATGTTGACAGGAAAAGTCATAATTCACAAACGCGTCGACCGATTTCGTGCAAACTTTAGATAAACCATCATACGAACAAACCCTAAAAATTTAATCGAATTCGGTTTGACCGTTCGTGAGTTATAAAGTCACAACACACTTGCAACAATTTTTTATATATATAGAAGATATAAAAGATTATTTATTTTTTAATATTTCATTGAATAGCTTCTTCAGGGATTTTTGTTTTTTTTTTTAATTTTAAACAAATTAATATTAAAAAATAAATAATTTTGTATAAAATAGACCTTGAGCTTGATTATTTATTACCTGAAATTTAATATAATTAAAAAATAACTAATTTATTTTTTGAGCTTTAGGTTTGTTTTTTTATAAAAATATTATTTATTTTTCAAAATTTCGCTACTCCATTGTGTAGCAACTTCAAAAAATAATAAATATGACAAACTATAAAAAAAACTTTTATTTTGTTTTAAAATTTGTCATATTTATTATTTCCTGAAGATGCTACACAATCGAGTAGCGAAATATTTAAAAATACACAGAATAAAATTACAAAATTCTGTTTGTAATATTGAACATCGTCCATAGAACATTTTTGTAAATACAAAAAAAAAAAATATTTTTTAAAAAGGCACCAACAATGGAATTTGTAAATACAAAAAACTTTTTGTTATTTTTTTTTGTTACTTAAACTTTTATTTTCAAAGAATTTTTATATGAAAAGTGACAAATATTTCAAACAAACAATTGTTAGAAATCGAGTTTAAATTTTAACAAATATTTTTAATTATTTTATGTTTTGTGATACTTTTTTCTGTGTAAATAATATTTTTATAAAAAAAACAAACCTTAAGTTCAAAAAATTAATTAGTTATAAAAAAGAAAAAGAAAAACTTTTGTTTTATAATTTGTCATATTTATTATTTCCTGAAGATGCTACACCATCGAGTAGCGAAATATTGAAAAATAAATAATATTTTTATAAAAAAAAAAATGAAAAAGTTTAAATAAAAGATAATAATTAAAAAATATAATTTTATTTCAAATAAATATAATACAAAAATCTAATCCACGAAATTGAAACTTGGGGTTTCCCAATACACCGAATTCAATTATTTTGGTGTTCTTGAATTCGCTTTCACTAGTTTTTATGCGATTAGAAATAGAATTGAATTCGCCCAATGTTATGTAGGGGAAAGAAACTTGTATGTTAATTTTTAAATATACGTTTTGTGATTAAAAAAACTTAGAATTATTTTTATTAATTTCAAGTGTATCTAACACTCCTACTCTATCTTTTGATATTAGTTGAATTTATTTTATTTTTTAGAAAAAACTCTTAAAAAAAATAAATTCAACAATTAATACAGACACATCAAGTGCATTCCATTTACTTTCACCTAGCTTTTTATATGTAAAATAAAACGAAAAAAAAATTAAGTATGTATGCAAAACGCTCGAAAATTTTTTAACGAAATATTTGTGACTAAAACTTTAAAAATCTCTATTGATTTTTAATAGGTGGAAGTTTTTAAATATTACCCGGATGCACAGTATCAGACAAAATATTTGCAGTTATTTTTGTTTTGCTGAAGTGGTGATATGTTCATATTAAGTTACAAAAAAGTCGAAATATTGATGAAATACAATAATTTTTATTTAAAATGTCTTTAGAAGTTTTCTTAATTACAGGTTGGCATGCAATACCGCTAAAATGCCGTTACCGAAATAATTGAAAACCGTTATCCTTAAAATACCGTTACCTAAATAATTAAAAACCATTATCCGTAAAATACTGTTACCGAAATAACTAAAATATCGTTACCCATAAAATACTGTTACCGAAATAATAGAAAATATCGTTACCCTTACCGTTCAATTTGAATAACATAACCTCACATGTTTATTACATCAAATTATGAAATTTGTATGCTAGTTGCAAATGATTTGTCCAATACTGTATGTCGAAATCGAAATCTGATAGGGACCATTCTGAAACCCTTTTGTCCTTTTTAATTGTGTTAATACCTATGGCTTGATTTAGAAAGGCCCTAACTCAAAAGGGAAAAACTTTATAAAATATGAAAACAAAAACTTCAATATAAAATTTCTCTTAATGCATTTTTTTAATTAATACAAGCAACCATAATTAAAAAAGATTGCATTTATAAATTAAAAATTGCATTAAGTTCATTACTTCTAATTTAAAGAAATGAAAAATGTAGTAAGTGCGATATATGTAGATTAGAGTGGTCCAAAAAAGTATCAAAGTTCGAATTCGTAATGTCCAAACACTCTGTGCCAAATTTCAACAAAATTCGTTTATATTTAAATGTAGGACAAAGAGTAATTTATACAAAAAGAAGGGTTGACTTTAAATTGAGTTATTTTTTAAACTTTAAGCTATAATTTAACAAAATTTTCCAATATAATCTTAATAAATTTGATATCAATAAAATTTAGTAACTTCTAAGTAGTTAAAATATCAAACATTGCTAAAAAGATGTAAGTAAAAATTCAATTTGCTAACGTCTTATATGAACAAATTTCTCGAATCTGATCTTAATTTTTATGTAGATAACGAATTCCCAACCAAAATTAAAAGCAAAATTGAGGTTTCAAAATTATTCGCTGTTTTTGAAAATTTAACAAAATTGGTTTTATGTAGTATTTTTCTTTCTTAAAAAGCTGTCATCAAAAAAACTAACTTGTTGTACTTTTGCTATTTACTTACCAAGGGCTTTTATTAGACATGGCATTGTTTTTAATTTTTAAAAGGATAATTGTTATCCTTGCAACTGAACGTAATAGTTTGAGTTTTTTAGTGTTTCGCTATTATTTAGCGTATTAAAATTAAATCGTTCACAAAAATCAAACATAAGAAGACATTTTTTAAATGATTATCCTTTAAAAAAAAATTTTGCGCAGAGGCAGATATCAAAAAATTTCCTGATCAAAGTCAAACATTTTGTTGAATGGAAAATTCGTGAAATTCTCGACTCCGAATTTAATTTTGATTTCTTATTCGTAATATACTCCCAAAAATATATTAGATTTGATGATTGTGACAATTTTTAATTAATTTAATATACTTCAATGGCAAAGTGCTACCCCTAAATAAAACTATTTTTGAGATTTTTTTACATTCCATATTATTTTCCATAATGGCATATTTGCGCGCAGATAAAAAACATATTTAGGACAATTATATTCGAAGAGCATCATATATTTTTGGGATTATGATTCTCCCTACCATAGTCGTACTATAATATAGTTATCATATTATGATAATAAAATAACTATAGTTTTACCATTATATAGTCCTTACAGTTACATTATGATTCGAGACTATGAAAAAGTTCGTTAAATTTAAGAAATGTTTTTCTTAAAGAAAAAATTTGATATTAAGGACTTTTTCAGAATATATGAATTTTAATTTAAGAAACAGTTTGCAGAATCTGAGAATTTTCCTTCAAGGAAATGTCCATAGAATCTAAAAACGTTTCAATCAGAAAAATTTAAAAAAATGTAGTATTTTGTAAAAGAATCCTTTTCGTACAAATCAACTTTTGGCTTTTTCTTATAAAAAAATTATATTATAAATATTCTGAGTACTTTTTTCCATTAGATAGACGATATTTTACAAGAACTGAATTAAATACTGTTTTTATTGAAAAGAATTAAAAAGTATAAAATATTTTTACAGAATCTTTTTGACAATGAATTGATTTTTTTTTTGGACACCCTAATGTACATGTACATATATGTATATGAGTCCCTTTGGCGTATATGGAAAATTACATACTTCCCTGCCTTTTCCATATACAAGATATTTTTACATACATGTTTGGAATCACATGTACTTTCTTATAGTATGTCTATATAAAATCCATGTTTGTTCATATGTGTCCATACATAATACACATATGAAACGGGATTTCAGAAAATTCTCTTTATTTTTAAAATTTTCTATTTTTTTTATCAAAAATGTATACATTTTGATTTTAATATTTGTATCCTTAAACCTTACCTAATGATGATATAAGAAGACAAAAAGTACCCATTACAATGGGTAATCGGTAACCATATTTACTAGACATATTTCCAACGATTGGATTAAATATCAATTGTACCAATGCCTTCATCGATAATAAAATCCCAACTGCACCATTTTCACTAGTTAAAGTTTCAGCATTATCATTATAATGGTTATGGTCTTTGAGTACATCTCCTTGTCCACTATTTCCTTCATTATCGTCACTGTGATTCATTAAATTTCGATAATTTTTTGCTTTACCATCAGCATTTTCAAAGGATATTAATTTTTTTTGCTGTTCATTTTGTAATGGTGGTGTCGCTGCTATTAACACTCTGTTGTTATTATTATCATCGTTTACCAAGTGAATCAATGAAAAATTAACCATTGATTTACCCGGTATTGGATGCTTTGTCATTATATGCTGTTGTTGTTGCTGAGCTGCTGTACCGTCCATATTACGATAAGCTAGATGCTGTGCAGTCGCCGCAGCCCCAATGATACCAAGGCCACCGCTGGCATTTATATTTTTAACGCCTGTTGCTTGTACGGCTGCATTCAGTGAAGTGTAATGTAATATTGTTGTTCTATTATTTATGGTAGAAAGATAATCTGGTAAAATTGGCACTGCGTGTTGTCGAAATAAATTTTGATTAAAAGAAGAAAAAATGTGTTAAAAAAACATAAAAAATCAATATTATTAAGATTAATATACACACACATCTATTTTAAAAAATAAAAAAACACATTCATTAGTTTTAAATTGATATATGTACTTTGTTCTTATTGGAAATTAAATTTTATAACTAGAAAATCTGAAAACCTTTGTAATACATATGATTTCAGTCTTATTACTGTATTTATTTGTACCTGATTTTGTGTTGATATTTGTAATTATCAAAAATACTGATCCTAGACTCTTCTTAAAGGGTGGTCCAAATACATGTATCTTTTTAAAAATTATATAAATTGAACTAAACTTAATTTGTTTTAGCTTTATGACTTTATTAGAAATTACAAATATTCCCATCATTTATGAAACACGATTTCATTCATGTGTAGTCCAATTTTTCAAGACTTTGTTTACGGTTTCTTGTTCTATCTCACAAATGGCGCAGGCGATATAAGCCTTAATTAAGCATTTGGATCGTTTCTGTATTATTCGCATAGCATCGGTCTTAAACGTCATACCACAAGCATGTGTCTAAAGGAGTCAAATCGCAGTTCTGAGGCGGCCATTGGTTTCTCGACAATGTGGGTTTTCCGATCCCTAGAAATGATATTTTTTCGTGCAAATTAATATTTGATTGTAGCTTCTGTAAGGCCCAAACGGAGAAACCGTAATGAAGTGGATGGTCGTTTTTCTTCAGTTGCTTAGTCAACTGGATCTTGTTAGCGAATAATCCGAGGTCTTTGTGCAAAATTTTCATCATACTGGTGCTGAAATACCGAGTTTTTGAGATCGATGTTGAAACGATGTTCTTGCATTGAGTTGAACGCTTTCAGCCACAGCAGCCACATTCTCAGTCTCACAAACTTTTTGCACACGTGGTGGGTGATCAGAATATTATCTAGTTCACTGTTTGTAGCTAAATAAAAATATTTTCCGATTCCATTTTAAAATAAAGAAACATACATTTATTTTAACTTTTTAGACATTAAAAACAAGCAAAAATAGGAAACAATTTCATATAAATGAATAAATCTGTTATTTTTTACGGAATTTTAGTGTAAAATTTTAACATTTATTTTTAACTGATTTTTAATTTTACGGATGTGCCAGTTGTTCAAACAACATTTAGAAATAATAAACAAAACCCATTTGATTTAAATTAAAAGTAAATAGAACGGTTTTTAAATGAAATATCATTTCTTGTATTTGGTACACTTAAACAAGTTTGTAAGTTAAAATAACTAAAAATATCATTTAAAAGAAATGATATTTCATTTAAAAACTGGTCTACTTAATTTTCATTTAATTTAAATGCCATTTGTTATTTATTTTTAAATGTTGATTAATCAACTGACACATCTGTAAGAAACAAATGATATAATGAGTTAAAATAAATGTCAAAATTTTACCTACCAATCCTTAAAAAATAAATGTTTTTTCATTTATTTGAAATTGTTTCCGTTTTTGTATTTTTTGTTTTTTTTTTTTTTTTTTGTAAATATACTCGTACAATACAAAATGTATGTATGCATATGAAGCTATAAAGACTTTTTGTGTGAATGTGTTTGTGTATGTGTGTTTATGAAGTTCTTGTAATTTGTATTGAAAAATTTTGTATATATACAACTAATTTTAATAAAAAAACAAATTGAAATTTTTTGAATATTTTTTTTTTTGAAACAGACAGCAAACAAAACCACAAGTTTCCGTTTTGTGGGTAAATTTTTATTAAATTTTAAAAAAATGAAAAAAATAAATGAAACTGAAAAAATGGTAAATGATAGTAAATTATTTCGAATAAATGTATACAAGAGTTAATATAAATATTTCTTTGAAAAATAAATGTATTTTCCTTTATTTTTAAATGGAACGGAAAACTTTTTTATTAAACTACAAACAGTTAACTACATAATATTCTGAGTGTATTTTCTGTTATTTTAACTTACAAACTATTTTAAGTATATTTTCATTGGCCTTAAAGGTGATTATAACACACAAAACCTTTGCCCCCGTGTTCATAATGACAAAGTGTAGTTCCCATATAAACCACATTTATTTGCTTAAATGTATTTCTTTGTCTATTTCATTTAGATTTTTCTATATATTTCCCGGAATTTGAAACGATGCACTCAAATGAAATGCATCACAAGATATAACTCAAGATATAACTCAAAACCTTTTATGAGGGCCTTCATCATGCTCTTACCTATCAACTCTAAGTTTTTAAAGCAAATATACGCTAGAGATAGAGCGAATTACACCCCTAAATAGACTAAATCTTTGGGGCTAGGTGGATTAAAAACTGTCCCACCTATTGCTTAGTTTTTATGCATGGTGGCATATATTTTAACCTACCTTGAAAAGTTCAAGTTTGTCATAGTTATACAGTTTAATATTTTTTTTTAATGTTTGTTATTTTGTTGGCAATGCGAAAACAAGTGACAAAATTTTACAAATCTAAACGCGGCAGTAAGTTGCGGGTGCTGCCGTGATTGAGGTTGCCTCAAAGAGTTAAATCATTCACAATTGTGTGCCACCACAGATTACAAGATTCTGTAAAGCTGCCCACACACAAGTGTAATGCTCGTGTGATTTGTTCGTGCTCGATCTCTTGTTACAAGTTAATGGGGCAGTGCGCGCACAAATTTTTTTGCTTTAATGGGGCGGTGCGCGCACAAAATTTTAAATTTTTTGTGATGTGTTCAATGTGGTAGTATTTTTTCATTTAAGTTTTCAATTAAACATCATAGTGTATAAGAAAAAATCAACTGTATGTTAGCATAAAATAGCTTTTTCCTTTGATTTGTGAGTTAAATAGAGGATGTCGATAAAGTTTGTAGCGGTCCAGAAAACGCATTCCATTCAGCTTGTGTCTAATAATTTTTTCTGTGTATTCTCAATGATTACTAATTAAGAAAATTTTTTTCATTAAAAAAAAAAAAAAATTGCTATGATCTCGAACCAGACTCAAAATACATTTTCATACTTTTAGAGACTTTATTTAAGAATGGATTTGTAAAAACGCATAGAATTTAAATATATCCAGGAATTTACTGTTTTGGGTTTAAGATTTTTTTCTGTGTTTTAAGTTGTATTCGAAAATTTTTTCAAAATGTCAAATGCACAAAAAAAAAATCATTTGAATTTACTTTACTTTGGCGTCGAAAAATACAACAAGAAAATATTTGGAAACGATGTCTTAAGGAGGCATCAGATCCTATAACAATGCCCGAATTTGCGTAAGATTTTTGAGCTTTAAATTGCTTTTTTCACATTTTTTACCTTAAAGTGCTTTTTTTCAAAAAAATAATTTTTCTGCTAGTTTTGTTCTTTTTTTTTAAAGGTGTTTTTCCTAACTTATTACTTTTGTTTATATATTTCTTCTGCTATTATTTTTCTATTTTTTCTTAAATTTTTTTCCCCAAATCTTTACTTCTGCTTGTTTTTTTTTTTTTGCTTTTTTGGCAATATTTTTCTGCCTAATAAATTGAATTTTGCTTTTTTTTTTGTCTTCTCCGCTTATCATATACAAACTTTACGTATGATTGCTATTAATTACAACATTCGGTAAAATAACACTCATACGCCACATGCAAATAATCACATTAAAAACTTCAAACTGCTGTTAATCAATTAGACCGAGTATTTTTGATGTACAAGGTGGCGCAAAAGTAGTCCTCCTATCAGAAAATGCTATAAATTTTGCGATTGGACCCTAATGTCAGTTCTGTTTTGACATTTGTGTAGTAAACACATGCGAAATACACGTTAATAAACAATGTTACGCTACACTGCTCCAGAACGCGGAATATTGGTGACTATTTATTTGAGCAATAATGAAGATGATTTTTCATCAAAAATAATCATGAGTGATGAGGCCCATTTCCATCTTAGCGGTTACGTAAATAAGCAAAATTTACGCTTCTGGGGCACTGAAAATCCGCGTGTAACCCACGAAGAGCCATTACACCCGCTCAAAGTCACTGTATGGTGTGCTGTTTTCGCTGGAGGAATCATCGGACCTTTTTTCTTCGAAGACGTCGCGGGCCAAACGGTTACTGTGAATGGTGAGCGCTACAGAGCAATGATTAACGAGTTCTTTTTGCTGCAACTTGATGAATTGGGATTGGAAAACATGTGGTTCCAACAGGACGGTGCAACGCCACACACTGCACGTGCCACAACCGATATGCTGAAGGATGCATTTCTCGGGCGCCTAATCTCCCGTTTCGGCGATTTGCACTGGCCAGCAAGATCGCCTGATTTGACCGCTCCAGACTTCTTTTTGTGGGGCTTTTTGAAGTCGCGGGTTTATGTCAACAAGCCTCAGACTCTTGCAGCTCTTAAAGACAATATCCGTAAAGATTGTGAGGACCTATCGCCGGAAGTTTTGGCCAAAGTGATGGAAAATGCCATAAAAAGGGCTCATATTTTTGACTTGATGTAAAAAAAATTAAAAGACCAAATAAAAATAATCCACAAGAAGAATCAAAGTTTTTCTTTTTTTTTTAAATTATAGCCAAAAAACATCGGAAGGTTATTTTTGCGCCACCCTGTAAGTTAAACTTGGTTTAGTTAAACCGAAAACAAATTTTGTCTGCCATTTATTAACATAAATTTGTATTTCATTGAAATAAAACGAAACAAACGAAATTTCAAAAGCAGTATTCCAGTTACAAACTGCGATAAACTGAGTTTATAGATAATCTACATCCTAAAAACTCGGCCTTAGTGCTATATTAATCGATTAAAGGCAGAGATAAAGGGAATCAAATTTGTAATCACTTATAATTTATGAATTGGAAAGCCGTAATAAATTAATATTTTTCATAATTTTTTGCGACAAAGAATTAAACTAATTATTCCATTTTTTATACATATTTTATTGATATGTATCTAAAATAAATATTAGCAATTTGTTGAAATCTTCAAATCATGAATATTAGGTAATATGTTAAAAACATTATAAAGTTTTAATTTGGTAAGTTTCGCCGGCCGTATTTGAGATTAAATTGCATGTCACAATTTGTACAATACTTTTTAATTGAAGTACAATATGTATACCAAAAAACGCGAGAGCGAGACATTTCGTTTCATATAAAAATGCATTTTTAGTAAAATTTATAAGCAGAACAGCGACTTACATGCACTTAAAAATCACCTAAAATATGCCATAAAAAATTCGAAATATGCGCTAATATATAAAATTAAATATGCACTAAAGAACCAAAAATTGCCACTATAAATCCAAAAATATGCACTAAACATCGAAAAATAAAAAATATGCACTTAAAATTTGCATATTGTTAAAAATCATATTTATTACTCGAGAGCATTGGTTTACACTGAAATTCAATAGGTGACAACATGATGGTTTTATATTAGAATATGCTATATCAAGATTTGCAAATTCTTCCTTTAATTTATTTTTAGTTAAATTTTAAATAAAATTACAATAAAATGTGAAATATGCAAAATTATGCATTAAAAATCCTTTAATATGCTCTAAATATGCATTTATAACAAAATATGTTACAAAAAATCGATGTCATTTTGTTGCAAATTCTTCGATTTGGAAATAAAGGGTTTTTAAACAGGGACGCTACAAAAGTAGAGCGACAGGGACAACAAACGACGCCATATTTCTTTCCGCTCGTTTGACATTTCTCGTCAGTAAGGTTTGCCATTTCATGGTGGAAAGATATACGAGTCAACAACGAGTCGAAATTATTAAAATTTACTACCGAAATTCGGAGTCAGTGGCTTCAACGTTAAGAGCTCTACGTCCAATTTATGGTCGTCATAATCGTCCTAGCAGATCAACAATTGAGCGTCTAGTGGAAAAAATTGAATCCACAGGCACAGTACAAAATGTTCCCGTGCCTGTGAGACAAAGAAGTGCCCGTGTGTCGAGAACATTGCTGCCACTCAGGCTTCAGTTGAAGAAAGCCCAAATGTGTCTCTCACACGTCGTTCTCAAGCGTTGGGAATCTCTGTGACGTCGTTGTGGCGAATTTTGCAAAAAGATCTTGGCCTACATCCTTACAAGATCAAATTGAAGAACTGAAGCCGCTTGACCACCAGAAGCGTCGTATGTTCGTGAATTGGGCTGAGCAACAACTTGAAAATGATTCGGATTTTCATCGAAAAATCATCTTCATCATTGCATCGCGAAAAAATTACGGTTTGGTGCGGCTTATGGGCCGGCGGCGTCATTGGGCCGTACGTCAAGTCTATGGTCTATGCCAACAAGCCAGCGACGATTGATGAACTTCGTACGAATATCGAACGTGAAATTGGAGCAGTATGCTTGAAAACCGTCGAAAATTGGGTTCAGCGTCTGGACTTCTGCAAGCGTGCCCGTGGTGGCCATGCAAAAGAAATCGAGTTCCATACATAATGGCATCGAACGTACTTTTACAGGAATAAAGAATTTCATTTTGTAGCGGTCTTATTGAAAAACCCTATATATTTGACCAAAATCATTTTTGGGCTACTGTCCACAAACATGCATTTGCAGGAAAATCGGAGCTCTGATAATTTTATTAATTTGTATTACTCTATATATTGTTACCATCTTTATAGGTTTTTTTAAATCTTTATTTAGATATAAAAAATTAGATAAAACTAGTTTAATTGAGTAATCGGCAATTTACAGATTTTTTTTATTATTTTTTAAAAAATTTTTATTGAAATTTTCTCAGGTAGGTGAAGTTGAAAAAGAGGAATCGGAAGTGAAGATACTTCACAACCGACTCATATCCACAAAAGAGCATACTCTTAAGCCCGAAAGTTGTCTTGTTGTGCGCTCTCATGTAGCTTCGAGTTTTACTGAGAATCGGACCACCCCTTTACCTTAAACTCTTACCATTTTTTCCAGGCTGGCGACCGGATGACTAAAGTCCAAATTTCTAAAATTTCTTACTTAAGTAAAAAATTCCACTTAGTATTGACTATAAATCGGGCTCTACAAAACTTATTTTTATATTTAAAATTATTAAAAAAAAAAAACAAAAATAATTAAATTACCAATTACAGTAAGCAGCACATTATCCAACAATAAAGCCAAATAGACAATCAAAGCAATCGTACCACGATTTGTGGTACCATAATTAAGACTAGATGTTCGTCTTTCATTAAAAGTTTCATTTAGAACAGAAGCGCGGTTTGGTTGGGATTCATTTATATTTAAATTTTTACCATTTTCATTCGGTAACTGTTGCTCAGACATATTTTAATTATTTAATTAAATTCAATTTGTTACGATAGTTTCTTTATACATTTATTAAATTATGGAGATTTTATTAATTTTTGTACTCTTTTAAATTAATTACTGCTGACATATGTTTCAATAACTAATTTAACACTTTTTTTATGCACACACAAACACCAGCATTTGAATAGATTCTCCTAAAACTATACTTTAGAAAGTATGTAACCAACCGTACAACAATTGTTGCCTTTTAAGTATTTTAATGCACTGGTTGTAAAAGCAGTGGTAGTACAGTAGTAAGTGGTTGTAAAAATCACACCGAACTCATTCAACAGGTGTTAGCGCCACGATGCCTGAGGATGTATTGAAAAGTTACAATATACTGTTGTTTTATTTTATATTGATGAACAAAATTGTTTTTGTATGACAGAAAAACTTTATGCTCTAAATGGGCAACAAGCTGACAATAATAGTATATGAGATTAAACATAAAAATGTTGTTGTATATAATGTATATGTATGTGTTTTAACAGTTTAAACACAATAGAACAGAAGTTCTCTATTTTTTAGGTGAGGAGCTGATGTTGTCCAGTAGGATACTTAAATTTCATCTGTGCAGTGTAAATAATTATACTATATACAGTTATATATTGAAAAGAAAAAAAATCAATATTCATCCAAAATAAAGCCTCATAATAAACATGCATTTGGAAGATATATCACCCAAAAGATATTGCGATAATATCCACTATTTCTCATTTAGACCATATAAATCAAGTAGTATTTTAAAAATATCTTTTTTTTTATCAGCAGAAAGAAATATGCACGACAATTAGCAAAAAAAAATCAAAAATTGTTTCTACACTTAAAATAGTTTGTAAGTTAAAATAACAGAAAATGTCATTTACAAGAAATGACATTTCATTTAAAAAAAGGTCTACTTGATTTTCATTTAAATTAAATGCCGTTTGTTATTTATTTTTAAATGTTGATTAAACAACTGACACATCCGTAAGAAACAAATGATTAATCAGTTAAAATAAATGTCGAAATTTAACCTACTAATTCCTTAAAAAATAAATGATTTTATCATTTATTTGAAATTGTTTCCCTTTTTGTATTTTTTGTTTTTATACCCTCCACCATATATGGTGAGGGTATATATCAGTTTGTCATTCCGTTTGTAACATGTCGAAATATAGGTTTAAGACCCCATAAAGTATATATATTCGTGATCCTTATGCAATTTTAAGTCGATTTAGCGATGTCCGTCTGTCTGTCTGTTGAAATGGCGATCACGACGCGAAGACGCAAGCGGGGGTGTCTATTTTTAACCAGATTATTGAACATCCTACATATTACAGTTTATGCAAAATTTAGTATATACGTATATTATCTTCAGCCCCTATGGTGGAGGGTATTCAAAGATTCGGCACAGCCGAATTTAGCCCTTTTTTACTTGTTTATTTTTAAATCTACAAAATGTATACATAGCTATAGACACTATTTGTGTGAATGTTTTTGTATATGAATGTGTGTTTATGAAGTTCTTATGACCAATTTAAATAAAAAAATAAATTGAAATTTTTTGAATATTTTTTTTTGAAACAGACAGCAAACAAAAATTAAATTTGTAATAACTGTTTCGGACAAAAATAAACCACAAATTTCCGTTTTGTGGGTAATTTTTTATTTAATTTCAAACAAATAAAAAAAAAATAAATGAAACTGAAAAAAATCGTTAAATGATAAATCATTTCGAATAAATGTATAAAAAAGTTAATATTGATATTTCTTTGAGAAATAATTGTATGTTCCTTTATTTTTAAATGGAACGGAAAACTTTTTTATTAAACTACAAACAGTTAACTACATAATATTTTGAGTGTAATTGTGTCATTAAAAAAAATATATTTTAGGAAACAATGATTGTTAATCAATTTTTTATGGTAAGCTAAATCTAAATTGCAATTCGTTGAAATAAAATATGTTTTAAAGTAAAATCGGATTTGTTTTTTTTCAGAAAAAATGTGTTCTATGGCAAACGATGTGCAGATCCCACGGAAGTAAATGATAAAATCTTTCATGTTAAAAATAAGAATCGGTTAATTAATCAAAAAACAACAAAATAATAGTTGTAATATGCATATATATTAATGACATTGTTTAATTTTTAATAAAAAGTTATAAAAAACGTATTTTTATCTTATATCGATATCTTCTTTTAATCTTGTGATATTTTTACGATATCAACTTTTTTATTTTTTGTCTTCCAAATGAGAAACTATCAATAATATTTAATATCAATTATTTATCTTCCAAAAGAATTATTTTCGTATTGCTTAGACGTATTGCTTTAGGGGCACGTTTTCTAGTAAAAGCGGTATCTTCCGCAATACGAAAGCAATTGTCGCCGCAAAACAAATTTTTGTCCAAGTAATACGATTGGAGAATCGTATTCGTATTGCCATGTTTACTGGGTAAGGAAAGGGCCTGATTAAGAACCTTCAAGAATTTTTGTTTGCATAAATCTTTGGTACATTTCCACAAATATATCATACCAAAATTTCAGAACGAAATTCCAATTAGGTCTTAAATTATAGACTTTAGTACTCAACAATTTCTGTCACTACACGATGTGTGGCGTAATTTTTGTCCAAATAAAATGTATGTTATTCTCCATAATATTCTCTTCTATTGGATGGACCATAAAAGCAGAAATTTTAAAATTCAAAATTTTTTCGTGAAAATATAGTTTGTTATAAAAAATATGTTTAAGATAAAAATTTGTACGGATTTTTTTAGTCAATCTAGAAAAGAATTTAATGCAGTGTTATTAAAGTTTTTGGCTGAAAAAGGCTCTACTTAGAATTTCGATCTGAAATGTTAGCATTCAATTTTTGTGGAAAAGTATTATCAATTTTATTTTGAATGGCTCCTTTAATTATTTATATTCTTTTATATGAGGGCCGTTTGAAATGTTCTCATCCTGGCAGTAAAAACAGCAAAAAGTTAAGTGTATTAAAAACTTTTACATGTCATATGAATACATGTTAAATTTCATTTCGATCTGGAAACTCTTTCGTAGACCAACAGCTTCAGTAATTTTTTTTTATAATAAAAAGATTCGTAATTCGTGGTGTCATTAAATAATTACATAAGAAAGCACAAGAAATTCATAATGATATGGTAAATGTGTTAAGTGAAAGTCTTTCTTCAAAAACTGCAACAACTGCAGAAATCATAGTTAAAGTACATGATATGATCGACGAGTGCGTGAAATACGTGACACAGGCATCTCAAATAATCTAGTCCATTTTATTTTGCAAGATGAATGACGCATTTGTTAACAGTTGATCAAAAATGCATTCGGATGAAAATTTATCAAGCTTGTTTTGATCGATTTAAGTGAAAAAAATTGGTAAAGGTAAAGCACTAAATTCAGAATATTATTGTAATATGAAAAATTTGAGAAAAACTGGTTTACAACACAAATAAAATAATTTTTCATCAAGACAACGCACAAGTGTTTTAACAATGGCAAAAATCATAGAATTGGAGTACGATTTGCTTGGCCACCCACATTATTCTCCAGATTTAGCTCCCTTCAGGAAAAGTATTTTAATCAATAAATAGAAATGCTAGCAAAGCTTTGGACTAAGTGTATTGAAGCTTTGGGAAATTATATTGAAAATTAAACATAATTTTAGAAATTTAACTCTTGGTGTTCATTGTTAGACTAAGAACATTTCGAACTGCCCACGTATACTGCGTATAAGTGTTATTTATAGAGATATGGGCTTGAAATACGAAGTTTGTAGAGAGGGCACGCTAGCTTTTTTTAATAACTTAAAATCAGTACAATTATTTTTTGAGATGAATCAATAATTATTTTATTAAAAAAAATATATATATTAATATTAAATACATTGAAGAGTTCGTATTCTTAAAAATGTGTACTACTTTAAAAAAAAATAATTAAAAACCTTCAGATTCTGCCGTTTGGTAAAAAATTAAATTCTAAGAACTTTTTAAAGTATGACAATTTGAAGATGCTAAGAATTTTTTTTTTAATTTTCCTAAAATTACACCTATTAGGAAAACTACATATTGTTGTTACCCGCAGATCTTAATGAACTTAGTTTCATACGTGATAGAGGGGACAAAATTAATAAACAGTCGATTGCAAACATACCTGTGCACTCTAATTTTTAGGGGGTAAAGCCGGGTTTGAAGTTTATTCAAAACTATTTTGTTTGAGAACTTTTCAATATTTTTTCATCACATTGAAAAGAAAATGAATCAAATTTCGTGATTTGAACTAAGGGAAAAAACATTTTACATAATAAAGAGAAATATTTGGAATATAGTTTTTTCTCCTCTATGACATAGCCATACGCCTCACAAGTTAAAATAACTGCACTTTCCGTTGAAAGGAAACACATAATTCATTTGTTAGCTTTTGTAGTTTTTAATATTTTATCAACTTAAAAATAAAAAAATTTCAAATGTTTTTATGACAAATTTTTTTGTTTACATTCAAAAGAGAAAAGCCAATAATTTCTTAGGCTTGGCAACATTTTTATGCATTTTTAATTTTTAAGTAGCTATATCTGTAACTCCTTAGCAAGTCTATATCTACTTAAATTTGTATGGAATGTTTATATAAAATTCGAAAAAAACAAACCTTACATTTGGGTTAAAATCAAATGCAACGAACTTAATTAAAGCAGTGTGAACCAGAGATACAAGCTGCCGTTTGGTTGCCGCTTAAACGCCTCCGCCGCTACATTTTTTTGTTAGCCGCATCCGCCGACATAGTAATCACCTGACGCCTAAGCAGTTTGGCATATAAAAATAGAAGAAAAAACGGATGTTTTTTTTTCTTAAATAAAATGTTTCAGGGGAAATTGTCGACTCAAGCCGACTAAACCACTACCTCAAGATTGTCGCTTTGCAGCCGACACCAATATTTTTTGTCGGCTTGTATCTCTGGTGTCGACACTGTTTTACCGCAGTGTGGCAGTAAGTCGATAAGGCAGGTTATTATATTTTCGTATTTGCTACTTACGACAATTAAAAAATTTGCTAAAAAGAGCTGCCTTGAAACAAAATCCAATAAGAAATTTTCCATGGAAAACCAACCATGATTATAGTTCAAAACATCGACTACTGATTACTACAAAACAACTGTCACGTAGTAATTGTCGAACTTTTTTAAGTTTGGATTCCAATTTTTCGTGTAAAAAAATCATATGGTTCAGAACGCTGACTTTAAGGAAAATCTCATACATTCTGAAAACTTTATCCTAAACGGATATAAAATTGAGCTTATTAAAAAATTGCATGCGCTATATTTTTAATTTTGCCTTTAGTTTTTTTTTTCTTTTTATAAAAAATGTTTTGGAACCTCTGTTAGTAGTAATTTTGTAGTATGTAGCATCAATGACTATGTAATTATCTCATCATATGTAAACAACTTGTGCTTAAATTGTATTAAATAATAATAATTATAAATAAATAAAAGGAGGAAAATAATTTCAATTTCAAATTTTATATATTTTCCCTCAGTAACTATCTTTTATTTTCTATACTCTTTAGTAGCATAGGCCAATTACCAAGGACTGTTATTTGGGGCGTTAATCAGAACAATAACATTTCAATATCAAGAAATTTTGGTATAAATGACTTTAAATTTCACTACACTAATAAACTCATTCAATAGAAATGTTATTATTTCTGACCAAGTGTTTATCTTTATCTTATTTAAATTAAGCTGTTTGGACCTAACTTTGTTTAATGTAATCAAAAAAAATTATTACATATTTGTTAAATTAAATTAAACTAAATAAACAACCGTATTACCTATTTTTTAAATCTCTTTTGGATTTAACTTAATTTAATTTATGTGTGCGCCAGTTCGAAAAATTTTAAGTTTTTCTTTTAAATTATATAAGCGATATTATATTACATGTTTTGAGCACATTTCTAAATCAAACAAAAAAAATTTGCTTGTTCAAACTAAATGATGCTGTGGTTTGCCAAAAGAAACAAACTTTTTTGAGTGTATTTATGTACCTAGTTCTTTGTGTGTGTTTAGTGTATGATAAAATTTAACATACGCATGTGTATCATTTCCAGCCATATACAAACAAACAAGATGCTGTCGATTACCAGTTCAATGCTCAAAGTTTTTAAACAGTTCAATAAAACATTTTTAAGCTAATTTAAAAAATAGTATGTATAATTTGTTTAATAATAAAAAATTTATTTATCTATTAAAGTAGAGTTAACCCTAAAATAATCAATTAATAAAGTTTCAAAAATAAAAATCATTGTTCAAACCATAAAAACTGTATTTGCAATTATCTAATGATTTTTTGAACGATCATTCACCCAATAATAAGTGGAATCCAGCATTTTATATTCAACATACTAAAAAAAATCTAATACAATTGTATAATTTAAGCCTTTTTTCACAAAATTTCTCAAATTGCTACACAAATAAAATAAACATTAAATTATACAAATGAGTGATGTTGATTTAATGAAAACATATTCATTATTCGAATACATTCACTATTCGTAGTAATAAAATGTCTTTTAAATATTACTATTCCACTATTACTTTTTAGTTAAGTTTAAAAATTGGTTTTTATAATGTTTTAATTTATCATAAACTAATGTTCTACTATTATTTAATATTTTCTAATAATATTCTTCTACGATTAACGAGTCAATCGTTTACTACTAAGTTTATGAATCACTAACAATTTATTTGAGAGTGGAGAGAAATTAAATAAGAGTGTTGCCAGAATTGAACGAAAAATTAACAAACTGTTATTTCACGATTATGTACATTTTTTATTAAAGTTTTAATAGGGAAATGTGTACTTCAACAAATTTATACTTTAACACAAAATTAAAATGAATTTTTATGCATTTTTCCATAGGGATAATGACAAACAGAATTCAAAGTAGAAGCTGAATACAGAAAATCTACTCAGAAAAATATTTTGTTAAAAATCAACTGACTAATGTAGTAAAAACAACAACAAATGCAGGTCAAACGACAGATGCAAATTATTGTTAAACTGTACAAACTACTACAAACGTAGGTTATTTAATAATTGTTAAACTGTTAAAACTACCGTTGAGTTTTTTTCTTCATGAGCTTCGAAGATTTAATTCATTAATTCTATATTTAAATTCAAAATTTAACGAATTAAATCGAAAATGACCAATCATTAAATGTATTTAATTCCCATTTAGTCCCGTTCTATTTGTTGTGAAAAGAATTAAAGCACTTGAAACAGTTCGTTTAATCAAGTCAAATGATTTAAATTATTTTTTATAAATCGAGCGAACAAAAAGATTTCATTCAATTTATCAATCGTTTAGTGATTAAAAAAAAAATAACGTTCAGATTTAAAAAACAAAATACGATCCGTGACTTAAAAAATGTTTCTTTAGTTCAGTGATTTAAAAAGTTTTTATTCCGTTCAGTGATTTAAAATTCATTGTTTTAATTTTTTTTACTAACTTAAGGATATAAATTTGATTTTTAATCACTCAACGCAAAAAATCAATATTAAATCGGTGTACGGTAAAAAATTGATTTTAAATCACTGAACGGAAATTTTTTTTAAATCAGTGAACGCAAAAACTGAACGGTTGATAAGTTGAACGAGTTATTTTTTTTTGTTTGATTTATAAATAAAGAAGGCAGGCGCTCCTAGTGATTCAAATCATTTGATTTGAAAAAAAAAACGAAATGTTACATTTGATTAAAATCTTAAATTAATATTGGATCTGCACGCTTGATTTAAACAAAAAAGAATTCACTTTAGATTAAACAAATTAATTCAAAAAAGAAGTAATTATTTAAGGGTCTGCATCCTGCTAATAAATTTTGCACACCGTAATCCAGTTAGCTGTCAAATTTTATACTGTAATCGGGAGTAATCGCTAACGAAATTATTAAAAATACACAAAAAATACACTACAAAAAGTTTGTCGGTAGAATCAACTAAAAACGACAGTTAAAACAAAAGAATATGGAGTTATAAAGGCGACACATGTATTTAACTTTAAAATAATCAAACATTTAGTTATTTTTAACTATTAAAAATATCTAATAAATGCATTAAATATTGCGTAACAACTTCATAAAAATTACTGACAAGGTTTTAATACAAAAAAAATAAAACTGACAAAAATTATTTAGTAAAAACTATTGTATTTTTTTATTAAATTTTTCGTGATTTAATTAACAATTTTTTTCTTTTAATTATAAAACTGTCAAAAATTAGTAAAAAAAATAATTTTAATAAAAAAGACAATTTTTTCATTAATTACAAAAAATGTATAATAACTTCCTACAAAAATTTAAAGTTAAAATTCCAAAAGATGCTCCAGTAATTACGTTTTTATGCCTTTGGGATACGAGAAAATTATATAAATTTGCAAACTGTACTCAAAGTTAAATTGGTAATAACAAATATATTATAAAAAATAATCAAAAATTAACTGTATATTCCAAAAACACTGTTTTGTTAGTTCCTTATAATAATAATAATAAATTAACTGCTTTAAACAACTGTTATGAAATAAAAATAACTTACCAAGTCGTAAAAATGTTTACTACAAATTTTAACTACAAAAAAAATTTTGCCACAAAAATTTTGAAACTGAAAAAAATAATAAAAAACTATATATTTTTACAGTTAATTTTTTGGAACTGTAAAAAAAGCAATTTTTTCTTTCATTACAAAAAATGTATAATTGCTTTCAAGTCAAAATTTCAAACGATGCTATTACTTTTTTATGCATTAGAGATACAACATACAAAATGCAAGTTAGAGTACAAAGCGTTTAACAAATTTGGTTTGTTTTGCAAGAAAATTGAAATTTTCAAACAAATTCTTTATAAAATACTCAATGAAGTACACAAGTTTTTTTATGTTTAGATTTGTTTATTTTTTTATGTTTTTCTTTTTAAATAATTATAGTCTTAATAGTCTTCTCTTTTAATTTTTCTAACCTTTTTTCTTTTCAAGCATTATTTTAATATTTTATATCAATTGGAATAATTATGGTTAACCAACGTTTAAAGTAAATAATATTAATGTATGTATAATTCAAATAAGATTCCGTTATACGCCTGCCTTAACATATAGTATTAATACATAAAAAAACATTATAAAACTTACAATGTCAAAAAAAGTACAACAGTACCTACACCTATAAAACTCATTGTTGTTTCGACTACATCCAAGGTAAATATCGTTTTAACTTAAATGAAAATGTTAAAATATTGTATATACTCAATATGAAACGATACCACCATTTGGTGAGAATTCATGTTGTTGAAGAGACTGCTAACTTTTTTAAATGTTCCATGAAAAGTTGTAACGACACGTCATCAGTTAAAACTGGAGCACCACCATCCTAATGAAATAAAAAAAAGGAAAATAATTCATAAGTAAAACTTTTACGTATTATAACTAACAACGATCTTAAGATAATAAATCTATATAAGAGTAAAAGGAATAATAACCAACACCATTATAATGATTTGATTGAAAAAACCATCACCATTCGAAGCATTTAAGGAAAAAAAAGCTTGAAGATGTTTTTGTAAAGAATCTAAATTATAAATACCGTAGCTGAACCAATTGGTGGCTGCAATTGTTTTTTATTAAAAATCAATCATTTTAAAATTTCAAACCATCAGACATTTTTTTTTTTTGAAAAACAACAAACGAGGGTGACAAAAACACAGGAACAGAAATTTAGGTTTTAAACAAACAAAAAATTAATAAAATTAAAAATTAATAAAAACCAAAAACAAAATGTATATATTGTAAATTTTTCAACACTTACCTGCCCATAAGCATACATATTATTATGTGTTTGAGAAGGATTAACTTTCGAAAGCAAGAAACGAGCCTGTGAACCACCATGTTCTGTATCTATGTAACGTGGCATAGGAAAACGTGTTTGTAGAATCTCTTGAGCATCATCAACTGGTGCTTGTAACAATTGTTTAAAATTTTCATATTCTGGCATATCTTGATACTTTAGCGCTCGCCATTGCGCTATTGTTTCACCATGATAGATAAGAATTTGGAAGAATGTATCCATCAATAAAATACGATCTGGCTGTATAGACGATGTATCTAGTAATACAGGTTCTGGTGGACCATTAAATGAATAAGAATACAATATGGGTTGTATCATTATCAAGGATTGGGTTAAATCTTCACGCATTAGCATGTGTCTATAGAATGTGGTCTCATCGGGTGAATTATTGAAAACTTGCAAGAATTGTGAACGACGCAAATGATACATAAATTGCGGGAACAATGAGAAATTCTGAGCCAAACGGAAACTGTTGGGATCATCTTTACTATATTCACCGAATTTTTGACACTGTAATGGGAGATTATAAGAAAATAATTAATTTTTGTTTTTTTTTTTTTTTGTAATTGTCAAACATACCAAACGAATAAGTTGTCTATCAACCCATCTTAAAATATCGGGTCCTTCATCGGTTTCGGCACGATATACCACCATACGTGCCATTATTACGGCCGCTGCTTCTTGATCAAAACCAGCGCTAATATGATGGATATTTGTGGTGGCATCAGCCCAACTGAAATAAAAGGTAAGTAAAGACTATATTAAATTTATAAATTTTGATTTCTTAACAATAAATAAACTAAACTAAGAAAAAGCTAAAGTATTTCCCAAGTTCAAACCTCAGTAACTCGAAAAAATGGGTGTGAAATTAAATGAAAACTCTTACATAGGTCTTAGATCTGACTGGTCACTTTAGGAGAAATATTTAAAAAATAAAAAAACAAATAAAAGCATTAAATTCGGTTTTAACGAAGGGTGATAAATGAGAATTCAATTGGTTATCAAAAATCATTAAAAATAGCTTTTTATCTTTCAAAAATATATTTTTACAAAATATTGAAATAAATTATCAAACACATTAATGAGATAAGTACGTATTGATTAATCTGAGGTCCATTACTGACATCGATAAACAAGTATGCATTTTTTTATATAAGCTGCTATACTAGTAAAATATATTCCCTTAGTTTGTCAGATCTGTTTTTAAACCTACTACGTATCCCTTTATATCTCCGATATCTACCATATTTTAGAAACTAAATGCTTTAACATGATACTGAACACGATACACTTTTATATCGTTAATTTTTTAGTCCCTAAAATATTGTTGGGGTTGTAATTGTGCTGCAAAAAGTACTATAGTAGCAACTTAGTTGTCCTTGCCCTTCACAGTATTTTTTTTTTTTACAAATACAGTCAAAGCCCTGTATATCGTCGTTATATCGCATATGAATTTTTCTTCATAATATTGGTTCTATACATTTGTATAAATTATATAAAGTGCCATAAATTTATAGAGTTCGATACAAATGGTTCCGATTTTTGGTTTCATCTCGTCATGTGTAATTATATACTCCTACCAAGGATACGTAAAAGATACAGGATGTGCAAAATGACTTCCATCGAGCGAATAACCTAGCCACCTAACCACTACACCTAAATTCCTAGCTAAAACTAATACTACAAATAAACTAAAATCGTACTACAAGTAATTTCCAGAGTTCCAATACTTCTTTACACAACATTATAAATTCGTCATTAATGTTTTTAAAACAAGTGCATTTTGGGAAATTTTTTTCTACTCACTTTCTTGCCAATGTAGTCACTCTTATACGTCTCTGACCACTTGGATGTTGATACTGTGTTATAAACTGAATACAACCACGACCACCCTGGGGAATAGGTGCAGCATGTTGATTAACAACTTCAAAAAAGAAACCCATAGTTGAACTTGGATTCAGAGTGCACAATTTCCATTGTACTGTCTGACCCATGCCAATCTCAACATCCGACACCGATGGGCTCTTCACATTCAACGACACACACGAACCAATGCCACCGGAAATTTTCAATTCTCTTGAGCATTTAACTTCCAATGTACCATTGAAAGCCATTTTCAAATCACCGCGAGCATCACGGGCAAAGACACGTTGGAAAGTTTGTTTGAAGAGGGAGGAGTTGAAAGAATCACCCATAACCATATGACCACCAGTGGAATTACAACATTGTTTCATTTCCATTAGACCAGTTTGATCAAGGGCACAGGAATAGATGTCAATACAATGGCCATTGGTGGCAGATCGTAGAGCCAGAGTATCATAGTGTTTGATTGCTTTTTTCATGAATTTAACATTGTCCTTTTGAATGTCATGATGTGAACGAATGGGATGTTTAAGTTCATCATCGACCACTTGGCCTGGGCCCTGAGAGCAAGGTCCACCTACGAAGGCCATTATGCGGGCTCCAGTATTAGGGTAAGTGCACTCGAGTAAGCCCACAGCAATTGCCAAGGCAGCTCCTGTAGAACGGAGAGAACGTTTGCCCTGAGGCACAGGCCAAGGATCACGTTGCAATTCACTTAACAAATCACCCAATGCAATATCACACTTGGAAATCTGTTGTAAGAAACGATTTGCAGGTGGTACAGCTGGATGTTGTCCACCCGGTGCACCAGGCATGCGTTGACCTGGAATAGGTTGGCTACCTGGACCGACAGGGGCGCCTTGTGGAGCACCACCAGCAGAACGACCAATACCTAACATTTCTTGTACTTGTTTGGCAGTTAAATCTTTAGTGCCACGGAATACATAACTCTTTGAACAGCCTTCCGCACCCAGTTCATGAACCTGTATCATTTTACCAAAAGTAATCAGGCCAACCAAGGCATTGGGTGGCAATAAACTCAAGGACATTTGTAAAGAATCTTTCAAAGCGTCCAATTCTTCCTCGTCCATGCAAGTATCCACTAGGAAAATGAAAACAGGAGGCATACAGGGTGCACGAGTTATGGTGTATTCAATAGTACTAAAGCCGGGAATTAATTCCGCCGGTTGATGTTGCTCCGAAATAGCTGCATATTGGGGTGGGAACTGAAGTTAAAGAAGAAATAAATTATATAACAAAATCAAATTGATCGTTCACGAATTCGAAACGATTACTTACGGGATTTCTTTGGAAACAAAAATTGCAAACCCACAATTTTGCTCTATAATCCACCTGGCACAATGGATTTAAAATAGCACGACAATTAGCCCGGGTGCACAATACAGGTTCGTATTGTATTGGTGGCAAATCGGGACGTTCTTTTAAGGGTTGATACAAACACGCCAAGGGTACTACTAAACGACTGGCATCGATACGACTTGATGGCCAAACATTCCACGTCAGCCTAACACCATCACGATCTTCGTTTTGTTGTATAAATTCCTCGTAGGTCGTCATCTTGGATAGAGGATAGCGCCAGTGACGAATACAGTTTTCTTTTTAAAAATCGTTTATCTTCACAGAAATATATTAACAGAAAAACTGATCCAATTAGAAATGTATGTTTCAGCTGCTGTGGTTCGGCCACGTCACTATGTTTGACATTTCCATAGTAGTGTTGTAAAAGTATTGAGTATCTGATTACCAGTAAAAAAAATATGTTTTATAATAGCGTCTCGTTTACACCTGCATCATAATCACTTGTTTATGCTTTACACCATTGTAAAAAAATGCAGTTTAATATATTACCCCAACATTTTTGTCTTTATGTTGCTATCTTTCAGGACCAGTGAGGGTGTTTGTAAATTATTTCACCCACATTTTTGTAATATTTATTTTATTACATAAAATATTTAATATAAAATCTATACCTAAAAAATTCCTGTCATCCCATATGAATTTGACTCAAGCCAACGTTTAGTGTTAACTTTTACACTGTGGTGTAGATTAACGTTCTTCTTTGTTCTCACACATTGTTATTGTGTTTGTTTAGATAAAGATAAAAACTGTGTTTATGCGGCAAGCTATCAACGTTGGCTTTTGTCATTCCTATACAAATTTGACATAAGCAACGTTACGAGGTAAGACTAAACATTAGATTTTCAAATGTATTGGGAATGACATAAGCCAACTTTGATACCTAGTATATGTGCAGCAAATGTCAAAATGATGTTATCTTTCCTACCACTTGATTTCGTGCATACCCAGTAGCAATAAATACTACTACAGAACCGCCATTCCATACAAATAAATGTTTGAATTTAACATGGTACTATTTATAGATCAAATTTAAAAATTATAATTATGAAAAATATAAATTATATAATGTGATACTGGCATAACTAGTACTGTAACAGTCGGTTAAGACCTGAATTATATAGAAAAAAAAGGTTTTTATTTCATGAAACGTGAACACATAGTTTCCTCTTATTGGCATAATTTGGTCCAATTTAAATTACAGCTTCTAAGATTTAATTCGGTAATACAATTTTTGCGTTCTGAATTGAATTTAATGATTAAAATTCAAAATAACCAATCACTGAATGGATATAATTCACATTTGATATCGTTCGATTTGTTTTGAAAAAAAATCAATTGTTATAGTTCGTTTAATCAAATTAAATGAATTAAATCACTAGGAACGCGACGATTGTTAGTAAATCGAAAGGAAAAGGAAGAATTCGTCTAATTCATCAACCGTTTAATGAGAACGGTAAATTTTAAGTGGTTGATTTCAAAAAATTTCCGTTCAGTGATTTAAAATCAATTTTTACCGTTGAAATCGATTTGATTTTTTGTTTGTTTAATAGACATTGTTTTACCACTTACAGAACATAAATAATTTAGACCTTGGGGTCGAATTACGGCATTCGTGATCGTAATTTTTCGATCGAAATTATTTTTTATTTCTTAAAATAGAACATTTTACCAGAATTTTCTTCATCATTGATGCTGTAGTTCGATCCTAGAAATGAAGTTAAAGTTGGTGTTTCCATTATTAGTATTATTCAGACCTTGAAAGAGATAAATCTGTACTGAATTAATTTGCGATAAATAAATCTTTTTGTAAATCAGAGAGTTGATTCAATATTTTATAAATCAGATTTAAAATCATAATTGATTAATCAATTTCATTGAATCTTTTTTGATTCAATTGAATCAAATCATTACAAACATAATTATTTTTTTAACTCGCGGCTTAAAGAAACATTGGTTTGAGAATTAAAACAAAAAAAGACAATCATTAAAATTGACTTACAAAACTCGCTTAGTTCCTAAATATTCGCCGTTTTGTAAAATGGTAATTTTTTTTAATTAAAAACCCCATGATTAAAATTAAATTAATCGTGATTTAAAAATAATAATTTTAATTCGCGAATCGAGAAACGAAATATTATTTATATATTTTTTTGAATTGCGAATCAAATTAAAATTGATTTGATTCTTTGATTTAAAATTAAATATTTAAAATGGAATTATTTTGTTTGATTTATAAAAAGAATTATGAAAATTTTAGAAAAGAATTATTGAATCATTGTAGTTAATAATTCATTCAGAAAAATGAATTATCTAATTAATTCAGAAAAATTAATTATTAATTCGTCAAAATTAAAATCAGTTTTAAAAATTGATTTAAGGAATTATTTTTTTAAAGTTCTGGTTTAATGTAGTTTTATATTATAAAAACAGGTAGTTTTATATTATAAAAACAGGTTTCATTCTATAACGAAATTCCCTGCTAACTTATCTCTAAGTAACTAAAGATTAGTGTAACCATAATGAGGAATGTCAAATTTATATGGAAATGTTTGCAGTTAACGTTTAACTTTGGTTATTTTTTAGATAAGTAAATTACTGAAAGAAAAAATGCTGTGTGTATACCGGGACTTTCCAAAAAAGAATAAGATATATAATGCTCTGTCATTAATTAATGTGCAACCAAAATCAACTATGCAATACTAGCAGACCTTTTAAGAGACAATTCTTTTTTGAGTCAATTCGAATAAAAATGTATTTTATAAATTAGTGAATAATTTATAATCACTTTAAATCAATGATTTGGTATTGAATAAAAGTTAGATATGATTTCGTTTTTTCCGCACGGCTAAAACTATAAGGACAAAAACCGTCCTTCTTGAACTAGTTCAAAAATATGTCGTAACTTTATTTTAATAGTCCGTTTTCAAACGTGTTCATTTAAAATTGCTCCTGCGTTGAAAAGGACGGTTTTGTTAGAGTCTAATACCAGGTAATATTAGAACGCCGGTTGATTATTTTTTGTTTAACTTGAACTGAAGTAAACAACGTCTAGCGTGTGTATATTGTCGTTATTCGTATTTAACTGAACAGTTTTACCAGTGAGGTTAAAACTGCCAGAAATAACGCAGTATATGGCCGCCTTTACAATTCGATTCTTTTTAAATTGAATCAGATTTAAATACCGAATTAAGAAATTATGTCTTAAAGGTCTGAATCCCACTATGTAATGTGTTGTGATACACACTAATAAAATCTGCTTAATTATTTTTTTGGTAAATAGTTCATAATATGTTGATATTGATGGGGTCTTTTATATAATTAATAATAGATGCTTTAAACGAGGAATTGTTAATAAAAATGTTAAAACTATTTTTTGAATTTCTTTTATTTCTATTCGTAAACAAATACTTTGTTGCATCCGAATGTATTGAAAATGGAAAATGCTACTACTTTTTTTAACTCAAATAGTACTTTTCATTAATATTATTTCCATTTAGAACTATTTTAAAACAACGCTGCTCACTCACAGTAATTTTCTAAGATGGCGACGAAAAAAACGCGTCTTGTGTGAATGTAATCATAACAAATTGTGATTTTTATTAATAAATGTGCTTAAAATTGCAAAAAATTTATGTGAAAACATTATTAACAATTAAGTGAATATAATACATATAAAATTACGTATAAAAATTAAGTGAAAATGGCTACTAATATGTATCGTGTCGGAGGTGAGATGAAGAAATTTTTTTTTTCATTTTTCCCCTTTTATCTTTCGTATTGTATTTCGTTGAATCGTTTGTCAGATTGTCTTTATTTTTTCCTTCTTCACATGCAATAAAATTGCCGTGTAACACACAAAGCAACAACAAATTTGTTTTGGTTGTGTTGTTTTCTGTGCGTATTTTCCAAATTTCATGCCATATTTTATTGCATGTGAAGACACTAGGTTATTACTCTTCTTGTTCGCACTCATATTCTTGTATATTGGCTTAAAAGCCACTGTCGTTGTTTTTCATGCTGTGTTTAATGACGTTGAACTGAATTTTAAAGTTTTGTCGGCGCAGCATTGGGGGCCTCCTTTTTTGTTGTGTGCTAATGCGATATCACTGACTGTGTACGATACAAAATTTTCTCGGTGCTGCTGCTGCATCTTTTGACACTCCAGAGTACTATTTTTTTATGTGCTACATGAAGGAAGGAATATACACATCAGACAAAATGAAATAGACCTAGGCAGACAAAATAAAATAGTCCAAACAAATCTGTATAAAAATATTAATTATAATAGCTGTGTTAATGCGGCAGGCTATCAACCTTGGTTTGTATCAGTCCCATACAAAATCGACATAAGTAACGTTAAGCGTTAACAGTAAAGTTGGCGTATGTCAAATTTCTATAGAAATGACATAAGGCAATTTTGATAGCTTGCCCCACAAACACAGCTATGATGTTATAATTTAAACGAATTTGTGTCTTTTTATACCCTCCACCATATATGGTGAGGGTATGTATCAGTTTGTCATTCCGTTTGTAATATATCGAAATATAGGTTTAAGACCCCATAAAGTATATATATTCGTGATCCTTATGCAATTTTAAGTCGATTTAGCGATGTCCGTCTGTCTGTTGAAATGGCGATCACGACGCGAAGACGCAAGTGGGGGGTGTCTATTTTTAACCAGATTATTGAACAACCTCCCGAGCAGTTTGGTATTTAAAATGAGCAAAATCGGTTAAGCGGTTCAAAAGTTATAGAGTGAAAATGTGAAGGTACCTCTAAATTTTCCATAGAAATTTGTAAAATTTTTCTGTATTTATTTTTGTTTTCTGTTAAGTAAAAATGTTATTAGGTCTTCTTCTTGTTTGATTACATTTACTGTCATACATACTATGAGAATAATATCATTTTAGAGCTATATGTGTCTTACTCTTAATAACTAAGTTAACGTTAAAAGCAACAATGTTAAAGTCGCTTACAGAGCAGACCTCTGTAAATAACATTACTAAAACTAAATAACAAAAGTTCGTTACATATATTGACAAAACATATTCATATTACAGTTCATGCAAAATTTAGTATATACGTATATCATCTTCAGCCCCTATGGTGGAGTGTATTCAAAGATTCGGCACAGCCGAATTTAGCCCTTTTTACTTGTTGTTTTTATGTTTGGCAAACAGTAACCCTAAAATACGGTTACCGATCCAAACATCTAACCTCGTTAAAAATAAAATACTCTTACGAAATTATTTAATATAGTTTGAGCCAATTTAGATGGTGACTGTTGCATGCAATTATTGCGCGCAATTTTTGTTTGTTTGCAAACATCGTAGAGAAATGTATTCTTCCTTTGTTTCTTCATTTACCTTGAGTTTTCGTGCAATTAAAGTCACCGTATTAATAGACATAACTTTGGAAGCAACTATAAAAAGACAATAAAGAAAATTGCACGCAATCAATTGAATCGTATAAATTGGCTTTTTGGAGTTGTCAAAAAAGAATCACGAAAAAACGTAAATTTCTGATATTAAAATACCCTAACGATATAATTTTCGAATACCGTTATCCAATAACATTAACCTTATGAAACGATTGCCAAATCTATTTTTTGCCATAAAATATGTAAAACAATTTCGATATTTCAATTGCGCAGAGTTGTTGCGAAATTACAGTGGAATTATTTTGGCATCAATTTAATTAACAAACTCATTTGAAAATTTAGCGAAAGGTTGACATTTGCTTTTGTTATGATGGTAGTATTCTAATGTGAAATTTTTGATTTTAAAAGTTTGTATTACGATATTTGGTATTTAAACATAGCGCGCTATTGTATACAATAGGTCGGTACGAGGTAATTTTGGATAAAATCTGGTAAAATTAGAGTAATCAAAAAATGGTCTTACAATGGCATAAAGTGTGTTTGAGACAGCGAAGCCAACTTATCCCTTTTGGGGCTATATTCAGCCCTATTTTATTGCTTTTTATTTTTTAAGGGCTAACATAGCTCTTTTTGTTATCTTTTTAGCTCTTTTTGAGTTATTTGTTAGTAGAGTATTTAAAAACCGGTCAACCGGTTTCTTTATTTTTAAAAACCGATCGGTTTCGAATATTTTGTAAATTCGAAGAAAACCGAAAACCGGTCTTTTTTGTTCGGTTAACCGGTTTTTTTAATTACACCACCAATTGGGTTACTTGGTCTCTTTTATTTTTTCCGAACACTTATAATCGTTTGTTTGGTTATGAAGATTAGATGCAAGTCTGATAGATTTCGATGAAGACTTAACTTTGGATATTCCAAATTCAAATAGTTTTATTTCTGCTCTAAATAACACAAAAAACAGTATTATTGATAAATGCGACCAAAGAACTGAAAAGTTGGAAAATTTATATAATTGAAGGCGAGCCGCGAATAACGTTGTAAGTTACAAAATCATAATTGTTCAGTATAGCAAAAAACGTTTTTTAAAGGCAAGATCATTGTTTTTTGTTAATTTTTTTTTAGCTTGTCAAAAATAAGGATAATAAAAACTTTTTTGCAAAAAATCAAGAAATTTAAATTTCAAATTGCATGTTAATTTACTGTTTAAAACTTTTTTCAGTGGAAAAACGTTTCATATCCAAAGCACGATGGCAGTTAAAACGTTTTTCCACTACGCAAAGCATCATGACCGATGTCTTTTAAAACGTTATTCCACGTTATTCTCGCAAAGAAAACATTCTTATAAAAAATTTGATTGTTTTCTATTCTTTAAATAAAGGGAACATTATACATAGATTTAAAAAATTTATTTATTTATAACAAAAAATTAATTCAACATCAAAACAAAAATTCGTTTCAAGAACACAAAAGAAAATATATACATATTTTAAATACATAAAAAAAAAAATGTTGGTTTGCTTTCAAGCAAAAACTTTATGTTTTAATTTAACCGCAGATCGATGTATAGAACTCGGCGTACTTCTCAGGCAAATATGATGCCATTGCAAGGAGATCTTTTTTCTTTTCATCACTTACTGTAATGGGTTCTTCCCGAAGAGGTTGCATCGTATAATTTGTCAAGTTTCGTGTTCTTTTGGAGTATAAATTGTAGCATGACCACGTTTCTGCAATACTATGATTTTTTCGTACTCTTAGTATATTTGGATCATCAGTAGAAATCTGAAGCCATCTAGCATCGGTTATTTTGCAGTTAGGATCTTTATATAAATTTTTTTTAAGAACATCAAAATTCTTGAAATCATTTAGACCCATTTGATGTACGTTAAATGGATTCGATTGTCTCGTAGACTCAATTAACCGGCAAACATCTTCTGGAATAAAGAGTTGTGATGCTTTCTTCTTTTTTTCAATAAGCGCAAAATCTCGATCACATGGAAGAAAGCTATGACCTGAAGTTAAAAATTTTTGATTGATTTCAGAAAAGTACTTTGTTAGAAGACTGTGACACAATGAAATTATTGTCCAGTTGTTATTTTGTCCAACGCATCTATCAGACCATATTATTAATTTTCTAATTTCCCCCTTTTTAAGAACACTGTAGTTACATGAAATATGTTTCAAAATACATGAAGCGATTTCCGCAGCTCCTCTTTTTGCAATAGTTTCGTGCCATGTGTACATATTGACCTTGTTGTGTGGAAGAGTATGTACAGCGAAGTTGTAATTGGAGTATTGACGTTGATAAAAAACATCAGAATGTGTAAGATTTGGCGTGAAAATCACTTGCTGCAAATCGACACAAATAACAACAATGTTATCAAAATTAACGGCAGCGTTGGAATCATCTCTAAGTTGGGCATAGCCTTTTTCTGCTTTTTCGTGATGTGCTTTGGCGGATTTTTCTATGCTATGAAATTTTTCATCGTTTGCAGCTGCAACCATTTGAATAAAAAGCTTATCACAAACCTTACAAGTATCGCTTCTTGGAAAACCAAATCGTAACTTGTGCTCCGTATTAAAAATATGCCTGTATGTATTATAAGATATCAAAGTATCAGGGTATTTTACTTTGAATAACTTATACATTGTATTGATGTTTAAATCAGGGCTTAAGCAATCATTCTTTGAAGAGGAACGACTATAATGGCTTTCTTGGCTAGGAAAGCTTAATATGTGTTCCGTAATACTTCTTTTTTCTTCGTCTACGATTTTATGAGGACGATTCTCATGCTTGCCGCGTTGGTCATTAATATTAATTCCATTTTTTAATTTTTCAACCAGCATTTGTATTCTGCGTTGCGTTATCTATAGTGTTTGCAATAATAAAAAAAAGTTCTCGTTAAAAAAAAACTGTTATATCTTGCCTCAAATCAGTTGGCTCTATGCTATAACAAAATTTACCTGAAATGTGTGGCAAATCATTTTTTTGCATACTCTCTCTCTTTTACCGTTCTGGCTACGCAAAAAATAATTGACAGCAACGTTGCGATAAGAAATGCCTTCTTTAACTCTTCTTCTTTGAGGCTCCCTCAATTCCATTAAAGACGATAAAAAAGCCGTTTGTTCATTGTAATTTTGCTCGTAGAATTTATAAAAATTGTACTTTATTTGACCTATGCAAAATTTT
The DNA here is from genome assembly GCA_949748255.1 of Eustalomyia histrio. Taxonomy (NCBI): domain Eukaryota; kingdom Metazoa; phylum Arthropoda; class Insecta; order Diptera; family Anthomyiidae; genus Eustalomyia; species Eustalomyia histrio. The sequence continues at coordinate 65,390,138 of OX456523.1, read as the reverse complement.
TTGCAATTAAAGTAGCATATGCAATCACAAACCTATATACCAAGAATTAAAATAAAAAATAACGTGATGTGCACTTAAAACGTTTTTCCACATTACCTGCTCCGGAGCGTTTTTTTGAGGTATACTCTTATTTTTTCTTGTTTTATACTCATTTCCACTATTTCTCAACCTTTTATTTTTATTATCTTTCCACATTTCAACATTAGATTTCCTTTTTGTGCCTCTGTTACACTTATCAATTACTTTTGACAATTCCGTTCTTATCATTTTATAAGTAAGTTACAACGTTCTTCCACTGACTGACTCTTTCTAATTGCATTTTGATAGCGATAAGCTGCATAATTTTGGCAGATTTAGTGTTTGAGCAATGTTAGAGATTAATGTTAACGGTAATCTGCAAGAAAACCGGTTTTGAAAAAAATGTCTTTTACAACGTTATTCGCGGCTTGCCTTCAATTGTCTTTTCACTATTTGTCCAACATCTACTATTAGTGAAAGAGTATTTTCCACTTCTAGCTTTATCAAAAGCAAACAAAAAATCGTCTTAAAACGAAACATTTAAATTGCATATTATTTCTAAAATATTATTTTAGAACTGAAAAATAGATTTTCTTTTTACATATTTAAAATGTAATATTAAAAAAACTTATTTTATCAGGATCAAAATCATAATTTTTTAATGTTACTAACGAATAGTAAACACTAATTTATTTTATTAAATGGAAAAAATTGTAAGGATCAGAAATATATAATTACTCGAGTCGAAAGTATGCAATCCCTCTAGCGCTGATCCTTACAATTTTTTCCATTTAATAAAAAAACTTATTTAATGCCAAACGTTCTAATTACTAACGTACCTAATTTTACCCAATTTACAAACTTAATAATCTGTATTCATTTGATATGAATGTAGTTTTATAATAATAATTTTTAGGATATCATATTAAAAAATATTAAAATCAATAAATAAAATGTTGAAATGAAATACAATAAAAAAATATTATAAAATATTTTTTAATATTAATATTTTATTTATTCAGCTAAAGATCTTTTCCTTTTTTATAAAAATTCTTATTTTATTTTCAATATTTCGCTAACAATTTGTTAGCATCTTCAGGAAAACAAAATTTTTTATATAATTATGAAAAGTTGACAAACATTTTGTCATAAAAAATATTTAACATTTAAACAAATTAAATTTTTTAAAAAATTAAATTAACATTTAAACAAATAGAAGTAGTAATTTTATAAACAACATTAACCTGTCAAAGCTCATAAAAAATATTTTCACATTGGTTTAATATTGTTTATGAAATTGAACATTATAAAAAACGTTACATGTTAGAGATGTTAGAAATCATTAATACACCTTTAACACAGAGAATGAACTACAAAGCAGACACAGAAAATTTAGCTCAGAATTATAGATATTTAATTAGTAAAAAATTAGGAAGGTTAAATGTATAGATATGTTTAAATAATAATAATAATATAATAATAATGTTATTTTATTTTATAAACAATATTTGTTATGTTCAATTTCATAAACAATATTAAACCAATGTGAAAATATTTTTTATGAGCTTTAACAGGTTAATGTTGTTTATAAAATTACTACTTCTATTTGTTTAAATGTTAATTTAATTTTTTAAAAAATTTAATTTGTTTAAATGTTAAGTATTTTTTATGACAAAACGTTTGTCAACTTTTCATAATTATATAAAAAATTTTGTTTTCCTGAAGATGCTAACAAATTGTTAGCGAAATATTGAAAATAAAATAAGAATTTTTATAAAAAAAGGAAAAGATCTTTAGCTGAATAAATAAAATATTAATATTGAAAAAAGATCAAATAAAGTTATATAATTAATAAAATATTTTTTTCAAAGAATGTATATTTTTGTTACTTTATATATTAAATTTCTTTTTTTTTGTTTGTAATTAAAACAACAAATTATATGGGCTTTTTATTCAAAATAAAAAAAAGCCGAAAAAACCGGTTGACCGGTTTTTTCTGCAAAAACCGAAACCGTTTTTTTTTAAATTCGATTTTTCGAAGAAAATCGAAAACGGTTTTTTCAAAAGGCCGGTTTTTTGAATACTCTATTTGTTAGTTTTGTCCGTATTCTAGCAATTTTTTTTGTACTTTACATAATGTATTTGTATTTCTAGTGTAACTAAATACATTTTTTTCACAGCAACTTGGACAAAACATTTTTTATAGAAGGCTTTCTTTGTATTGATGTTAATAAATAAATAAATAAAATAAATTTATGTTATATTAAAAATGGATTGTTACAACCAAAAATATAGAAAAGCTTGGGGAACTAATCCGGCGAGGCATTGAAGTTGTACAAAAATTTGTATCGTTTGTGTGCAAAACAACCAACTTGATTAACAAGCGAGTTGTACCAATAGTTGTAACGTGTATGGCTTGAATTAAATACACCAAATTTTTTAATCCATATAAAATATGTCTTAAAAAGAACCAATACCAGTTGCTCAAATAACCAAATATCGTTAAGTATTTCTGTAAAAAATAATTCAAACCATTCTACATTTTTAATTTAAAAATTTAAATTTTTTTTTTAATATGTATCTTATACATTGAAACGTAATATCGATTTCTTAAAATTACAAATTTTTTAATAAATTAAGCTAAAAAACACAAAAACTTGTAAATTTTTTATCTAGCCTTTTTAACTGCTCGGCAGACGCTTTTTCTTTTTAAAAGTTGGCATCGCTGGTTTGGGAACTCAATAATTTGTACAAATTTGTAAGGAGAGAGGAAAAATAGAGAGTAAAGTGACAGTTTGATGCAGGAGAACTTAATGGTTTTTACTGGATAAATTTTTGCCAATAAGAATTTGAAAAAAAAACAACTGTTTGAAATAATTAACATTGAAAAACAAAGAATTTCTCCAAACACATTAAATATTTTTATAAAAAAGAAAAAAAAGTATTTAAATATTATGTTATTTACGATGGAAGTCCGGAATGTTCTTGGAGAAAAATTCAATTGAATTTGTTTTGTTTAATATTTACGAGGGCGGATCAATAAGTCCTGACTTTTCGAACTTTCCTCGTAGTTACATAGAATGCAAAACTGCTCCCATTAAGTACTACCTGTTAATAGACAACTGTCAAATTTTGTTCTGTCATTTACTTTGCATTTAACAGCTGTTTAAAACATACAACCCCCTGCATTTTTTTAAAAATGGAAAAAAGTGAATTTCGAGTGCTCATTAAAATTTTGTTTGCGAATAACAATTAAAAAAATTCACGACATGGTCTTGGCCGATCGGAGATTGAATGTGCAATAGATTGTGGAAGACATAGGCATCTCACATGGTTCAGTGGTTTCAATTTTGAACGATCACTTGGGTATGAGAAAGCTTTCCGCAATCACAATCGACCACCAACGGAATCGTGTGACAGCTTGGTTTCCATGGCCTTATTCTCCGGATTTAGCCCCCAGATACTATTTCTTATTTCCAAACCTAAAGCAATTGCTCGGTGGAAAGAGATTTAGCTCCAACGATGAAATTATTGATCAAACAAATGCATGTTTTATGGACCTCGAAAAATCCTTTTTTTTGGAAGGGATACAAAAATTGTAGTAACGTTTGACTAAGTGTATTGAGCTATAAGGAGATTATGTTGAAAAATACATTTTTTTTTTTTGCAAAAAAAAATGTGTTTCTTTCAAAAAGTCACAGACTTTTGCCCCAACCTCGTAAAATACACAAATTTTTATGGGAAATTTAGAGGAACCTTCACATTTTTACTCATAACTTTTTAACCGCTGGACCGATTTTGCTCACTTTCAATACAAAACTTCTCGGGAGGACGTCCATTAATCTAGGTAAAAATGAGGACCCCGGTTGCGTCTTCGCGTAGTGATTGCCATTTCAACAGACAGATAGACGGACATCGCTAAGGGTTACAAATAAATGTATATACTTTATGGGGTTTTAGACCTAAATTTCAGCATGCTACAAACGGAATGAATACTGTAACATACCCTCACCATATATGGTGGAGGGTATAAAAAACTAAATAAAAACATAATTCTCAAGTCACAGCTTATTTCGTATATGAGACAAATGCTTTGATTGGACTATTTAATTAATGACTTCATTACTATTGCATTGATAACAATTGTAATGAAATGAATTTCATCAATTAAAGGAAAAAATTAGTCATATAACCGTAATTTTATGTGTTAATATTAACGTGTATATTTTTTTTTATTTGCTGTATAAAGCTATTTTGATAATTTTTAATCGTATAAGTTTTTTGTAAACAAATGATTTTTTCGTTAAAAATAATATTTTTTAATATGCATTTATGTTATTTTATTACCATTAGTAATTAAACTTTTAATGAAAAAACTTTCATTACCATTAAATGGTAATGGATAAATTAGATTTAAATAAAAATTGTATATGAATTTAAAGCTGTAAATTTTGTTTTAAATGCTTCAAAAAGGTAAAAAAATTATGTTTAGAAAAAAACCAGCTTTAAAAATAAATTAGAACATATATTTAATTTATATTATTTCATTTAAATTATTTATTTTATTTTACACACAGTTTCCAAATTAATTTTTTATGTCAAGAGGGTCCAACGAAAAACATTTGTTTCCTTCAATGATTCGGTTCTAAATATTTCACTGAAATTTCATAATTTGGGGCCACCCAGGCCCCAAAAACCGGTACATGTAGTATCATACAGGGTGGGCCATTTAAAATTTTAATTTTGAATCGGCTATGAAAAAAAAAGTACTGATTATTTTTTTCAAATTTCTGGTTTTATTGGAAAGGTTGATCTTAGTCATTTAAGAATGGAAGAAAATATAATTCATATGACTACCACGACTGGGCCATTTTTCTTCGAAAATGATTAGCGGCTCCTAATGTACATACATATTTTTAAAACTGGTGCAACAAGATGAGAGTTGAGAGATTTTGTGTATGAAAGTTGTTATAGATGGTAAATTTTATTTCATTAAGACACGTTAGTTATGCTTTACAATTAATTAACGGCAATATAACTAATAAAATTTTGTAATGATTTTGTTTTTGAGCATCGAAAAATTTTTTACTTTTAAAGAGGTTGCGCAATCTTATTTTTATTCGGTAAATAATAATAATCTTTAATTCTTTTGTATTAGTGTATTTAATAAATTGACACGTTAAAATATCTAATAATCGACCAAATTATTGTCTAGGGTTTTCCTTCTTAGATATATCGATTAAAATTTAAAAATTAATGGAAAAATTTTTTAATTGAAAAAATTGTGTGTTATATTTCTTTTTAATTTTTAATAATTTTATTTAAAACTGTATTTAAAATTTGTCAACTCCATGTACATATTATTGTATAATCATGTTTCAAAATTTATTTATTTATTTATTTAATCAATGTTACACAAAAACCGAGCCCAGAGGGCCTTGCAAACCGCAATCAAAAATATCTTTACAGAGCTGCATTATTTTCTCGCACTTAAGAAATAAATTAAAATTCGAGCAGTTAACAAAATAACAAAAATGGAAAAAGTTGTAGTAGAATTATTTTTTCAGTCCAAAATTAATATAGACTACAGCTGTGCCACTAAAGCACAAGCCATGTGGCAATACAGGGTCGAAAAGAAAGTCAATGTGGGTATCAACATTTTTAATTTCCTGACCATTATAACCGTTATACAGAAACATAATAATTTTTGATCTGACTTAATTTTTTAAGAAACCAATTTTTTTGTGCTACATAATTCGTCTTGAGTATTTTGTTATCCGAAAATTTCAGAGAAACAAGCTTTTTAAAATTTCCAACTTCCCCAAAAGGCCCTTTAAATTTAAATGCCAATACGTATAATAATTGTAAAAGATATAAATATTTTGATTACTAGGGAACCCTCCGACTTTAATGAAATTGGGATATATTATAGAGAAAAAAATAAATGGATATGTCCACATTTGTAGCTGCCCAATCTAATAAATTTAAATTTCTCTTAATTGAAAAATTAAAAAAATTATCTTCTAGACATTAATTTGAAAACTAGCTAAAAAAAATGGGTGGGTACGTTCGTAAATGCAGTATAATAAAAGTAAAACGTTCAAAAAAGCATCATTTGGTAGCACTGATTTGCGTCAAACGTTTTTTTATGCAAAAAATTGACAGTGCTGCCGCAAATTTTTGCAACTATGGCATCATTAAAGTTTCTGATGCAATAGTGCAAAATCAGTTTTCTTTTTCGTTTTAATTGATTTTTAATAATCAAAAGTAGTTTCATCTTTCTCTTAATTCTTTTTTACTATAAGTTATTAAAAAGTTGTCAAGATTTTCAATAATATTAATTTTTTATTTTAGGAATCCGCCTTCTTTATCGTTTTAATTGATTTTTAATAATCATAAGTCGTTTCATCTATCTTTTAATTCTTTTTTTATTATAAGTTAACAAAAAGCTGTCATTTTTACCATCAAGGTTTTCAATATTATTTGATAATATTATTGTGAACATGTTTTTCATCAAACGTTTTAATAAGCAAACATTGTGCAGTTGTTGGGCAATATGAAAGCATCTGCAAGAGTTGATCACGAATCAGCAACAAAACTTGGCATAACTGGTAACCGGTAAATTAATTTATTTTGTTTCCTATTTCACATATCTTAATATAATCTACATCGGTTAGTGCCTCGGTAGAAGATATTTTAAATTAAATTTGAATTTGTTTAGAAAAATTTTAGGTGGAAAGGTCTAAAACTATTGCATTTGCAAATTTGAATATGTTCCGATTTAATAGCACTGAATGAATCACAAGACGTTGTATTATTATTTTCTGTCTTATTTATCAAATATTCTCACGGTGTGATTTTAAAATTAATTTAAAATTTACGATGACCAATCTTTTAGATTTTCTCAATACTTGGTTATTTAGAAAAGAACACAAAAAAAAAATGGGTTTTAATTATGAAATTAATTAAAAAAATTATTTAAAATATTAATTGATAATTATCAATTAATATTTTAAATTGTATATGAAAAATTATATGAGAAAACGAGATGTTTATGTCTGTTTTTTGATACTTTTCAATTTGATTTTAATGAAAGTTTAAATTACTTTGCCATTTTTGTCCACTAATATTTTACTATTTAAGCGTTAAAAATTAAGAGTTGAAAAATATTTACCAAAATATTAAAAATAGTAATTGATTCAATTAAATATTTGATTTTATTATAAACAAATGTTTAGTTATTTTAGGTTAATAATTTTTTCTGTGTAAGAAAGGAGATTTATAGTTTTATATGCCAATAATAGAATATTCAAATTCGAAAACCGGTTAACCGGCTTTTTATTTTTTCCGGTTTTTTCCCTAAATTTGAATACATCGAAAACCGGTTTTTTGAACAATCTATTCATATAAATTTTTCTTTTTTAATTTTAGAAAGTATATGAAAAGCGATTTTTTTAAATAGTTCAAATATATAACAACACTGTAGTTAATTAATATTCGTTAGAACAAAATAAAAAGAAAAAAAATATATATAGTTAAAGTAATAAGTAACCTAAAATTAATGAGTACTCACTAAAGATGGGCGCGTGACATAAAACATTCGTAACTCACAGGATCGTGGGTAATAGCTACTATAATCGTGAGTATTGTTTTTTTAAATGTTATTGCGTCAGTAATTTATTTCGTGAGCGTTAGTAAGGAATCACTCACGTGCCCATTTCAAGTATTTACCTACCTCGAGAGTCATACCCTTGTAATTCAAAAATTACGCAGATATTTTCAGCAGACTAATGTTTTTTCTAATATGTATTAATTATATAGCTTGTTTCAACTATTTTGCTAATTACCAACCTACATAATAACGGTCATATATGACAGACTACTTTGTTTTGCTTTTTGTTTTGTCTGTACTCCTCTTCCGTCGTACATACATAGTTTTTGTTGATGGCATGTAGGTACATTGGAATCTCGAACATAGTCGTTGATTCTGTTAATGACACAACCAACATATACTTCTAACATTTTATGTATATTTCTTTCTCTAACAAGGAAAGTATTACTAAACTAAACTCTACGATTTTTCTGAAATTTGGATATGTGATAGCCAAAATTAATCTAAGGAAAACCTGTCTTATTTTAAGGCCACCGCGGAAAGTAGGGATATAAAATATTTTTTGGTACGTTTTTTCTTTGGGATCATGTCAAAATTTACGATTTTCGAAATAAAAACTTAACAACAATGTATTTCATTAATTAAATTTTTGAATTATGAATTGAAACTTAAAAAATTAAATCCAAAATGAGCAATCATTGAATGCTTTTAAGAGGCATTTGGCACAATTTAATTTATTTTTGAAATAATTCATTCAATTGTAACAGTTCGTTTTATCAAATAATATGAATTCATTTCATTTAACGGTTTAGTAATTTATAAAAATTCCGTTCAGTGAATAATTTTTTTTATTTTTGGTTTTTTTTTTTCAGTTAATAAAAAACAAAAAAAATCAGCTTTTTTATTGACTCAACGATAAGAAATTGATTTTAAGTAATTTTTCTTTTTTGACATACCGATCTTGGAATCTTTATTTCTAGTATCATCAAAATTAAAGTGTTTAGCTGGGTATATATTCCTTGTAAGTAAAAACTCATTATAAACATGTATTTAAAGCAAACACAATTTGTTGCAGTATTAATTTATAAAATTATCGTTATTTAGGATAATATAGTAGGATTAAGTTTTAATTCAGCTTTTTAGAAGCTAATTTAGCCAACTCCATTTGAAAAAAGTTTTAAAAAATTATTTACAAAGTTTAAAATTCTTGCAATATTTACTAAAATGAAATATAGGAACTTTCAGTAAAGATTTAAATTTATTTAACTTCGTCCATTTAATAGAAATTCGAGGTTATTTCTAAGCTTTAAAATGCATTCTAAAAATGCAATTGCATCAAAAACTCTTACAAAAAGAAAAAATAAATAAATAAAAACCTTTGAGCACGCTCCACCAATGTCCTAAAAAAAGAATTATTTAGGAAACCACTGGTAATGAATACAAACAAAAAAAAAAAAAATGTGTAAAAAACCTTTTGTTATTATACCCTCCACCATATATGGTGAGGGTATATATCAGTTTGTCATTCCGTTTGTAAGATGTCGAAATATAGGTCTAACTAAGACCCCATAAAGTATATACATATATTCGTAATCCCTATGCAATTTTAAGTCGATTTATCGATGTCCGTCTGCCGGTCTGTTCAAATGGCGATCACGAAGCGAAGACAAAATCGGAGCTGCTCATTTTTATCTAGGTTAGCAGACAGTCTCCCGAGAAGTGAGCAAAATCGATCCAGCGGTTAAATAGTTTTGAGTGAAAATGTGAAAGCACCTCTAACAATTTCAAAGTAGCCATTGGCAAGTAAAATATTTTTACTTGTTTTTTCACTTTAAACATTTTTTTTCACCTCAAAAGATTTTTATTTTAAAAGAATTTTTATATGAAAAGTAACAATTTACAAACAATTCAAACAAAAAATTGTTAGAACTCGAATTTGAATTTGAACAAATATTTTTAATTACTTAAAATTGTTTCATACTGTTTTTTGTGTATATGAGAAAATATTTTATTCACCATAAGCTACTACGAAATTGTATTCACATTTTCTCATAACTCATAAATTTTAAACGGCTGGGTTTAGTTATTCCTATTAAAAAATATTGAAGATATAGACAAAAAGAGGTTGTTAGTACGAACTAAATGAGCCTTCTATCATTCCATCATTCAGATGTGATCTAAAATGGCTGAGTTATGCTAACTGAAGGTAACACTGAAAGAAAAATATTTTGAATTTGACACAAATTGACTTCGGAAAAAATTTAAATTTTTCTCTGAGCAAAAATCTTTCAAGTTAATGATTTCTTTCGAAAATAGCGCTCAATAATGAAAATTAAATATTTAATAATGAAAATTGTAGTGAAGATTCAAAATTATATAAATACATAATTTTAGTGGATTTCGAAGTATTTTATAATATATAAAAATACATGTTAGTAACGAAATTGTATCAAAAATAAATTTTTACAAAAAAATATATAAATTATTATGATAAAAGATAAACGAGCGTTCGATCTTTTAGATGCGATAAAAAATGACTGAGGTATGGTTCCTCAATACTAGTAGGAAATTGTATTGGATATGATTTAATTGGCTTTGGAAAAAATCCAAATATATTTCTGAATATATATCTTTATAGGCTTTTTACACTGCACAACATCTTTGTGAAACGCGTGGAAGATGTTGAAAATATGAAACAAGTGTTTACATTGGCAACATCTTTCATCTGCCATTTATTTAGCTGTTAAAAAATAAAAGAAAAAGACGCATATTTTTTGTTAAAAATAAAAAATGGATTATGAGAAAGCATCAATCATTGGAGTAGTTGTTGCTTTGCAAGAACAAAATCGAATTTTAATGCAGTACATTGAAATATTAAAGGTCATTCTGGAAGAAGATGATGAAGAAAAATTTTTGGTAGACATAAGAATGAAATTCTTACATGTGCCGCTCATTTTCCTTTGTTGAATATTTTTTTTGTTTATTTTCTCCAATGTCGGTTTGCTAGTGATGGCACAAAGAAAATCGATTTTTTTTTTGTCATTTTTTTAGTGATGACACTAAAAATAACGAAAGATGTAAGATGGAACAAAATGAGAAAATATCATCTTTTGCAGATGTAGAAAGATGTATAATTTTTGGCCTGTATAATTCTTATGGGAAGATGTAAACATCTTTGCAAATTGATGAAAGATGAAAGATGTAGCTCAGTTGAAAAAAGCTATTAGCGGATTTAAGACAGATGTAATGAAAAAAGATTTTGCGAATAAATTTTTGGCGGTAAATCGAGTATTTCTAAACAATAAAACAGAAGACTAAAGAAATTGGTTTTGGCTCCATTTTAAGTATTTTTTTTTTAAATGTGTGCAACTTTAAGTCTGTTTATTTACATACTAGATTTTCTACTTATCAAAAGTTCCCGAATATGTATGTATGTATGTTGTGTTGAGTTAAAAAAAACTATTACAAATTAGTACGGAAACGAACATACCACATACATATGTTATTCAAAATTTTGATATATTTTTTATTATTTACTTATTTATAAATTATTAATTTGTTTCAGACTACGTATATGTAGAGACATCTTCGAATAGTCCATATCTTATACGTCGCATTGAAGAGTTAAATAAAAATCAGTCCGGTAACGTAGAAGCAAAAGTTATGTGCTTCTACAGAAGACGTGATCTTCCAAATCCCTTGGTTCAATTAGCTGATAAACATCAACGTAAGTATTTTTTTTGTTTAAATAACTTGTTATCAATAATAATTTTTAAAGTTTTTAAGTAAACTTTTTTGAGGTATTTCTCCTCATAAGAAATCAATAAAAACAACAATATTTAAACAATTTTAAAATAATATATAACCAAAGTATTAAAAAAATTATTTATATGATGGAAAGATACTTCATTATGTCTTTTTTAAATTCGGACACCCTGTTGTCCATTCCATTATAGAACCAGGCCGTCTACAAAGGTAACGAGGTAAACTCAAAGATTTTAAAATACGCAAAAAAATAATTTTGTTTTTTATTTGTCAAAAAAAAAAAAAAAACAAACCAATAAGCTAAAATTAAAAAATGTCTCTACGTCAGGGACTTAATTTTTTTAAAACTGTACAGTGGCATCAGATGTTTAATATTTTGTTTCGAAAAAGGTATACGTATGATCAGAGCCTTGAATAATTAATTTTTTTTTGTTATGAATTCCCCATAAATCGAGTTCAATTTTATCCAAAGTGTATGAATTAATTTTTTAACCAATCAATTCAGTTGAACGTGATCATCTGCAACTATGATTTAATAATTTATTAAATTTTATGCAACAGTTATTTTTATTAAATTAATGTAATTTTTCAAAATAAAAAATGGGGAAACGTTTCAAACAAACTTTCTTTGTGTGGTTGTACAATAATTCATTCATCACAGTCGAAAATAAAAAAAAAATTGTCCAAATTCCAGACACTTATATTTTTTACATATTTATTTCAAAATACATTGCAAAAATCATTTACTGATAAAAAAGACAACTTTTATATTTTTCAATAACCTAAAAATCAATAAATTAATAAAACATTTTAATTTCCTTACATCTTGTGGACAAATAATTGTTTACCGATGCTTTTTCTGATTCCGCTTCTTGGTTACTACTTACGACTTCTTAATGTCAACTTTGCGACAATACTCCGAATGTTCTTTAACGCGAATACATTGCTTTTCACAGATTTATTTTGTTTTGTAACTAAAATTTTTCGATTTTCAAATTGTATTTTGATTTTAATTGTTTAGATTTTTTTTTAAGTTATTGCTACATTTATGCATTTACAATATTTGGCTAAAAACAATTTGATGTTTGTTTTTAATCATTGTTTAATAATCGACAAAGGTAGTAAAAACAATCGAGTCGTTTAAAATAATCATCAATTTTTAACTAACAAAACGTTAGAAAAAACGATTTTTGTAGTTTGTTTTTTTTTTTAATTGAAATTTTTTTTATGTTTACAATATGTAATTATAAATCACACACACAAAAAGGTATATATATATATTTATTTTCTTTGTTTGTACACTCAGAATATTATGTAGTTAACTGTTTGTAGCTTAATAAAAAAGTTTTCCGTTCCATTTAAAAATAAAGGAAGATACATTTATTTTTCAAAGAAATATCTATATTAACTTTTTTATACATCTATTCGAAATAATTTACTATCATTTACCATTATTTTCAGTTTTATTTATTTTTTTCATTTGTTTGAAATTAAATAAAAATTTACCCACAAAACGGAAACTTGTGGTTTATTTGTGTCCGTAACAGTTATTACAAATTTAAATTTTGTTTGCTGTCTGTTTCAAAAAAAAATATTCAAAAAATTTCAATTTGTTTTTTTATTTAAATTGGTTGTATATATACAAAATTTTTCAATACAAATTACAAGAACTTCATAAACACACATACATACACAAATACATTCACACAAAAAGTGTTTATATATAAAGCTATAGCTTCATATGCATACATACATTTTGTATTGTACGAGTATATTAAAAAAAAAAAAACAAAAAATACAAAAACGGAAATAATTTCAAATAAATGAAAAAAACATTTTTTTTAAGGATTGGTGGGTAAAATTTTGACATTTATTTTAACTGATTATATCAATTGTTTCTTACGGATGTGTGTTGATTAATCAACATTTAAAAATAAATAACAAATGGCATTTAATTTAAATGAAAATTAAGTAGACCGGTTTTTGTGTATTTGAATAATATCTTGTAATTTGTATTGCATTATTTTATCAAATTTTTAATAACTTTTTCTTGTTAAACAGATTTATTTTAAAAATTTATTTTTTTTGTTCTAAAAATACGTTTTTCGAAAAAATATTTATTTTTCGGTTCACACACGGCAATTTTCGTAAGTTATCTTTTGAACTTGAATGCGTGTCCACGAAAGCGAAAGCCTTTATTTGGAATTTAAGATTCTTTTACATATAAAATAAAGTACTAATTAGAAAACACAAGAGCATGCAAACAAGTCCGTTCTTCTTCCCTCACTCTCCTATAAACTCATAATCGCTGCAATAAAAATTGCTTAGTCTGAACAGGGACTAACGATATTAACACAAAATAAACGTTATTTTTGTTGCATAATTATTTAATTAATATTTTTTCCAATCCGTCAGAATCTGCTTACTTTCAAATGTAATATATCGCGAATAAACTAAAACAGTATATCGTTAGATGCAATTCATAATTCATATTGTATAATTTAATTTTATTTATTAATATTTTTTAGTGAGTTATATGTTAGCAATAACTGGCCCTATGGGCTTGGTTTAAAATTGTATAATACACATAAAATAAATTAAAAACACGTTTTTTAATTTTTCATTTGAAACTCATATATGGTACACAGGCGTGAATTCGCACCCATTAATGTCAAACCCTCGCTTTTGCATACCTTGTTATGTTGGAGTATAGATATACATTAGAGTGATCTATAAAACATCAAAATTTAAATTCGCAATCTCCACATTTTTGCTCCTATTCCTGTGCCAAGTTTCTGCTAAATTCGTTTATATTTCAGGTAGCGCAAAAAGTTAACTTTTAAGAATTAGTAATTTGTCGTTAAAGCGAATTTATATTATGCTCGAAAACAACTTAAAAGTAGATTTCGACGGAAATCTAATACAAATTTTGGGATTTCAATCAGGTTTCCCACACAAAATGAAATCCCATTTAAAGTTAGATTTCGCTGAATTCAAAACGAAATCTAATAAATTTTGGGGACTTTAAGTTGCGTTTACACTTGACATGAAATCTCGAGATTTCGCTAAAAATCTCCTCCGAAATTTGGGAGTTTTTACACGTGCAATTAAGATATTTCGGTTTGACAGCTGATATAAACAGCTTATTGAAAAACAAACGCAAATTTATTATTTTCTAATGTTACAAAACAGGATGTAATTAAATTAAATTAACACTTTTAGAATATATTAAAAAAAAAATTAATTAACACTGTCTTTAAACCTGGTATTTTTTAAAAATTCGTACTTGTTCATTTAATAAAATAAATTTCTAATAAAAATAAAGTTTTATATATTTTTAATTTTATCAGGCTCAAGATCATAATTTTTTAATGATACTAACGAATAGTAAACACTAATTTTTTTATTAAATGAAAAAAATTGTAAGGATCAGCGCTAGAGGGAGTGCACACTTTCGACCCGAGCGACCAGGTCATCTTCAGCCTCCTTCTGAAACACCCAACACAAATAACTCATGGTTATGAACAGGCATTTATATCACACACTTTAAGGAAAATGACTATGTGAAATTACATTTTTTTAGTTAGTAAATGATTACCCGTACAAATGAGCTTTTTCTATCTATTTATAGAAATACCCTTTGGCAACCATCTTCGAAGCACAAATTAACAGGGCTGCCATTCCAAATGTCAATGTTTCCAATTCTGAGAACCAATTGGGAATCTGGCATACTAATATTTTTTCTTTCACAACATATTTGAGTGTTGTTTATTATATTACTTTATAAATTACATCGTGCCCTATGTTTTTGTATGTAAATTTTTGAATATTAGCCAATGCAATAGACTTAACTTGATATTTCAGCAAAAAGCAACTTTTGTGTTCTTATTGATGAAAGAAATTCATTTTTTTGCATTAAACTATTAATCGATTAATCGCCAATTTTTTCGATAGATCGACTCGAATAACCGATTAATCAATTTTCTTCATTTTTCGAATAATGACCTAACCTATTAATTAATTAGAAACACTAGATTGATTAATTAGAAACACTAGTTAATTATAAACACTAGTTATGACAGATCAGATTTTTAAGTGTAAATTACCAACAATAATTTTACACTATTGTAGAGTAATAAACGATACAACAGATACAAAGATACAATACCCGTTGTGAATTGAACAAATGTAAATTCGCTATTAGAGAAATTTATACAAAAAGTACGGTTGACTTTAAATTTAATTACTTTTTAAACCAGGGGTGCCCAAAAGTTCCTTATGGAAGAGCAAACACCAATACATTTAAAGAATAACTAATTTTTATTCAATATTTTTTATTGTAAAAACCAATATTTCATATCATACGTTAAACAAAATCTACATTGATGATCGCTGTCGTCAATGTTTACAAGCAAAGCATACGAAAGTGTTGTTGCTTTGCACTTGCGTGGATACAGTGAAGAACGACAAAAAAAAACTAATAAGGCAAAGTTCTTTGTGTATTTCGTATTGTTATTGCTGAGTGCTCTATGTGTATTAAAACACACAGCCTATAGCTAAGAGCATTTACAAAAACAAATGAGCATAAAGAGTATAGGCCTTGGACACCCTTGTTTTTAACAAAACACCAGTATTTTCCAATATAGTCATAATTAATATGCATAAAAGAAATATGAGATCAAATTAAAAAAAAAAAATCAGTAACTTTAAAGCAGTTTGCAATTTTTTTTTTAAGTTTATACATAAAAATACATATTTTAGTCAAAATATCAAAATTGGAAGTAAAAAAGTAAAAGATGGAAGTAAAAATTCAACTTCCTAACGCCTTATATGAACAAATTTCTCAAATCTGATCTTAACTTTTATGAAGATTTCGAATCTGCAATCAAAAAACTATCTTAAACGACATCGTAAAATCCAACTTTTTGTAACAAAAATCCTTTCTCACATCAGAAGACATTCCGTCGACATATCATTCAATAAAGAATTTTGTGCAGAGGTAAATATAAGAAAATTCGGAACAATTTTTTTATAAAATTTTCGCGAAATTCGCGACTTCGAATTAAATTTTGATTTTATATTCACAATGTACACGCACAAATATATTAGATTTTATGTGTTGCGATCCTTATAATTATATTTGATTTTTCTCAATTTTAAATTTATTTAAAATAAATTGCTTTGGCAGACCATATTTTTCCATAATAGGGTTGTGTAGCTCGTGAATTCAAACTTTTTTTGACAACCTTAATTAGCATATAACATTTGAAGAAAACATTACAACGTTCATACCCGTATACTGTTTGAGAGTTAAAGTTTACAGTTAACTACTAAAAAACTGAAACGAATATTTTAACATTGTAGATGGAAAACCTAAACCGACATAAAATTTTAGAAAATCGATTCCAATATAATTTATTAAATTAATATAATTTATTAAATTGTTTAAAATTATTAAAAAAATAAACCCAAATGAGTTTGTTAGTATCGTAAAAAAGAACATTAAAAGAGTTTTAAAAATATATATTTGATATTTTGTATATTTATAGTTCATAAAGATTAAATATCAAGTAAAAACATAGAAAATTTCTCTTTTCAACAGTATATTTTTATGATTATACTTGACAACAGCGTCAAAAAAAATTATATGATTTTAACATATTGAATTGTTTACAGATACGTTTCCTTACTTTACGATTATGGTGTTATGATGTAGGCATTTCCAGTATTTTTCAGAGCTGTTAGTCTGAAACAAATATATTTATGTAAAAGAAAGAAACAGATTTGTAATTTTTAAAATTAATATTATTTTATTTAGTCCAAATGTAAAATCTAAAAATTGTATTAAATAATGTGAAATATACCTAAATAAAAATCATGATTATGTTCTTAAGAGTAACTGTCACATTCATAGACATTTCTTTCTTTTTTTTTTTTTTTTTGTAACACAATTATAACTCAAATTACCATGCAAAGCAACAACGAATTTTCCTTATAAGTCTGTTATAAGAATCAACTAAATGTCTATGCATATGGCTGTAATTATTTAAACAAAACAAAATTATTGTACAAAAACCGGGTGCCTATTTTACAAGCAGACAAAAGAAACACAAATGAGTGCAAGTCAAATTCTTATGGTATTTTATTAATTTTTTCTTTTTAAAAGGTTATAAATTATAGATATTTAGTTAGATTTTAGATCATAAAATAATATTCTTTATAAATTGTTTAAATGTAAAGAAACATGGAAATTTGATTAGTTTTTGCTGAAACTGTCAGACCCAACGCTTAAGGTAACATCAAGTTCTGAGATGTGTTTAGCTATTTCCAGCTCTGTAGTATAGGAAAGGTTAAAGATGCTTTGACATTGACTTAACATAAAGTTCTAAGGACATTACGCAAGTCACCAGGTAAATAATAATTTTTTTTTGGTTTATAGTTTTAGGAACTTGAAGAAAGTACTGGTTAAACAGATCACTCTAGAATAAACTACCCATCAGCGTATCTTAGTTTTATTCCATTCTACCAAGATTTTCATTTGAGATTTTCGAATGAATTCATTCGATTAAAAAATAAATCGAATTCGATTTTTAGGGAATTTATTCAAAATAAAATTCAATCTTTAAAGATCTGATATTCACTAAACTCAATTTTTATTTTTATAAGGCAACCTAGAAACCTGGAAAATTAAAAACATTTGAAAACATTCGAATTTTGTTCATAAAATTGCTATTTTTATTGTAGAAATTCAAAATTTTTGACAATTTGTTGGTTACACTCTGTTGCATTTTAGCTGACAATATGTAATTACAATTAAATTTGTTAAGAGTTTGTTTAGCACACTGTATTTTTTTTATTTCTCTGATTTTTTTAAAGAGAGTTTACACCTAAGTAGAATTATTTTTTTTTAATTAAATCTTTGATTTTTATTCAACTTAAAATTTAAGTAAAACTATTTTCATAGAAATTAAAAATTGTATATAAATATTTTCTATGACTATTACTGAAACCTTATAATTTATAAATATGTAATATATTTCGCATTCAACACACAGAAAGTTTGTATAAGAGAAAAATTTTAATTAAAACAATTTTGAGACTAAATGCTCTTTATGCATTTTAAAAATTAGATCAAGTTTAGTGTGTTGGAATTAATTGAACCAATTTTCTAAAGTGCCATAAAATACAAAATAAACAAATTGAAAAAAAAACACCGTCACACAATGACGTGAACAATGCACACGAATAATTTTCTATCAAAAAACAAAAGATATACAAAAATTGTAAAGAAAAAGCATAAATATCGATTTGCAGTTTGTGGAAGGGAAATCAAATAAGAAAAGTAGGAACAACAGCAACAATAACTTTATCTGAAAAAAAGACAACTTATAAAAAATTACAATGACTGACTCTTCTATAACTGTGCAAACATTTTTGGTTGGTATCATCTACTTTATTTCAGTAAATAAAAGAAGCAACAGCAAAAATAAAAATTTTAATGGGTTGGCAAACACTAATCCTAAAATACCATTACTGATTTAAAACCCCTTTCGCTTTCAGATTCTTCTTGTGGATGTTGCCATTGGCTATATTGATTCTTTAATGGATTTATTAATTCTGTAAACAACACTTGATCGATAAGTAAAATTCAAAAATCGACCTGTTAATATTATCAGAAACTTTTTTATTCATTTCGATATTCAATTAACCTTCGGCTTACCAGGATCTTGTTTTACAGTACCATTACTTTTTGATAGCTCCTTTTCAGTGGAAGCATCTTTTTTAGAGTCATCTATCTTGAAATAATTTTCATCTCCGCTTGAATTTTCTTCTGTGCAATCATACACTTTCTCTTTTATGTTCTAATTGTTGCTTTTTTGTTAAAAAAATCATTAAACTTTGAGGTTATTTGTTGTTTTAAAAGAAGATTCGAAAAAAAAACCTCGTAGGAAATGAAAAAGTTAAGTGAAAAATTTTTATATTATTGAAAAAAATCTCTACATATTTATATTAATAGTATACATATTTGGAGCACGTTCATTTCTAATTAATGCCGTTGACCGTTTCGAAATCGGTTAAAAAATGACTGAGTTAGAAAAGTTTAAGTGCGCCAGTCCAAAAAAAAAAAAAAAATTCCCCCATATCTCGAAATTTTGCAACTAATAAAACCGGTTATATACACACTCAGCTAGACCTACAACCTACACTAGGTCATTTCGCATTTTTGCAATTTTTTTTGTAGCATAGTGAAATTAATTATATCAATACATTATCTAACTTAGTGCAAAATTTCTTGTGCACATATTCATTTCGTCCCACTGTCATTTGAAGTTCTTACATTTTTCTTCATTGAATAAGATTTCTTTTTAGAACATATAAATCATTTACCTCTAAGATTCTTAGAGTTTTCTTTACGTCCTTCTTCTCTAATAGCACTTCTTGGCGATCTCAATTATATTTGTCAATTGTTAACTTGCGTAATTTCTACATAATAATAATTCTATCAGACACACACTCACGTTTATGATACCAGACGTGAGGAATAACCAGTATGTTGTGTTCTTATGATATTTAAGAACACAAAATATTAAATGCAATTAGGTTAGGTTAAGAAGGGTTTCAATTACTTTAATTACATGTTATTGATGTCATTGAGTAATTGCCCTGTAATTAACAATTTCACCAACTCTCCATCATAGGGCGAGCAATTTTTGAAGCCCATTATATTTTAGCACCTTTTAACTCTCCTCTATCCCCTTCCCAAAGAAAGAGACACATTAATTAATAGAAAATATTTCCTGAGTGTTGCTACTCTTAACAAAAACTAAAAAAACGAAAGACCTCTTAAAATTCCGAGGTGGCTCAAAAGCCGAGTCAAATTGATCTTAGATTTATTTTTTTTACATTCCTACCTTGTTTGATACGCCAGAAGTTTTCTTTCTTTATGAAGTCAGCATCATTTTCACTTCCGATTCCTCTTTTTCAACCTAACCTATAACATATCCAAATTTCATTAAAATCGGATCGCTTATATTGGATTTCTTTGCTTGTAAGAATGTGGTTGGTTGATCAAAGCGTTTGAGGAGATAAGTTGTCATTTCTAACAACATACATACGGTGTTGGTTCTGTTGCATTTGTGACGTTGGAGTGATATAGTGGAGCGTACTTACACAAATAGTATACAAAAGATAGAGATAAGTCGCTCTCACGAATTTTTTAGTACTCTCTTAGAACACTTACAAAGGTGAGTTTTGGTCGGCAACTTTTAGTAGTGTTTAGCGGTGCTGCCATGTAACGAATTTTAACTATTTTTTTGCCGTTTTTTTGGGATGCTGGAAATTTTTTAGATTTTTTCATTTTCTTCATGTTTTTTTATTTTATTCATGTATTTTTTCAGATTTTTCATATAAAAATATAATATTTGTTCAATATACTACTTATTTTTTACTAAAATTAGACATGTTTAATATAAGTAAAAATACAACCAAACTTTGCAATTGTGTTAAAAAATAGTTACGAATTAAAACATAACATTTTGGCATGAGAAGTATTAAAGTGTGTACACACATTGACCATTATTTCCCATTTCTATGGCAAAAATATATAATAAAGAAAACAAATATGCTATTAATTGTTGCAACATATAATTAAAAAAAAACTATAAAAAATGCATGAATGTGAAAAAGGTTGTTTTTATGAAAAAACTGGAAAACAGTTAAGAATCCCAAAAATTGGGATAAACAATTAAGATGTTTATATGGCAACACTGCTACACCAAATTTTATGTTTTTCAACACTTGGCAACTTTGAAAATGTTTCCACTCATATAAAAATGTTGCCGCTGAACTCTGTAGCATGTTGAATTTCTTGTAGAGTATTTCTGCCACTCTATAGTAAATTATATACTATTTGACTTACATTCTAGATGTGTGTATGAATGTCAACATCCCTAAAAACATTTGGAATATATTTATGTCACTAAAAACAAATTAGGCAGATCATATTAGTCAATAAATCTTTTGAATACGTATATTTCTGTTTAATCCTCACACTTTTATATTTTAAAATTTTATTAACACTGTGCTACAGTGAGACTATACTTGAAACCTACACCTACTTTAAATTGCATTCGGAAGGCACAATTTTAATTTTTTTTTGCTAATTTTGACAGTCGAAAATTTATTTTTTCTACCATTATAAAATTGAACATAAAAAATACTTTCATTTGACATGCATTTTTTATGCATTTACAGTCGCTACAAAATAATACATTTAAAGTTCCTCTAAAATATCTAATTCAATAAAAACCTTATAAAAACAACTCTGTGAGAAACGGGCTTGTCACAGAATACGTCAAGTGACGTCATTGGGGCAGGGATTGGTTATTTTATATTAAAGGAACCGGCCACTTTTATATGAGCTTGTCATAGGAGAGAGTGAATTGCGCTTTGTGGCTAGTCACAGGACTGTTGCAAAAGAACCTGTCACAGGGCTAACACAAAAGAACCTGCTACAAAACTAACGCAAAAAAAACCAATTGCTGCCACATTCTAGTTATTTTTACCCGCAAGGTGGCTTGGTAGTTAGTTGATAATAAAACGCTAAAGAAGAAGCATTGGCGATTAATTGAATTGTAAATTCTGTATAAATAATTATTAGCTATAGAAAATTTCAACGATGTTTTTATTTGCAATAAGAAAAGAACTCGATTTATTTAAGGGAAATAAATCTCACGGTTTTAAAATGTAAAATCGTAACAATATGTTTTAAGTTTCAAGGCGCCACGTTGCTTAGTTTTTTTTTTTTTGGGAGCCATCAAAAATAAAGGTTATGTAATTCAATACTCTCATTTGAAAGCTCTCAGTCCACCCAATATAAAAGACGAGCTACGATAGCTCTGCATTAATATTGGATTATTTTGAAAAAAAGTGCAACTCTAAGCGACTTTAATTAAGTTGTCAAAAAAAATAAAAGCTCAAAATACATTGTTGAAAAACTAAATTGTTAGTGAAAACACCTTTATTAAGCTCTATCAGTTGATTTTTGTAAATATTTACATAAAATTAATAGTTTTCAGTAAAAATAGTTTTTTCTACGTGGTCTGAAAAACGCCATAAAGCTTTTTTTATGTATATTAATAATTAAAGGACTTAACTTATACCAACTTTGTGCATTCCTACATATAAGTAAAAAACTTTGTACGGCAAAATATCGGATATAACTTAATTAAATAATTTAATAAGATTCTTTTGAAAAAATACATACAATAGGTATGTATATTATAAAAAATCGAAAAATATAAATTTGAAATTATATAATATGCATTTATCATTGAGTTATTTAAAAATTACCGTACTTGATCAGTAGAAAGTCGTGAACATTTTTTTATAAAAAATATATATAATTTTTGTTAGAAGTTAAAAATATATGACAAAAAACAATA
Organism: Eustalomyia histrio; assembly: GCA_949748255.1. Taxonomy (NCBI): domain Eukaryota; kingdom Metazoa; phylum Arthropoda; class Insecta; order Diptera; family Anthomyiidae; genus Eustalomyia; species Eustalomyia histrio. The sequence continues at coordinate 65,367,299 of OX456523.1, read as the reverse complement.
ATTTTTAGCAAATCTTACAAAAATACATTTTATCAGTTGATTTTTGTAAATATTTACATAAAATTAATAGTTTTCAGTAAAAATAGTTTTTTCTACGTGGTCTGAAAAACGCCATAAAGCTTTTTTTATGTATATTAATAAATTAAAGGACTTAACTTATACCAACTTTGTGCATTCCTACATATAAGTAAAAAACTTTGTACGGCAAAATATCGGATATAACTTAATTAAATAATTTAATAAGATTCTTTTGAAAAAATACATACAATAGGTATGTATATTATAAAAAATCGAAAAATATAAATTTTAAATTATATAATATGCATTTATCATTGAGTTATTTAAAAATTACCGTACTTGATCAGTAGAAAGTCGTGAACATTTTTTTATAAAAATAAAAAATATATATAATTTTTGTTAGAAGTTAAAAATATATGACTAAGAACAATAATTTTTAGCAAATCTTACAAAAATACATTTATAGCATAATTGCATATTTTGTACAAATATTCATTAACAAATTGATGCAAATTTCTTGATTCGCAAAGACATTTTGTTAACGTTGTTCTTTAGATATTTACAAGAACTTCCGAGCCCTAATTAATTCATACGCCATTTTTACCAAAAATAGTTTTAAATTATTATCCTAAAATTAACAAAACTTCTCTATATGTATCTTTTACCATTTTTATATACATACATATATTTTTTTAATTTATGTACAATTTTTTTGTTTTACATTTGTCAAAAAAAGAGGAAAATAGAAGTACACATAAGCATCCTTGAAAGCCATTTTCGCCACCCCCTTTTAAAAATAAACACCCCATCTCTTTTAAAATACTTGACAACACCAGTATCCATAGTATTCATGTTACCTCATACCTCCCATCTGCTATCCCAACACCCTCTCATATGCGTTTGGGTTGAAATAATATGGATATAGTTGTTGGTCTCTTGCTTCCCTCTATATTACTCCCACCATATGACATATATAGAACTGAAATTGTTCTTTGTAGTGTTACCATTTGCAAAGCGCGGTCTTATCATCATTCTGTATTAGTATTCACGTTAAAAATTTTACTTTTGCATTAGAGGTAAATTGCAAAATTTCTATCTCATGGCCTACTTTATTATGAAAAATAAAAATTTACTTCCATATGTATTTGATATTTATGGAACTTAAAAAAACATGTATAATTAAAAAATACTTGTAAAAACCCCAAATTTAGCAAAAGTGTGAGATTTCAAAGTTTTTAAGAAATTGTGTTTGTAAAGAAAATTTTTGCAAGACCTACATTTCTGACGTGAATACCTTTAGTATTTACTATTCGATGCATGAAAAATCCACACTGTTGTTACCTACCGCCTCGTATTAATATATATTGGTTTTGATTATACCCTTCACCATAGGTGGAAGGGTATATATAAGTTTGTCATTCCGTTTGTAATTTCTACAATATTGATCTTAGACCCTATAAAGTATATATATTCTGGGTCCATATGAAGAGCGAAGTTGATTTAACGATGTCCGTCTGTCCGTCTGTGTGTTGAAATGGGTTTTCCGAAGAACCCAGACATGATGAGGACTTGATTCTTTTTTATTTCTGTTACATGTGATCCATTTCTGTTTGCTATTAAAAATCAGACAGATCGGTTAATAAATGGCTGAGATATTAGCAAAAAACCAGGACTACCTCTAATTTTTCCAGTAAAATCCCTTTGTTTAATAAGAGTGTGAAGATAAATACGTAGGTTAAATACGTTTCACAACTATTGTGAATGATATAAATAAAAAATAAATAGTAGTGTCGCCAACTTTTTTTTGCCTAGAAAATGCCAAATTTGACAAGAAAAGCGCTGAAACATATGGAAAAATATAAATTTGAGATTTTACATGACATATTATTTTGGATTAAAATTTTTGGATATTTAAGAAAAAATAAATGGGGATACCGCTTGTTTGTGGAGAGCTATGAGGTAGTAGATTCCAACGATGTATTCATCTCCTTCAGAATACCATGGTGAAGGGTATATAAGATTCGGCATAGCCGAATTTAGCCGCTCTTACTTGTTAAAATATGCATTTGAGTTTATTTATTTTTTATCATTTCTTCATTATTTGTTTTCATTCCTTAAGAGGGGTTTTCGGCTGTTAAAATGCAAAGCAACGTAAATAACGAAATTTTTAAAACCGAATTTATTGATGATTATGATTCATTTTACTAAACAATATGCCTGTGAAAATAGGAACAAATTCCCACCACACACATATCTACCTTAAAGGAGATTTCTTACTCCGAGATATTAACATACTAAATACTACTAACAGTTCAATATTTCTACGAAACTAATCAACAAAAAGGATTTATAAATGTCGACTAACTGAACCGTCCTCCTACTAAAACCAAAGCAACAAATAAATCCCCACCCCACAGCAACTAGCTGTACGGGCTCTTGGGCAATTCTTGAATCTCAAAGGGACTCTTTAGTAGGTTCTATCTACAAGTTCCTTTAAACCTCTGATGAAACATAACGTCGTTTCCGAAATATAACATAAAAAATTCACAACAACGTATACCATACCCAAAGAACTATTCCTTCTAGACCCACAAATCACACATTCAACTACGTTCCACCGGACCAAGGAATGTCAACTTAACAAACCAACAATGTGTATGTATGTGTTTTTTCTTAATGAAGCAACTTTATAGGGCAAACTCGCTCGCTATGCTTATGTTCAGTTTGCCCCCCAGGACAAATGTGAAAGACAAAATGCAAGGCAAAAGCAAATATTGGCAGAGTTTATGTCCGAATGTGGATGTACATAGATGGCAATGCAGCCTATAACTGAAAAAAAGAAAAATAAAAAAAAAAATAATCACTCTTAAACACAAACATCTAGGGATCTTATATTTCCTCATAAAAGTTTTCATACATTCATTGGATTGCTCTTTATGAACGTTTATAAGATATGGACATAGCTGTATTTCCATTTCCTTGGCCATCTTTGTGACTATTTTGTAGTGTTTCCAATTATTCGACCCTGCCGGTTAGGGCATTATTCGAAAAATAGAGAAAATTCATTATTCAGTTATTCGGGTCGATTAATCAGCAAAATTTGCGATTAATCGCTTAATTCAAAATAAATGTATATCTTTCTGCTCTTTTTTTAATATCAAGTTAAGTCTATTGGTGGTATAAAGTGTTCGTTCAGGGAATTTTAGAGCAATCTCAAATTTTTTAAAGAATTAAAGGCCTTATAGTCTTGGGGTTTTTGGGTGGAATCTGAGGCCTCTTTTAAAAGAAAGTGTGGTCACACATGTTTAGTGGACCCTTATTCTAGTTGTCGTCATCGACACAAGACAATGTGGTCTTGGGATTTTTTTTTGAAATTGGTATTCCCGTTGTCGTTATCGAAAATAATTGATAACTGTCGACAAGTATTTGGTATTCTGTAAGAAAATGTGACGACGTATTGTCTTGAAACGACTGATTTTGTCGACACAATTTTTAGTAACGACTTAAGTAAAAGTAATGACTGAAAAAAAAACGGAAAAAATGGGAAGAAATATCAAATTTATTAAATGCACTTGGTCCACCGAGAATAATGTGAGATGGATGGCATAATTTAAAGAAAGCATGATCATATAAAGTGCATTATAAAAATATAACAAAATTTATTTATAGGTTTGGCGAGACTTATAATTTAAAGTTAAAAAGAAAATGGTAGCCAACAAAGCCGAGTGTAATGCTACAGGTGGCGGAAGGTTCAAGCAATTTATATTGAGCCCGCTGGAGGAAGCTGTGGCAAATCTTCTACAGTTTCAGAAACAGCTGAACCCTAAGTTAAAGTCGTTTCCAACACTGAGCTGGTACGACCCCTGGGCTAAAAATCTTAATGTAGCTGCCAACTTTATTGTTTTGGAAATAAATGTGGACTTGATTCCGGTTTTCAAATTAGGTGCTATTGTTTCCAGCACATCTTTGAAGGCTGTTTTATTCAGCCCAAAGTAACTTTTAAACCTTTTAAAAAAAATTAGAAGATTAACATTCTTTAAAGTAACAGACTTTGATTTTGCTACTCACTTGTTATCCGGCAGATTAAAGATATTGGATTTCTGTATGAGAAGTCTTCTTTCCAATACTAGATTTTCTTTATTTTCTTCATCACTGGTATCAGAATTTAAATTAAACATAAAAAACATTTTTTCGCAAAAACAATAAACAAAATAAATCTGCCGACTCAATTTTTAGAGATGTGTTTTTGTTTAAATCGATAAACTGTCAACGTCGTTACAACACTGTTTTAGAATACCGATTTGGTGTCGAAGTGATGTCGACGTCGAAGCAAAGTGATGTTGACTCAAAAACGACGACGACATTGATAACGACAACTAGAATAAGGGTGAATGTGTATACTTTCTTTTGAAACCAAAAAAATCGTGTTTCCAATTGTATTACTTTTATTAATAAAGAATCTGAGTCTTAACTGGAATCCCCAAAATTTCAGATTTATGAGTTTATTTTTATATCAAAACATATGTATTTAAAATTGAAAATATTTAATTAACAATTTAACTTATATAGACTTTCAAAGTAGTTAAAAAGTAAGAATTTATAAAAATGCTGTCAAGCCAATTAGTATGAAAACTCGATTCGATAGCGATCAAATGCTATCATGAAGCAACTCGATAGGTATCGAATTCTATTTTTGTTCAACAGCTCATTCGATATCGAAAGCGGTAATAAGATCCCAGCTTTTTGGTAACCCAAATATCAACTAAATGAGATTTAAAAAAATATGTATTCAACGAAATATTTTTGTTACAAAATGTTCTAATTTTCGATATAGTTTGTTGTTTTGTGTTTTCCATAGACAAATGGCAACACCCAATGCACAAATAATTTACATGTATTAATTGACAAAATTTGAGTCCAATGAATTTGTCTCAGTTTTCTTAATTACAAATGTAAATAACAGCATTTTCGATTTTAAATGGAAGATCTCATGTTTATTTTATTAATTTTAAATGTAGAATATTAAAATATTTTAAATTTTCTTATTTCTTATATGGAATATCGCAATTCCAACAAAACTTTTTTCAGAATGTATAGTTTCAAAATCTAATATGCAGAAGAGATATAGTTTATATTATTCTGTTCTTTACCACCGTATTATACCGATTATAAAAATTAGAAGTATATTTTTCATTACAAACAATTAAACATAATTCTGAAATTTATTTTTCTAAATTATGTAGTGGCCACGGCAGAAGACTCACCACTGGCAATGAAGCTGAAGAAAACATGGCTTAGAACACCAGTAGGAGAAGAACAAGCGGCACAAGCTGTGCTCGATCCTTCGATAGGTATCAAACACTCAACTCAACTTAAAATACAATTAGAACACAATTGGAATTTTGTAGAAAAATTTTATTTTTTAATTGGTTTACAAGTAGTTAGTTTTAAAAAGTTTTGAGTATAATTTGTAGAAAATTTTATTTTATTCACACAAAAGAAATCAAGTTCTGTAGAACAAAATTGAATGACAAAAAAAAAATTATTAAATGTTTGAAATTTGATTTATAGCTGCCCTCGACGAAGAACGTACAAGTCCTGTTAGTACTGCTAGTGATAAGGCAACAACGGGTGGCAATAATACAACAACTTCCGAAAAAGGCGAACCATTAACAGCTAAACAACGTTATCAAATCAAACATCGTGAATTATTTTTGTCACGGCAAGTTGAATCATTACCCGCCACACAAATACGAGGCAAATGTTCGGTTACACTGCTTAATGAAACGGAATCGCTGCAGAGTTATTTAAATAAAGACGTGAGTCGTAAATTTCAAAAATTATAATTTTTTTGTTAAAACAACTGAATTTGTAAAATTTAACTTTGTATTATTTTCTGTCAAACAATTTTAAATATTTTTTTTTTCTATCTCCTGTAGGATACCTTTTTTTATTGTTTAGTGTTTGATCCCACGCAAAAAACTCTTTTGGCCGATAAGGGTGAAATTCGTGTAGGTAGTCGTTATCAAAGTGAAATTCCTGCTAAGCTCAAAGACATCGCCAACGATGAACGTAAATTAGAAGAATTAGAAACATTAGTTTGGACGCCCACACATATACTGACTGATCGTAAAATCGATCAATTTTTGGTTGTATCACGTTCCATTGGGACATTTGCACGAGCTTTGGACTGTAGTAGTTCGGTTAAACAACCCTCATTACATATGTCAGCGGCAGCAGCAAGTCGTGACATAACACTGGTAAGTGTTATTATTATGTCTGTTTACATGCTTAATTTTGTCTTATATTTGTTTTTGACGTGAAATTTTTATTCATTCATTCCACTTAAAAATTGTTTGACAATTCTTTCGTACTTTCTAAGTTTACTTGTCTAAAATAATATAATAACATTATGCTATCCAATTTTAGTTTCATGCCATGGACACTTTACACAGACATAATTATTCCATTGAAGAGGCGATGTGTTCTTTAGTTCCTTCCACTGGTCCAGTTTTATGTCGAGATGAAATAGAAGATTGGAGTGCTTCAGAAGCGAATCTATTTGAGGAAGCTTTAGATAAATATGGAAAAGATTTTAATGATATACGACAAGATTTCGTAAGTAACAAATTTAATAAAAAAAATTTCTAAATAATTTGACAACATAAAATATACTGTTAGGTTCATTATAATAGCAAAACAAAATACTATAGTCCATTTTTAAATTCCTTGTTATTGCTTAAAGGGTTGGCTTTATCCGTACACAATTTTGTCCAAAATAAGTGTATTTCCAGAGACGAGACTTTTTTATGAAAATACTCGGTATTATTAAACGAGCAAACAAAAAAAATTATTGCGAACATAGAATTTTTTTTTTATATTGATGGAAACTTATGGTTGTTTTGTGGGCTGCTGTGTTGCCTATAAGACAACTTATCATAAGACATCAGCAAATATTGAAGTCAATTCTCTTGTTTCTTCTTCGTCTAACTGCACTTTCTAAAAAAAAACTTCAGTTACCACTTTTATTGTATTTATTTTTATTTATTTATTTATCCTTATTGTAATACAAATAGCCTTCAAGGTTTCAAGGATATACGAAATCAATAAAAGATTCACTTGCAAATTATTTATAATTTATTTATTGAGGCCTGATTACTGAAAATTAAATGAACAGTTAAATTAAAATTTCACATGGAAACAACAACAAATTGAATACAATGAATATATCGAATTTTGAGAGAAAATTAATTAAATAGGGATAGATACATATTTTGAAACTTACTTTCATGCAAGGTTAAATGATAACATAATAATTCACATAAAATGGACTTTTTAATTTTCACAGCTCCCTTGGAAGACCTTAAAACAAATTATTGAATATTACTATATGTGGAAAACTACAGATCGTTATGTACAACAAAAACGGGTTAAGGCTGTTGAAGCGGAGCTTAAATTAAAACAAGTCTATATACCGCAATATAATGCAACAACAAAAAGTGGTGGTGCAAAAGGTGCTATCAACATTTACAATGGCACAACAAATGGCGGAGCAGATGTTTCTAATATGGGCAAACCTTGTGAATCTTGCTCAAATATGAAATCATCACAAGTAAAAATTACTTTCTTAGTGACAAATTTTTAAAAATATTAATTTCTTTTAAATTTTTTTAGTGGTTTCCCTGGACTAGTAGTCATGTACTGTCACGTTTATGTCAAACGTGTTGGGATTATTGGAAAAAATATGGTGGGCTTAAAAGTAAAAATGATGGTAGTATTGATGATCCCAAAAAGAAGGTGGTGGTAATTGAAGAAGAAGAAAAAGTTAGTGATTTATCAAATCGGGCATTGCATAAGTGAGTATATGAAATAATTTCAAACATCGAATTCGTTAATTAATTCACAGATTGCTCAATAGGTGCTCAATTGTCAATTGTGGCAAAGAATTTAAACTTAAAACACATTTGGCTCGTCATTATGCCCAGGCACATGGTATAGCAATTAGTTCGAGTTCTCCTAGACCAATAATGAAGACACGCACTGCATTCTATTTACATACGAATCCAATGACGCGACTGGCGCGCATTATTTGCAGAAATTTTATAAAACCCAAAAAAGCTGCCCGGCAAAGTTCATATGCAATTAATACGCAATTAGTAAAACAAGAATGTACGTAGAAGTTTTTTTATATTATTCAAAAAAAAATATATATAAGTTTTGTAAAAGCTTTGTAATTGTAAAACTGCGGAAGTTTTAAAATTGTCCATGTAATATTAGTTTAATTTTAATACGGTTTTATATATTTTGAAAATGTGCGAAACGTCCTAAAATGCCATCTTTATTAATTAATTAATACACGATGTTAATTGCAAATAAAACAAAACAAAAATCAGAAAATTATCTTAATATTTTTTATTATGATTGAAGGATCTATGACAATTATGTGTGAAACAAAATTTCGGCTTCGATGATCCATATTTTCAATGACTCTGAGACATAATTGAGGTTCAATGTCGTTAATGTGCCAAATTATCTCATCCACGACGTGAGATAACACGGCCATTAAATATCTCGGGCAAAATAATTTAGTCAATATATAGACTTAAGGCAAATTTATTTTTTCTATAAAGCTGTAAAATATAGTAATCCGCCATACTTGTTAGACAAGTTCCATTTTAGTGCTTCTACTAGAACGCATAGTTCAATTTTCCCCAGACATTTCTCACTCATTATGAGACGGTCATTTTGTGTTAATACCATTAGATTGTGGAATTCTACGATACCTTACCAGGATCGTAAATTTTCACACTCTTTATCGACTTTTAAACCCATTTTCTTTTCGAGTTTGTAGATTTGCTATTGCAGGCTGGTATCATTCAATTCTTTCTTTTTGCAATATTAGGGTATGGTTTGTGCAAATATAAGGGACTTCATACATGTGTTTTTTATAATAATTATGATTTTAGGTTATTTTATGAATTGTTGTAATTGTATTGTACCACTGCCAACTTTGGCCCTATGGGCTTGCGGCATTTTATTATAAATAAATAAAGAACCATTGTTTCGTTGGCTGTGCGGCAAGTGGCACCATCCTGTTGGAATCACATATCGTCCCGGTCCGTATCCTCAATTGGTGACCACAAGAAATCCGTTATCATCTCGCGGTAGCGAACACCATTCACGGTAACTGCTTGACCGACCTCATTTTTGAAGAAGTACGGCCAGATGATGCCACCAGCCCATAAACTGCACCAAACAGTCACTATTTGTGGATGCATCGGCTTTTCAACAATCACTCGTGGATTCTCATTTGCCCAAATGCGGCAATTCTGCTTGTTAACGAATCCACTGAGGTAAAGGTGTGCCTCGTCGCTAAAGATGATTTTTTTTGTAAAGACGCCATTCACTCCTGTCTGTTCAACCAACCATTCGGCGTTTTAACGACCGATACTTTGTTTCACACATAATTGTGATATATCATTCTATCATTACAAAAAATATTAAGATAATTCTCTGGAAACTTTTTGTTTTATTTACAATTAAAATCGTGCATTATGGTTGGACCACCCTTTATTATAAATATTCTCTCAAAGTTGAAATTTGTTAGCTGATACTTATCAAGACGATTATTATTATACGTTTCAATTATACATATTGTTATTTCAGTTACAAATCGAATGTCTGGAAAATCAGCGACTGATATTAAGAACATTTTATTACTTAAAAAGAAAGAACGTGGCAGTGTTACTAAAATAGCTAATCGTTTGGGTTCACCGGGTGTCGGGCCACATGAATGGTTAATTTTAACACCTAAAGATAAAATGCCATTACCAGATTTGGTATTTTTCCCTAAACCGCCAAAAGGTCCTGATGGTAGTTTACTATATGATCGCATACCCAATAAAATTATTGATCTGGATAACGATATAACTATCATACCGGCACCAGCGCCTGTGGTTATGCGTAAGAGACAAAATGAAGAAACACAACTTAATGGAACAGAAGGTACATACTTTAAATGCGACTTTCATTATTGTTGGTTGATATTTTAAATTTTAACAATATTTATTTATTTTAAGTGACTATTGTCCCGGCTGGGCCACCTGCCAAGAGACCCAATAAAGATCCCATGCCCTCACATTGTCCAAGCCCGGAACAATTTGCGGCGATGATGGCTGCTTCAGGTCAACCATTATCAAGGCATCATGTATGTATTTTAGTGTTTTTGTTTTGTTTTTAACAATTAATGCGATTATTTAATGCTTAGCTTAATGGCAAACCAAAAATTGCTCAAATGGGTCGTGCTGGAAATGGTCGCAAACAGGTTATTAGTTGGATGGATGCACCAGATGATGTTTACTTTAGAGCAACCGAAGCAAGCAAGTAAGTAAAAAGCTGTCGTATTTTCATTAGTGTTTCCAATTTGGTTAATCGATTAACCGATTCCTCGATTAATCGCCTCTATTTCGGTTAATGTCGAAACAAATAATTTAAAATTCAAATAATTATTCGACCCGAATAATCGTTTAAAATTAGTTGATTAACCGGTTAAATTTTTAATATGAATTTTTCTGTTATTTTTCTTAAAACTTCCTAATTTTCTTTACTTGGGCAAGAAAATCATATAAAAAACATCAACTAAAGTACAATCAAATTCTTTTCAAATCGCCTGAACCAAAGCAAATGTTATAAAGGCTTTAGGAAAAATAAATTTTAAATAATATAAAATTTAAATAATATAAAATTATATTTTCATGTCCAAAAAATTTTAATAGAAAATTCAAGCTGACAAAAGATCTCTCTTAGCAGAGCTTTAACAAAAAACCTATTAAAATATATATTTTTCTTCTTAGTAATAAAACACGTGACAAGGTTTATTCCTAACAAGCACTATGACGTTACTTATGTTATAAAATAATAATATAAAATTGCTTTAAATTCGATAACTGTATTTTCTATAAAAAAAAAATCATTTAAAATTCTATGAAAAAATTTTTAAGAACTAAAAAATAACATGAATTTTATTTCTTATTTGATTTATCAACAAATTTTGATGAAGTGGGAAATTCAGCAGAATTAAGTTGTTTAGTCAAAAATATTTAAGAATTCTTAATTGCATAAACACAGAAGAATCGGTAACGACTTGTCAGGAATATGCGCGATTTTTATATATTTTCTAATAAATAACCTCTTTAAGTCTAAATCTTAAACCAGGTAGTGAAAGAGTCAGGGAACAGTGGCAGTTCTATCAAACAATGTTTGTAAATTTTGCAAAAATTATTCATACCATAGTTTTAAGAATTTGTTATTATTTTTTTTTTTTTTTTTTTTGAAGGCAGGTCTTGCCTATTTATTCTTTTTTGTATTCTAGTCAGTGTCATACAAATAAAATAAAAACCAATTTTATCGACAAAATGTCCCACACGTCTGACATTTTCTTTTTAAAAAGTCGTCAGATTCTTCTGAAAAAAACACCCAAGATTATACGGCATGATTCTTTAAAAAATCTCAGGATCCTTTTAATTGTCCTAAACAAACACTTTAGAAACCAGCAATAGACTTAACTTGATTTTTCAGGAAAAAGCAACTCTTTGTGTTTTTATGACGAAAGTAATACATTTATTTTGCATTTAACGATTAATCGATCAATCGCGAATTTTTTCGATTAATCGACCCGAATAACCGATTTTCTTCATTTTTCGAATAATGACCTAACCGATTAACCGGCATGGTCGAATAATTGGAAACACTTATTTTCATTGAGTTTTATCTAGAGTATTAAAAAACCGGCCTTTTGAAAAAACCGGTTTCGGTTTTCTTCGAAAAATCGAATTTAAAAAAACCGGTTTCGGTTTTTGCAGGAAAAACCGGTCAACCGTTTTTTGGTTTTTTTTTAATTTAATTAAAAAGCTTATATAATTTGTTAATTGTTTTTATTACAAAAAAAAAAGAAATTTAATATATAAAGTAATAAAAATAATACATAAATTTAAATTTTATTTTTTTTATTGTATTTCATCAACAAAAATTTAAAAACCAATATTTTTTAATATAATATCTTAAAAATTAATATTATAATATAATGAATATAGTTTCATATTAAATAAATAAAGATCATTAGGTTTGTAAATTGGGAAAATTAGGAACGTTAGTAATTTGATCGTTTAAAACGTTTGGCTTGAAATAAGTTTTTTTTAATATTACATTTTAAATATGTAAAAAAAAATCTATTTGTCAGTTCTAAAATAATATTTTAGAAATAATATGCAATTTAAATATTTCGTTTTAAGACGATTTTTTTTGTTTGCTTTTGATAAAGCTATAAGTGGAAAATACTCTTTCACTAATAGTAGATGTTGGACAAATAGTCAAAAGACAATTATATAAATTATCCAATTTTTCAGTTCTTTTGTCGCATTAGTCAAGATATATGAAATCATCATATGTGACCTCCTCCGAGAAAAGGGACCTAGTGTGTCAAAAAATGGGTTTGGACTTAAGAGTGGATTCTGGTACCTAAAAGGGTGTAGAATAAGATGAAATGAGTTAGATTTCTGATAAAAATGTATTAAGACTATAAAAACGTACAAAACGAACTTGGGAAAATCGATAAAAATGAGAAAAACATTAAAATTTTACTTTTTTGGTTTTAAATTGTTTTTAAATTGTCACTCTAAAATCGAAAAAAAATTACGTCACCACATAGACATGACGTCACCAAAGTCGGCACCCAATCATAACTAACCATACCAAATCGCATCTCCCAACTGAAGGTGTGTTCACAGTGATAAACTTTAAATGCGTTTTTCTCAAAACTTCATTTTCACACATTAGGTCCCTTTTCTCGGAGAAGGTCACATATAATGATAAATGATTTTGTACAGTCTCTTTTTTAGGATTTTGAAAACTGTTTATTATGTTATTTAGATCAGAAATTAAACTATTTGAATTTGGAATATCCAAAGTTAAGTCTTCATCGGAATCTATCAGACTTACATCTAAATCTTCATAACCAAACAAACGTTGGTGATTTATTTAAAAAAACCGGTTAACCGAACATAAAAGACCGGTTTCCGGTTTTCTTCGAATTTAAAAATATTCGAAACCGATCGGTTAAAAAAAAAAAAAGAAACCAGTTGACCAGTTTTCGGTTTCGGTTTTTGATTACTCTAGTTTTATCTCAATGTTTATGATTCTAATCCTTTTTATAATCTTGATTTGTATAATATTTTGACGTTTATAAAGATTATTATTGATTTAACACTAGTGTTTTTTGTTTTCATTCACAACGGGTATTGTATCGTGGTATCTGTTGTATTGTGTATAATTTACGCCAGGGTTCAGAAGAATTCATATATGAACACTTAAACATTCATGATAAATTGTCATGAATGAAACTTGCAAAATATTTTGTTTTATGCTCACATTCGAAAATAAATAGCTAAGATTTTTTTAATTTAAGCACACATAAATGAATATATTTGTTTTTTCTTTTAAGTACAGTAACTCACAGTCAAAGTGAGCCAGGCAGAATTTTGAATTAAATTTTTTAATACATAATAAAAAGAAAATCTGATTGGCAAAAATATGAATTATTTTTTTTATTTAGCTAAAAAGCTTAAAAACATAAAATTTTTTTCCGATAGATTTCTTAAGTAATATAAAAAACTTAAAAAAATATTCAAATGTGCATCACAGTGAAAGTGAGCCACTAAAAGTAAATGTGGTTAATATTTAATACTAATATTTTGTTGGACCTCCTTTCGCTGAAATAACGCCCTGTAGACGTCTAGGCATCGATTGCAATAAATTTTGGGTGTACGAGGTGGGAATTGCCCTCCACTCCGATTGAAGAGCATCGATGCGGCATTTTTGTGAGGAAATGGCATGTTTTCGGATATTTTGGTCAAGATGGGCCCATAAATTTTCAATTACATTGAAATCGGGAGATTGTGGTGGAACTTCAAGAACATGTGGGCACTTATACAGTAACCATCCCGCGCAACATACGATTTATGCTTGGGATCGTTGTCCTGGTAGAAGTAGAAGTCATCTTCGATCCCAAGTTTTCAACACTCGGCGTGACGTTTTGCTTTAAAATGTCTACATAATCAAATTTGTTCATAATTCCCGAAATGTAGTGCAAATTTTCGGTTCCACTTCCTGCCATGCACCTCCAAACCATGACAGAACCACCTCCATGCTTCACACTTGGGGTAAGGTTTTTTTCCTGAAGCTGAGTATTCTTTTGGCGCCATACTATTTGCTTTCGTCGGAGTCAAATAAGTTAAATTTACGTTTATCTGTAAATAAAACCTAACCAAACATTTTTAGTGGATATTTACTCTATTTTATGTGTGTATACCTTTTGCCAAAAACTCATATTCTTTTGAACGTATTTACGAGCAAACTCTAGGCGTTTTTTACGGTTTATTTTGCTAATAAGCGGCTTCTTTCTTGCTACTCTTCAATTATACCCGTGTTTTCTAAGCACTCTTCTAACTGTTACAGGGTGTATGTATTTGGATATCCAACTGACTTTTGACCATTTCCGTCAGTTTCGGAGCGCTTAACCGAGGATTTTTTTATAATTTCTGTTACAATAAAAGCCTTGTTTCCGAAAATGTTTTTTATTACTTTTTTCGTTTTATTTTATCTTGTAAAGCTTTGAATAATGTGCTGTACAGTTCCACGGCTTTTATTGACAAATTTAGCAATTTCTCTTTGAGATTTACCTTCTTTGTAGAGTTCAATTACTCACTCTATAATTTCTACACTTGTTTGTCCTCCTATACTCACTCTTTGATGTTTTATACACAAATAACGCATTAACAAGATCAATGCAAAAATATAAAAAAAAAATAGTTACCGTTATTCTACCAAGAACAAAATCAAGTGGCTCACTTTGAGTGTGATGTATATTTGGGTAATTTTGTAAGTTTTTGTTAATTTTTATATTACTAAGAAGATTTATCTGAAATAACTGTTATATTGTTTAAGCTTTGAAGTTAAACAAACAAAATACTTAATATTTTCGCCAAACTGTTTTTTGTTTTATTATTTATCAATAGTTTTAATTGAAAATTTACCCTGGCTCACTTGGAATGTGAGCCACTATACGTATACATATGTGAATAGTGAGAAGTAAAACAATTCCAATGCTTAAATATAAGAAGCCTACTCATCGCTCTCATTAATGGTCCGATAAGAACTCTTTGTTTTATTTTTAATATTCATATGTGAGTTGTTTATTTTATTTATTCTATACAAAAATGATAAAAATAAATAATTGATTTTTCAAAATTCGTGTCACGAAAATCGCCATTTTATAAAATGGCGAATATCTCGGAAACTAAGCGAGATATCGCAAAACGGAACTCTACAAAGGATAGGTAGATCCTCGTATACGCAGCTTAAATAAAAGAAATTTGCCTATTTATGTACATTCAGAACGATAGCAATGTTTTGCTATTCATTTTCTAATGCTATTGAAAATAAACTTTCATGCTCCGGTTGTGTGTGATTAATTCAGTGATCCCCACACACATACATTCACATTTATGTTTGTATTGGTTGTTTGTTTTTGAGCGTAATTTATTTTTTCTCAATCTGCCAAGACATATTTGTCGCTGTCCCCACACAAATTCGAAAAACCCACATAATCGCCACGTGTGATGTTAATATATTAAAAATAACATTATTTTATATTCAAATAAACACTTAATGTAAAATAAACATAACATGAAAGCTTGGAAAGTTCTATATAATTTTTATACCCTCCACCATATATGGTGAGGGTATATATCAGTTTGTCATTCCGTTTGTAATATGTCGAAATATAGGTTTAAGACCCCATAAAGTATATATATTCGTGATCCTTATGCAATTTTAAGTCGATTTAGCGATGAAATCACGATCACGACGCGAAGACGCAAGCGGGGGTGCCTATTTTTACCCAGATTATTGAACATCCTTCCGAGCAGTTTGGTATTTAAAATGAGCAAAATCGGTCAAGCGGTTCAAGTTATGAGTGAAAATGTGAAGGTACCTCTAAATTTTCCATACAAATTTGTACAATTTTTCTGTATCTATTTTTTTTTTTTCTGTTAAGTAAGTAAAAATGTTATTAAGTCTTCTAATTGTTCGATTACATTTATTGTCTTACATACTATGATAACTAAGTTAACGTAAAAATGAACAATGTTAAAGTCGCTAACAGAGCAGACCTCTGTAAATAACATTGCTAAAACTAAATAACAAAAGTTCGTTACATAAATTGACAAAACATATTCATATTACAGTTCATGCAAAATTTAGTATATACGTATATCATCTTCATCCCCTTTGGTGGAGGGTATTCAAAGATTCGGCACAGCCGAATTTAGCCCTTTTTTACTTGTTTTATTTTAAAAATAAACAAAAATAAACCTGTTTTGTAAGATTCTTGTCAATCATTAATTATTTTTTCATAAAAAGATTTGTTTAAGATTTAAAACTCAAATAATGAGTTTTGATTATTTGATAATTGTTCATACTCGTAAGCGATAATTCCTTTCTTTCTAATATGATTTTCTAAGGTGAAAATATTTTTTTTTTAAATTACGATTAATTTAATTTTAAATCCGAAGGGTTTCATGGAATTTTCATAAGACAGTCTTCTCGGGATGTCTTCCGGACCCGGCCTATTTTTATATTCGGAGTATTTTCATACTCTAAGCAAACATTTTGTCCGTTTTGCCCTATCTCGCTTAGTTTTCGAGATACCGTTCATTTTAAAAAATTAACCTTTTACAAAATGGCGAATATCTAGAAAACTAAGCGCGATTCGCAAGTCAATTTTAATGTTTTGTTTTAATTCGCAAATTAAATTAACCTTTTTTTAATTCGCGAATTAAAAAAAGAATTATTTTTGAAATGATTTGATTCAATTAAATCAAAAAAAAAAAATCAAATGAAATTGGCTAATCAACTTTGATTTTTTAAATCTGATTTAATAAATTGATTTATAAAATATTGAATCAACTCGCTGATTTACAAAAAGAATTATTTTTTTCGCGAATTAATTCAATAAAGATTTATCTTTTTCACAGTTCGTTGGCATACTAATCACTCAGCTTTAGCGAAGTAATTTTCGGCGATTAAAAAATCATTTTCCCATTCTATATTAAAAATTTTGATCAGTCTTGTCTAGTAACAAGCGACTACACAACCAGCTCCTATGAATAATCTAAGACAACAAGCGACTACATAACCTGCGCACATGAATGCTCAAATGAGACTAAATGTTTTTATTTAATAAAAATACAAATTATCTTTCACGCTCTCTTCATTTGTGAGAGAGCATTCGCACATGTGCGGTGTTTTGAGGATCTCTGGATTAATTTAAGAAAAATGTTTCATCTCAAAAACGTCCAAGTGTATGAAAACAAATCTCTCTTATGCGTCCCGGTAGGCTAGTTGGTAGCGTGCTAGCTTATCAGTGCGGGGGTCGTGCGTTCGATTCCCACCAGAGGCTCTGCTCTGTTTTCGCTACAACGAGCCGATGGCCTTTGTTAATTAATTTGTAATTATATGATTAATATAAAATAAATAAATCTCTCTTATTTTCTCATTTTTGTATCAAAATAAAAAACAATACAAATACTATCATACAAGAACGAATAAAGCAAACTATTTTTTGTCTCTCCAAATCTTTGAATATAACAAAACAAAACACAACAAAAATTAAATTTTTTTCATCCCCATGAAGTATATATATTCGTGATCCTTATGCAATTTTAAGTCGATTTAGCGATGTCCGTCTGTAATATAAATGTAACTTAATGTTTTACTCAAATTAAAAGAAAAAGGATAAACTGCGACCTAATACATGAAACGATAGTACAAGACTGGTGGTATTTTAATGGAAGCGGTAGTTAGCTTAATGTATTTTGTAACTGAAACTATTTTTACTATTATATTTTTTATTTCTTATGCTTCTTTCAGAAAAGCGCGTAAAATTCTATCACCTACAGATTTAAGACGAGCAGCACGTAAACCTTGGCGAAATCTACCTATAGCAGCTGTTATAAAACCATTATTACCAAGCAGAGCTATAGAATCACATGTTGTTATATTAGACTGACCGTCTTCAGCGGTATCTTTAACATCAACCACATCCACATCATCATCGATGGAACAGCAGTCATACAATGCCCATTGCCGGCAACAACAACTTCCAAGCCTTAAACAGCATCAACCGGCACAACCATTTCGTTATACAATGGACGCCCTGTTGAATTAAATGAGGATTTTTGCCGTTGTATAAAAGATGAAAAGGTTGCTTTTATTCAATATGAAATTGAAGGGAAAAAAAAAATATTTTTTTTTTTAACACTACTTGTATATAAAATAATTATAAATTAAGAATAGTTGTTCGCTAAAATTATGAGCTATACATATATTAAGTAGAAGATGAAAAAGATAAAGAAAAAAGTTTACAGGACAACGACGAATATAAATTTACATAAAAAATAAAACAAAAACAATTCTTCCTATCCTCTCTCTCCTCGATCCCACTATGTTTATTTTTCAAGTATGTATAAGTAAATTTTAAAACAATTTTTATAAATTCTTGCACCCAATAACAACAATGTGTGTAATACCAATTAAAAACAAATAATTCAATTAATCCCCTTTAAAAATCTTAAACCTTAAGTTCTGGAACTGTGGTTTAAAGAGGAAAATATATTTTTTTTATTTCTAAAAGAAATTTTTTGTTTGAATTTAAAATTAAAAAAAAAAATTGATTGTTATATTATTTTGTAATTATAAAATGTTTATTTTTTAGCTTAGGGTTTAGGTTTAAAATGAAAATTTTCCTTTTACGTCAGGTGTTTAACCTTAATGGTGAATGATATTGAATTTTAAGTTTTTAATTTTGCTTACTGTTTGTGTTCAGTATAAATCTTGTTTTCAATACTAGTTGAAATATTTTTATACCATTAAAATTTTTTTGTGGTTTCTTTTACACCATCACACTTTTTTTATTTAATAAAATGTCAATTAAAGACTACTAAGGGTTTATTATATAAATCGATTCGAAAGAAATATTTTTTTAACAAAGTTTAACCATAAAAATAATGAACCTAAATATATATTGTATGTGTAAAAAAAGTTAAAGTAATTAGTTGTGTACAAATTTTAAACAATTTCATGTTTTACCAATTTGTATATTTTTTCGAATTGATATGCACAATAAACCCCCTGCATAATTAAAAAAAAAAAACAATCCTTTAACAAAAAAATAAAAAATTACAAATATAACAGACTATTTTTATTTCAAAAATCCAAAGCTATTCACGCATAAATATGATTCATTTTTTAAACAATAATAGCATCATAACATAAAATGTTTAAAAAACGAATAAAAATATATATATATAGAATATTTTTATACTTAACAAAAGCTCCCACACAATTTTTACATAGAAAAATAGAACAGAATAATTGAAATTATAAAAATGCATATACTTTTTAATAATCATCATATTCATTATTAAATTAATATTCTAAATCGCCATCTTTTTGATACAAAAGGTGATAATTTTCCAATAAAAAAAAAAAACAAATACACAAGTAATAAAATTCTATAAAGGAAGTTGTATTCTTTCAAAAATATGTTTTTCCTTTAAAATTTGGGCATTACAAAGATCTGAATGTTAAAGTATGCAAGAATAGTGCTGATCAATATGATAGCTTACATTTATTACGCTACCAAAATAAGATGGTGTTACCTCCAACATAAAGGCCTAATTAATAAAACTTAAACTTAATGGGACTTTTTTACAAACAAATGTTAAAAACCTAATTAGAAGCTGCAAAAATAAGGCTAAGGCCTGATTGCTAAATGTCTAGTTAAAAGTTAACAAACAGTTAAATTAAAATTGTATATGAGAAACGGCAACAAATGTGTCAGTTAAAATCCTAGTTAAATGCTAACGGGATATTGTAAAAATGAGGATAAATGAGATAAAACAAAATAGAAAATTTTGATGTTGCCTTATCCCTTTCTAACGCACTGAATTCAGACGTTGTATTCTCATAAATTTACTGTCCGTTTATTTGTTACTCTTTACACACATTTAACTGTTCAAAAGTACTCAACAAAAAATAAGGTAAGGATTTCTTAAATAATGTATTACCTGTTGAATTAAATAGAGTTGTAAATGTATTGTGTACACAATGCCGACCGCTGTTGGGGTACCCAATACTTACAGAGTTGTATTACCCTATTTTTGGTATAAAATTGCAACCCCTTTTTTTAGTACGGATATAAAGCCGATCATAGAAGGTCAATGTAATTGATTTTCATTTTATTGATCTTTTTGCATATACACTTTCCTTGTTGTTAGAAAATTATTAATCAAATTAAAATTGTTCAATATTTTCCATTCTCTAAAAAATTTGTACATTTTGGGGCATTTTTATAAACATAAATCATTGTTTCTTTATTTTGCAATTTTTAAAGGCAAAAACACATTTCAAATTATATCAATATTGCCCACACAGTTTTAAATTGTATGAAATTGAAAAACAATAATTCAAATCATTCATAAACTTTCAACATATGGTGCAAATACTCTTAATTTATTTTTAAACAACTAAAAATCTATGCGACAGTTAAAAAGTATTGATTAGTATGGAGTCAGTACTTTGAAAGTATTCAATAGTATCGAATATTTAAAAGCATCGACATTTTACAACTCTAGTTTTAAATAGACGCATTAAGTGATACCAATGGCTATTTATTTTTCTGAGCCTACGTTGACGACGTTTACCTCCAAAGAAAAAAGTTTTAAAGGAAAACCGTGTGTGATTTTTTATTAATTTTATGCTTAAATTATAATAAATATGACGAAAACTATTAGTAAAAACATTTAAAAATACAAATTTACCATTAAAAGGCGTAAAAAATTCATTTTTTGTATTTGCAGCCACGTTTTATATATTTGTTCGCAGTAACTGAGAGGACGCATTAATTCCTAAACAGTTTGGTGATACACAGCTTTCAAAATAATGCATTATAGTACACTGAAAAGAAAAGCATACGACATTTAACGAAAAAACCTTTGCAGTCACTTTTTTCGTAGAATATAAAGCTTTATTATATTTGCGAGATACAATTTAGTCAACAATTGACTAATCTTATAAAACTATTGTTTTTTTTATTCGGTTGTTTCTATTTTAACGAAATTAACAGTCGTCTATGTTCTGGAATCCCATTACGCAAAAAAATAAAAATAATTCAAATATTTTGGTGTTCTTGAATTCACTTTTACTAGTTTAGTTTAGCATTGTTTTTTTTTTTTTTTTTGATATTAAATAGATGTTGTGAGAAGAAAAAACACCCGGCTCATATAATTTGGAATTATTTTTTTAATTTCTAGCATATTTTTACTATTTTAACGTTTGATAACACTAAAAAATTAATTTTTGAAAAACATTGGCAACAGTTGGCAGCCCTCAAAAATAAAAAATATATATGACCCCCTCGGGGCCGGGACCCTGGAACCCGCTAGGTCCAAAAAACCGAAACACCCAAAATAGTAATTGTCCTAAATTAAAGAAAATTTTCTCATGATTCCAAATATGCATTTCGTTTAACCCTGCTTAGATAACGTTATTTTAGCTTTCATAACCATTAGCATAGAAAACGCACGTCTCGCAGACGTACGTTATCTAAGCAGGGTTAAAGATCCGGGGAATATAATACATGTTAGGTCTATTTTAGTAAATTTTAGGTAGTAACAAAATTAAAAAGTTAATTTTTGGCTCAAAAAAATAAACTGGAAATTATGGAATTTTGTAAAAACAAAATTTTTTGTTGTTGACAACTAAATTATTTTTCGAACATAAACACTAAATCGAACGAATTCAAGAACACCGTTTTTGCAATTAGGTGAATTTGAAAAATTTTGCGTTTTAAATTAATCACTAATTCCAAAACATGTACGAGTATCTTAAAATTTTTCGAAATTAAGAAATATTTAAAAATAATCTCATAGTTAAAAATACAATAAGATGTTGAAAATGTGAAACAAGTTTTTACATTGGCAACATCTCTCATCTGCCATTTATTCAGCTGTCAAAAAATAAAAGAAAAGGACACATATTTTATTTGTTTATTTGTTAAAAATAAAAAATTGATTTAGAGAAAGCATTAATTGTTGCTTTGCAAGAACAAACCCGAATTTTAATGCAGTACATTGAAATATTAAAGGTAATTCTGGAAGAAGATGATGATGAAGAAGTATTTTTGGTAGACATAAGAATGAAATTCTTACATGTGCCGCTCATTTTTCTTTGTTGAATAATTTTTTTTGTTTATTTTCTGCAATGTCAGTTTGCTAGTGATGGCACAAATAAAATCGATTTTTTTTGTCATTTTTTTAAGTGATGACACTTAAAATAACGAAAGATGTAAGATGGAACAAAATGAGAAAGGATCATCTTTTGTAGATGATCATTTATGGGAAGATGTTAACATCTTTGCAAATTGATGGAAGATGAAAGATGTTATCTCAGTGTAGGCTTGGCAACATTTTTATACATTCTTAATTTTTAAGTAGCTATATCTATAACTCCTTAGCAAGTCTATATCTACTTAAATTTGTATGGAATATTTATATAAAATTCGAAAAAAACAAACCTCATATGATATTATCATACTAGGTTTTAATTGTTGTTCCAATGTATTTATAGCGTTATTCATAAGTTTAAACGAACTTTTTTTACACACAAATTCTCATAAGGGAAAGTTGTGCATTCGTTGTGTAGTCGTTAGTTTTTACTTATGAATAGATCCCTTATATTCTACTATTATAATTCATTCACACCTTATAAAGTATCCATTTTCGAGTGGTGTGTACCCACAATTCAATTATAATATCATATTTAAAATATCATCTTATTTTTTGCGAATCTTTTCAAATTAAGTTTGAAAGTTATTAAAGTAAATATGATTCTAATTAAAATAAACTTTTTCGTATTTAAATTAATGTCAACATTTTAGATTTTGTTGTCACGATTTAAAAATAAATAAAACAATTTTTAAATCCAAAAGAAATTAAACTTAATTTCTTTCAAATCTGGTTCTATTTCATTTAATATTGCTTCTGGTTGATTTCGTTCAAGTAACGGAGCCCTAATGCCGAAGCACTAGTAATCAAATCGTTCACCAGGTTTTTAAGTCCTTCCGTCTGATAGACGGAACCAATGTAAAATTTTTCATTTGATATAGGGAAATTTGAAATGAATACAGGTAGTCAACCTTTTTTATAATGGGGTGAGTACAAAAGGCTCCTTCCTTGAAGTTGGGATAAAAATCATGAATAATATTTGTAAACGGAAGTCTTAAAATCTGAAAAGTTTTGAAAAATGTTGCGAATAATACTTTGGGCATCAATGGAAAAATAGTCACAAATCCAAATTAAACTGTCTTCTCAGTAATTAGGTATAGTTTAATATAAACCAAAACTGTATTGAAAATTTTTTCCAAGACATTTTTACACAATGTCTTCCTAATTTTTTATTTTCTTTTTTTAAATAATTATTGCAATTACCGAAAATACGTATTTTTTAGGACTCTGTCTTAAATATCTAAACAATTTTAAAAATTTATTTAACTGCAACATTAAGCATAAAAGCATAATGGTCATATGCATAATCATTTATAAAAATATATAAATGGATTATAAGACAAAAATCATTTCATAAACGTTTTATAAATTTAAAAAAATGATTATGTATATGGGGTTAATTCTTTATATTGTACACATATAGTAGGTGGTCCCAATATTCGCAAATTTTGTAGAACTAAAAGTGCTCAAACGATGCATCATTTTAAGCTAATTATGAAAAATATAACTAAAAAATTGTTGGAGGCTACTTTGGTGAAAAAAGTTTGGTGTTTTTTTTTCAAAATAGATCTCAGACATTTGGTAAAATAAAACTTATTCAGAGAAAAACAACAAAATATTGGTCCATAACTGCATTTTTAGGTTGTAAACAGCAAATCTTTTTAATTTTTTTTTTTCAAACTGACATTCAATTATTATTAAAGGAACCTTGACAACGTAAATTTTATTTAAAAACTAATACCTGTTTAAAACCTAAAAATGCAGTTGAAAACCAAAATTGATGCACCTAATTTTTGTCTTAATACGCTTATTTTCCAAAAAGATTGAAACCTATTTTGCAAAGTAACATAAAACTTTTTTCCGCTAAATGTCAAACTTCAAACGCCAAAAAAAATTCTTTATTTTTTCAACATTTAGCATAAAATTACGGGACACACTATAATGTATAGTTTATATAAAAACAAAATATTTTTCTTTTTATTTATTTTTTTATTATTAACATATACATATATAAATATAATAAAAAAAATATATTTATATATTTAATAGTTGTAACTTAATATTACTAGCATTAAACTAAAAACAAAACATTCAAAATATAAAATGATTATATTATTAAAAAAAAAAAAAACAAATAATAATATATATTTTACAATTAAATTACCTTTACTTTTTAAAGTAATTATTAAATAATAAAAAAGAAAATATTTCAATTTTTGACTAAAAAAATAAAAAAAATGATGAATAATAGCCGTGTGTCGATAAAATGAAAAACCTAAAATAATTGAAATCTTTAGCATAGCATTACCATCTTAAAAATAAAAATACTTTTAAATGTAAATTGTGTTTTAATCAAGCGATTCATATGCCGTAAGAATATTGCATTGTACAAAAAAATATATATTTTTTTTGTGTTTTTGCAATTTATAACTGTAAGCCCAATTTACACTACTGCCAAAAAGTAGTCGTTTTTTAAAGATTTCTAGATTTTGATTCCAAATTTGTTTGGATTTTGCCAGGTAAATACAGGTAGCTTTCAAAAACTGCTAGTTTTTGGTTATGTGCAAATGTAGTATTAGTAATAAGGATATAACGTCGCCAGGATAACAATATAAATTATTTTTTACCGAGCTATGTTTCTACTGAACGTGTTTTGCACACAATGCAAATATGAACAGTATACCATACCAGAAAAAAAATGTTAAAACGGTTTTATTAAGTACATTCCAATTAAAACAAATCTGAAAGAATTTTAAAAAAAGTTAATTTTACGGAAGTTTTAAGCATTCAAAGTTGAAAGTTATAAGTAAGTACACAATTATTGAAAAATATCTGAAAAAATGTTATAAGTTTTAAGGGTTAATGGGTAATCAAAATGTCGATAAAGCCGAATAATTTTAACTAAAATATAATTACAGTGATGATAAAATATTTATACAAGTAAGTTTATTTCAAAAAACTTAATTTCACTTTCACTTTCGTCCACCTCTAATTTTTATTCGCAATTTTCAGTGGCTAATCAGGTTCAAATTCGTAAATTTTTTAACATTTGACTAAAGCATAGTACACAAAGTGCAGCAGAGTGTGAAGTAGTATATTATTTAGAAATATCATACAAAATAAAACTGGATAAAAAGAGAATTAATGAAGTACATTTTGTATTATTAAAAATTCAAAAGGAGTGGAAAAAGTGTTATTATGTCAAAGAACGATTTGAGAAAAAATTTTGTTCGTGGCTATTTGTTGTTATTAATAAAAGCTTGAAATTTGTAAGTATATGGCTAAAAAAATGGCTCTTAAAATATTTTTTACGCAAAAAAATAATTTTGTTTTTTTAAATGGCCTTGCAAAAATAGTTTATATTCGAAGGTGTACGGTGCACTTTTTTTGCCTGTAAGGTGGTACGCTCTAATGCACAGATTGCGTCGTAACTACTTAAGGCTAAAAAAATTATAATGTAAGGCTGAAGTTTTTTGCAATTTGGGCAAATTACGATCGTGAATACCCTTAGTGTTTTGTACATGTTTTCCCATAGATATTTTTTTTCTCACCAAAACGTACGAAAAGCACGTATTATGGAAATTTAACATAACTTTTTACTGAATCTATTCACGATCGTCATTCAAGAAAGTTTAGACTAATTTGCATTTTCTATGACTTAAGTAGTAATGACGACGGAAAATTTTAATTTTTGCACTATGTAAAATTACAACGAATGTTATTCGACTTGTTAATCAATTTAATTTAGATAGGTGATTTTTATCTATTTAGAGGAAATAAGAAAATTCAGTGGAAAAACATTGGATGTAAAATTTCTTTGAATTCAATATTTAAGCGACAGGCAAAAATAAAATATTACATTCAAGGTAATTATGTAGCCTGTGTAATTTTATATTCAAAGATTTTCAAATTTTATTAAGTTTATTTATTCACTTCTTAAGAAATAAAAATTATGTTAGGATCTTTCTTCATTGAGCCATCGAAATACTCATGTAAAGTTCTAAGATTTTTTATGTCTAACTAAAATGTTAACAAAGTTTGTTGTTTTATCTTAATCTGCTTTTTTTAAGCTACTTTCTCAGGGTTTTTCTATAAAATGTTTCAAAAACCAAACAAAACGTTGTATAAGTTAAAAAATTTTGATAGAAAAATCCGGTTTTGTTTGAATATTATTATAATACTTCTCAAGAACGAGGAATACTCGTGACTGAGTGGATACGCAAACAAATTTTGCGATTTTGGGACACTGAGACTCGGACTTGGGGGGTCTAAATTACATCTAGTTTTAATAAGATTTTTTTCTCAATTAAAATTACATGTAAAAAAATCCAACTACGAAAGCGGTCTCAATATTAGCCGACTTGACAAAGAAACGAAATTTTCTTATTTCTTAAGATCTTTTTCTTAGCTCGATGCACTTTTCACAGCAATACTCAATGGATTCGATACCCTGTTTATAGTTAGAACCGTCTAGCTCCTTAAAATAGCCATCAGCAGCAAATCTAAGACATTTTTTCAAGTTCACAAATGGAAAATAATCAGAGGCAGCTAAATCTGGGGAATAAGGTGCATGATGAAACAGTCGAACTTTAATTTATTGATATAAGCTAATTTTTTACATGTTTATTTTAAAATAAAAACACAATGGAAATAGTGCTATAATAAATAAAAAGAAAAAGTTTAATCTGAATAACATAACATTTGGTTACATTTAAAACATATTCATACACGTGCACATATGTAAACGTACATTAGAGTTCTGTTTCAACTTTACAATTATAGCAACAATCTTATTTATTGAAATAAATAATGTTGCTAGAAACGACAATATTGAAAAAGTATTTAAATCGATAATATTTACGTTAAAAAAAAAGATATTTGCTTTAAATAAAACCACTTTTTCAAAATTGTCATCTCTTAAACTTTGGTTCCTATAATTTGTAATCAAACATTTTAAATTACCGTTACATGTAATTGTTATTGAAAAAAATACAAATTCAATTTTTTTTCCAAAAAAAAATACAAAATTCGAAATTATAACGTTGCATTTTGCAATATTCAAATGGGAGGAACTCTGTCCTTTAATTTGATATATTAAACATTTCGATAGATGCGTTACTATTTCCTATACTTGTATTTAAAGTTGAAATTTCTATTTTTTCACTGAAAATAATTGATTTTTATATCTCGAAAATAAGGAGTCTATGACAAAAATTTATTAATAAAATTTATATCAAAACATATGTACATATGTTTTCTATTCAATATCAACAATGTTGTTAATTAAAGTGCAAGATCCTAAAAAATTACGAATTTGCGAATACTTCAAAAAGTGGAGTTAATACAATTAACAGCTTTTTTCGGTTCCAGTTCGTATATAAAATTTAACAGAGATTGAGAACTGTGCATAGTCTTAAGTATTTATATAGAAATAAAAACCCTTGAATGCAAGCACTTCGAAATTTTTTGGTTTTCTGTTTCCCAAATATTTCAAATGTTCTTTTTAATGGGGTTATTCTGTAACTACATGAAAATTTGCCACGTTCAAATATTTAACTCTGATATATTTAGCACAGGTGGAGTCACTAATATCAAAATTATATTTAGGTAAATTTTTGTATATACCTTTAGGAAAATTTAACATTATGTGACTCTCCCTATCCTAAATATGGTAGAGTTGTATATTTCGATGTGACAACATTTTATATAGTTACGGATTAACCCCATAAGAGTTTTTAGTTTAAATTATAGTTTTAAAAATGCAATTGATATTTTTTTAGTTAATTATTAATTATTGTTGCCTAATAACAATTACCCATAATTTGTAATTCAACATTTTCAATTACCATTACATGTAATTGTTTTACAAGAAATGGATATTATTCAATAACAAATACATCTGGTTGTAATTGAGTTTAGTCCTTAATTTAAATTAAAATTTGTTGTAATTAGCAATATCTTTATTACACATAATTGTTATTTAATTGAAATCCCCCGGGTCTGCTGAGAATGCGCGTATTATTAATGAAGATCCACACGTCGAGGACGCCTTGGGTAACACGGTTTCTGTGACAAGTGAGCGATTTCATGATCAACGAGTCTTTATTACCACCAATTGATTAATTGGGACTGGCTACAACAGGACGGTACAACTACACACATAGCTTATGCGACTTTTGATGGGTTTCCGAGGTGTCAAATGGCTCGTTTTGGCGACTTGCACTGGCTAGAAATATCTCCCGATTTAACCGCTCCAGACTTTGGAGTTTTTTAAAAGTCGAGGTCTATGTGAACAAGCAACAATATGAAAGCTCTAAAGAGAATGTCCGACCAGAGTGCGAAAGAAATGTGATAAGAAGAGCCCAAATGACCAAATATGGGGACACCTACTTGACCGATGTAATCTTCAAAATTGAATGGAAAAAATTAAAAATCCACTGATTTTGTTTTTTTTTCTTTATTACATAACTTGTTACTATTACTTAATTTTTTTATTTTTCTTAGGTTCTTAATTACCTAAATTGTACTTTTTTTATTAACTATACCGCCTTTTTCCCCGATGTACTGTTTTTTTTGAAACCCCTTACTGTTTTTGTTGAACATATTATACTGTTTGAGCATATAAATCAGTATTGTAACAGCAGGAGAACTTAAAATTATGAATCTTTTGTGATACATTCGAAGATTCCTGAAAACTTTTTAACTTCTTCTCCTTTTTCTCTTAATATATCTTCAATATTTCTTTTACCATTCATATCCGTAAACCAATTAAGATTGTCAGCAATTAAATGATTATTAGAGCAACCATCACATTTTACGATTACAACACCTTTTTGGTAAGATACTTTAGAAATCGTTTTCATATTTCTTGTAGAACAAACTTTGCAAGTAAATATTAATTGAAGCTTCGTTTCTAATTCACATAGAGTTTTGGAGTGTAACCTCTTTATGGAATCTTTTAAATATCCCTTGTTGACTGTTTGAAATATTGATCTTTGAGTAAAAGTTCTACAATATTGAAATTGTTTACTGCTGTTGATGACTAAATCCTTAAAAACAAAACTTAACAAAAGTGATTTATTATAACAAATTCTCCCAAAACCCGTCATTTTAAAAAGACTCACACAATTTAATAAAGTCCCGTTCACATTATCACACAAGTGTTTAAAATATGTCGCTAGCTTATTATTGGTTTGACCACTGACCATTTTTAAAAAAAATGGAGTTAGGAATGGATTATATATATTGTCTTTCTTATTCCGAAACCCATTTCCCGATATCTTGCATCATATGGTCTGAGAAATGCGCAAAACTTCAGGCTGCAGAGTATAACAACTATGCAATGCAACGATCCCTTTTTTACAAGGTTCTTAGTATGTACAATAAGCTGCCTAATAATGTAAAAAATATAAATGTTTTTAGATGGAAAAGTGTACAATTTATAAAGGATAATCTTAAGTATACCTCAGAACTTATAAAAGTAATTTGTAATTTATAAAATATAATATTATAATGCAGAACCTTAAACAATTTGTAATCAAAATGTAATAGAAATAATTTAAATTAAAAATATTACTGAATAAATAATCGACTTAAGGCTGGATTAACCAGACATATCTGTGAATAGCATAGATTAATGAATAACATAAATGATAATTTATAGTTTTGTTCACAAACAGAGGCCACTATAAAACATATGTATCATGTAGACTCGAAGAAAAATTTATGTATTCCTATTTTCTCGATATCGTATATAAGTGAAACCAATAATAAGCTGACGATGTATTGTGTAAAGAAAATATGTAATAAGTTTAGAAACAAAATAACAACGTGCCGTATTTTCCTACAAATTGCCAATTAAACAATATTGGACTACCACAACAACCAATTACTTTTTCGAAAAAAAAATATTTAAAAAGTTTACATTTTTTTTAAAATCTAATATAATAATTTTTTTTTTAATTAATTGCGACATATTTTTTGATCTTTTTGAGTACTCAATACTTTTTAATTGGTTACTCGATATCACTTAATACTCTTCATACTTATTTATAAAAAATTAATAAATCTCTGAAATATCTTAAATAACTTATATTAATTAAGTTTTAATTCATTTTGTATATTCCAATTTAATTCCTAAAAGTTTTTACCATATTTTTCTACACATATTTGTATTTAATTTTAGTGTTTTCAGGGTTGTATTTTCACCCGGAAAAACATTTCTGTGAAAATCTCCGAAAATATAAGTAGTTACTTTTGAGTACTCGCAAAAGCCGTCCGTATGCGCTTTCAACTCTAGGCCAATTTTCGGTTTGTTTTGGTTGGTCGATGCAAAAAGTATCCGACTTTTTATTTATTTTTATTTGTGTTATAGGGTAGTAAAGTATAGCCTGTGCTAATGAACATGGATGTTTGTGAAGAATCTCCGTATTTAGAAAAACTGCTTCTCAAATATCCCGGGCTCATGTTATTAGATATAAAAACTAAAGAAATTTGTTTACAAGGACCAGTTAATGTTAAGGTGAGAAAAATAAACATCAATTTGAATTTAGGGGTACCTCGATGATATTTTTTTTATCTCTGAATATGGATGTTTGTGAAGAATCTCCGTATTTAGAAAAACTGCTTCTCAAATATCCCGGGCTCATGTTATTAGATATAAAAACTAAAGAAATTTGTTTACAAGGACCAGTTAATGTTAAGGTGAGAAAAATAAACATCAATTTGAATTTAGGGGTACCTCGATGATATTTAGGATTATTGCATTTAGGCATTGCTTTTTTCACATAAATATAAATGTCAATTCTGTGGAATAAGCGCTTAGATGATACTAGAGTTATTTTGGTTTAATGAGAGTGACTTCAAAACTGATGAAACGATCAACTGTCATGATCTTACCAATGGGTAAATTGGCACTCTATCCGGAGTTCCTATAAAAAAGGTAATGACATTTTTTATGGGCTTGCAAGAATTTTGCCTATTCCTAATCATGGCGAAGTATCTGCAAACAATATGAGACTGATTTGTATTTCACCCTCGCTATAGAAAGAAGTTGTTTATGTTATCAAGGGTTGAATCACGAGGTTAATATGTGATCGTAATTTACTGCAAGATTGTCAATATGTTTTTCAGCAGGGTCGTAACACTTATTCGCTTTCAATGGGTTTAATGGAAACAATTAGAAAATATTGGAATGAAGGAAAAGTAAGTTTTTTAGTTTCAATTAATATATGAATGACATTCGATCAAATAAAGCATAATTTGTTGGTAAAGAAAGCAATACCTTTAATTTTTCAAGATCTGCTTGTCGATTATTGTGGTGGTATTAATTTTGACGTAAGAAATATGTATCTTTCATTGGTTTCAGTTCTCATCTCCTATATGTTAAATCAGGCGTACCACAAGAGTCTGTTGTTGGTCCCATCTTATTCAGTTTGTTTTTGAATAACGATATCCACAGTAACAGTCATTGTAAACATTTGCATTTGCCGATGACATGCAGTTATGGACAGGCGAACGTCAATTTATTGATGACCTTGATACAACTGAAAATTACGATTTATTTCGTCATACTCTTAAACACTGATAGTTGGGATCTAAACCAGTGTAGTTTTTAGGGGAGTCCTAGGGATGTATTTTTTATTTAAGTATTTCTATTCAATAAATGGAATATAAATTTATTTGCCCTTTATTACAAATGAATAAATAAATTAAATACCATTACGTTATATCTGGTACATTAGACTACAATCTTAATAAATTTGAAAGTATTGTTAAAAGAATTGTTCGATTTGTCTAAAAAGAAATTTTAGACAAATCGAATAAACCACCAACAAAAGCTGAAAAATACTGATTATCGGCACCTTAAATAAAAATAAATAAATTAATAATTAATATATAAAAGCGAAATTTTACAAAATCAATACACTACGGCAAATGAATCCAAAAATTTGCTACTGCACTTAGAAAAAAATAGATCAATCTTAGATTTTTTCCCCTACAACCGAAAGCGGAGTGTATCAGTAAGAAAATAAAGTAAAAATTTTTAAGAATTCTGAATTTGCTACAAACGCAGTAATAGGATATATTACAATTTGTCGTCTGCATTACTATAACTCGTGGTATTTAATCAAGCCATGGTAAAAAATATATCTTCACAGACATCTATTATCTACATCTTTAAGAAATTAAATATATTTGAGGAAAGAGCATTGAAGAGATTTATTTATTTATTTGCAATTCAATAAGCCTTAAGACTAAAAACGTATATCAGCATACTTCAAAAATTGAAAAATAATTATAAATTCCTAATTTTAAAATCAAATAACAGTACATATAAAAAACCAAACGATCCTTAGAACAGGAGAGTAGTGTTTTATTCTCAATATCACTTAAAAAGGCATAAGTCCAAATCAGTAAAGTTAAATTAATAGTACGATATATAAAAATAAAATACTAAGTAAATCCCTTAATGTCCATATTAAATCATATAACTTAGGAAATTTAAAATATCACTACAGAGAGTACTGAAAATGAAATAAAAATGTTTTCTTTAACTCTAATAGACAAATGTAAACCACAGTGGTACACTCTCCTAAGACCCAATGATTTAATTTAATGGTTTTATATTAATGATTAATATTTAATTATTTATGATTTATATTAATAAAAAATGTTTGGTAGATAGCAAATATTTAAAAATAGAAAAAAAGCTTCTAGAATTATTTCATCAATAAGCCCTAAACCAGTGTTAAAAATTTGGAACCAATCGGTGAGGAGCCCCTAAATTCTACTTAAACCTAAAAATAATTACTCAATTTAAAATAAAAAAAAGTTTTATTTTTTAGGACACTTGGTTCAATATTAAAATTGTGTGTCCGCATTTTCCAAATGTCCAAAGTTTTCAACTAAAAATACAAAAAAGTTGTTATATAAAAATATTTTCAAGTGAAAAGGTAGACATTCCCAAAGAATGGACTGTGGAACAATTAATAGAATATTTGCCACATTTAGTAGATTGTGAAGTCTCGGAAGAATACACTTCACCAAAGGAGGAGAATTTACAACAAAACATTTATTTGGATATTGCCAATTTATACTCTAATTCAGAATGTGACATTCAACTAAATGAAGCATGTTCTCGTATACGTTTTGAAAAATTTACACAAAATAACCATTTTCTAGAAGTAGGCTTACCATCTCTTCAAATATTGGAACACAGTTTACCATCATGCATGGACTGGCAGGAAATGTTGGGTAAATCTGCATCGCTTACGGTTTTAGTGCAAAAATTTTGTAAATATTTGGAAGACTTGGGACCATTTTATGAAAATTTTACTAATATCGATGAATTGTGTCATGTTGTCCAGCCATCTTTGCCTACAACGAAAGAAAATTGGCGTTTGTTTGTGTTAAAAGATCGGGTGTTTCTGAAATTACAATTTACTGATCCTTTTTCGCCATTTAACTCTATGTCTGTCCATATCATTGGCCCAACATCTGAAGTTACTAATCTGAGACGTACTTTTAGTGATGGTTTAAGAGATTGGGATGGTGAAATGGATGCTCATAAGAATCTTTTACGTATTTTTGATTTGTGCTTCTTTCCTATGCCACCGGCTGAAGGTTCAGAATCATCTTTACAATTTTGTAACATTTGCTATTGTTACAAACTAGAGCGTGGAGAAATTCCAATAGTTTCCTGCGATAATCCAAATTGTAGTTTAATATTTCATGCTGCCTGTCTTAAGGAATGGTTTAATAGTTTGGCTGATGGCAAAATATTTCTTGATGTGGCCTTTGGTGCTTGCCCGTTTTGTAAAGCGGTAAGTTTTTTTAAACAGTTGCACTGTATTTTTCAGAATTATTTTTCTTTTTTATTGCAGAAGTTATCTACTTCATTTCAAGAAATTTTGGAATAAAAAATATTAAAAATAATAGTAAACAATGTGCTGTAAGCTATAGCTATTTTTAGGCGCAAAATTTACCACAAAATGGGCAATTGTGTACTGATAATGAAAATGTTAAATTGGGTCATTTTGGAGAAAAAACAATATCATATTTTAAGCATTCTTTTAAGATATTCGTGAAGAATTACCGACATGACTTTACTCAACTGAAAGGTTTGCTTATTTAGACATCAAACTACAAAAAAAAAAGGAAAAAGAGTCCATTTTTTGTATTTATTTTCAATAAATGTATAACCGAGCCCGTGAGGTCATATATGGTTAAAAAAGGTTACTAAGTACATTTATACAAAAAAAAAACTAATATATATGTAAGACAAGTATAATTTTAATAAAGATTATTTAAATAAGAAATTTTACGAAATTGATAATAATCTGAATATTTAACAAAAAATATTTGAAAACTATTCGATTTTGTTTGCTAAACTTGTATTCAGCATAATGATCGAATAAAAAAAAAAAAGTTTTTTAAAAATATATTTATTTCTTTTCATTTGTACTGCAATACTCTAGTGGTGTCTATGTTATTTGTTCAACTACTGTTAAGCGCTCTCAGAATGGCTCTGGCAGAGATATTTTTAGTGCTATTAAGTGCTTCAGTTTTTCAATATATTTTTTTGTATTGTTATGAAACAAATTTGAATGTTTATTAAAATTCAACCACAAAGCTTAACACATATTTTTAAAGTGTCTGCCACTGCCAGTTAACTAACAGAGGTTGAAATGTATTCATAATTTTAAGAATTTAAACTCGTTCGCTATGCCATGCAGTTTTGTATATTTTCAAAAAATGCAAAACGTTTATTTCTTTTGTAAAAATCTATTTAAATATTAATTATCACTTTTTGTTTTTTTTTTTTGCTTAAAATCTAAAAAAAGTTAAAAATGAAAATAACAAATAAAGTTCACAATTTTATTTTAAATATTTATTAAAGATCTGAACAAAAATTGGAATAACTATTTTTTTGAATTTTAAAATAAAACACTTATAGCCAAATGCATTGACATTTTGTTTCTACCAATATATACTTGTAAATAAAACTTTTAGAATTTTATATAAGAGACTTAGTATTTTTTCAGTAAATCAGTTGAAAAGAATTTTATTCTATTTTTTAAACAAAAATTGCTTATTTTACAAACTTAACAAAAAGTGGATATTATTTTAAAAAATTAACAAATCCTGTTTTTTTTTTTTTAATTTTCATAACTTGCAATGCATAATGAAGCGTTCGTGCCACCAAAACCAAAAGAATTTTTTAAGGCTATACGTCTCTTCTTTGTATCTTCACACCAGACTTCTGGTTTAGTAACAACACGTACACATACACTATCATCCAGCTCGTCAATATTAATAGTCGGAGGAAGTTTATTTTCATAACATCCCTGTATAAGGAATGTCGTTTCTAAATTACCTGAAGAACCTAATAAATGACCATGAGATCCTTTTGTAGATGAAACCCTTATATTTGTGATATGATCGCCAAATACACGTTTTATAGCACGAGCTTCAATGCGATCTCCAGTAGGTGTTGAAGTTGCATGTGCATTTACATATTGAATATCTTTTAATTCTATCCGAGCGTCCTTAATAGCTCTTTGCATTGCTAAAGTAGCTCCATTGCCATCTTCGCTAGGTGATGTAACATGGTAAGCATCACTGGATAGCCCATATCCAAGTATTTCAGCTAAGATAGGGGCTTTACGTTGAAGAGCATGTCCCAGTTCTTCGAGAACTAAAATAGCTGCTCCTTCACCCATGACAAAACCATCACGTTTTTTATCAAATGGTCGTGAAGCCTTTTCTGGAATCTCATTAAAAGCAGTACTTAAAGCTCTTAACCTACAAAATCCGGCAATAGACAAAGGATCAATACAAGATTCTCCACTTCCGGCCAACATAATGTCAGAATCACCATTACGTATAAAACGCATGGCATCACCAATAGCATGAGCTCCGGTAGCACATGCTGTGGATACTGAATGATTTGGACCTTTTAATCCATGTCTCATACTTACATGGCCACAAGCCATATTAGGTAATAGACGTGGTACAAAAAAAGGACTAACACGATTGTAACCTCTTTGTAATTGCTGCCAAGCTCCATATACTTCAGTCAAATCAAACATACCCATTCCTACACATACTCCAAAGCGCTCCAGCTCTTCACTACTCAATTCTTTTGGTTTCAATTGTGCCGTTGCTAATGCTTCTTCGGTAGCCAAAATGGATAGTTGTGATGCAGAACTCATTAGTTTTATATCACTTTTACTTAAATAATCATTAAAAGGCAACTTTTCTTTGTTTATTTGCGCTGCCACTTGACATGGTAAACCTTTATATTGTTCCGTCAGTTTTGTGATAGCTGACTCTGATTTCAATATCTTTTGCCATGATTCCTGTACATTATGACCCAATGGCGTTACTGCTCCTGTTCCAGTTATTACAACCCTTCTTCGGTTAGTGCAATTTACAAAAGTGGTCGAGAATTTTCGCATGTTTTGTTGTGTTTTTGTATGTTTTGTTAAATTTATTATAAAATGCATGACTTTCATTGGAAGTAAACTGTAGTGATTGCTTTGAAAATATGAGCATCATATGTTTTTTGTTATGAAATTTAACTTGGTGTCTACACGAGAAATAAAAACCTATGGTAATCCCGAATAGTACATGCAAAACAATAAGAAAAATAGCCCAGTAGCATTTGGATGATTTTGTTGTATTGTGCGGCAAGGTGCTAACGGGAACATTCACTATGAACTGATAGCATCCATTTAAAAGAAGTTGAGAGTCAATAATTCAAAGCGTTATTACTCTTCAACTAATGTAAAATTTATATGAGATTTTCAAACATTATTTACCGCATAAACAGCTAATATCACCAAAAAGTTATTACGGTAACATCATTTAGAAAAAAATCAAATGTAAGATATATCGGAGATATTGATAAAAAGTAAAAAAATCGAAAACTTGAAGAAAACTACATATTTTGGGATTTACATATTAGTTTCGATTTTTAAAAATTAAAAAGTAATAAAAAAATGCTTGATTTGTAAAAAATTTTGCAAATAAAATTGCAATTATAGGTTAGTTTAAATTGCATTTCAACACTTTAATTGCAAGTGTATTCCTAATAACAACTACTATTTTCTAGGAAATTACTTGTTGTAAATAAAAGACAAGCCAGGTTCGTTTCTATCTTTTTGCTATGCAATACGTTTTTTGGCCTGGATGGCTTTGTATTGCATTATGGATCAATAAATAAATTACGTGTGGTAAAGAAAATTCAAATCACATAGTTTAGTAAACAAATATTTTTTTTTTTTACAAAAAAATATTTTTTTTCTGATAAATGTTGGATATTTCTAAAAGCAATGAGATAGGATAAAATAATATTCTCTATAGTCGCAATTGTTTCTGTCATTTTATTGCAATCGTTTTTCAACACTTATCCACAGCTGATGAAAAAAAAAATGATTCTTTTTCCAGCTGACGTCTTGATTGTGTAAAACATTTTTTTGTGCATTTAGAAGGAAAAAATATTTATTGCAAATTTATCAATAAAACACCAATAAAAAATGTTAACTGCATTACGACAACTATCCAAATCTTCAGCAACAAAAAGATATTTTCACACTACCAACAAACAGAATGGTTACATAGTATTGTAAGTACATAAAGCAGTTATGTGGTGTTTTGGGTGTTGCGCCCGGCATGTGGTGTGTGTGGTAATCAAAGAAATTTTTTTTTTCAATTCTATACAGAGTTCCAGAAATAGGAGAAGAAGGCCAGGCAGGAGAATGTATTGTTAGACCTGATGGTCTACCAGCCTTTAATGATATCACAATTGAAAATTGCTTGGGAGCCATAGGAAGCCAAGCTGGCGCAGTAGAGAAATTGGTTAAAAGAATTGAAAATGATATACATAATATGAAGGAAAATGAGAGACTTGAGTTAAGCCAAGTATTTAAAGAGTTGGACGAGGTAACTGGGCCTTTGGATACTACTTGGGGTATTGCCAAGACATTATATTTGGGTAATAGTACCTTAATACCTACCAAATCATATATGAATATACATGAACGTGCTCGAAATGCTAGAGCATCTAGATTTTGTAGTAAAGTATTATATGATGTCTTGCAAGAACAAAACACTGATGAAGTGAATAAGACAGAAGAGAAAAGGGTTTTACAAAAGTATTTGTTAGAAGGTAAATTAAATGGTTTATCTTTAAACAACGATACCCGCAATGGGCTCAAAGAAATACTTAATCAATTAGGCAAAGAAAGATCAACGTTTAAGAACAAGGTCAATGTGGCGGTTCACAGTTTTGCCCATGTCGTTAACGACTATCAATTGGTACGCGATTTTCCTTCAACTCTCTTGGAAGCCTCAGTTGTTGATTCAACTGCTTTAAACCAAGGGCCTTGGAAGTTTACTTTGCAACCACAAATTGTTAAAGGTTTTCTAAAATATTGTCCAGATCGTACACATAGATGGAATATTTGGCAGGCTAATGTTCGTAAATGTTCCAATCATATAGAAAGAAGTTTAGAAAATAGTACACATTTGGAAAAGATTCGTGGCTTACGTAAAAGCCAAGCCAATGCCTTAGGATATCCCAATTATGCCACCATGTCTATGCAAACTAAACTGGTTAAAGATGTCCCGGAACTTAAACAAACCTTTGCTAAACTTTTACAGTTTGCTGGTCCCGCCCAATCGGTAGAAATTAATAACCTACTACAATTTGCCAACAATAATGGTTTTGAACATAAGTTGGAGGAGTACGATGTTACCTATTGGCAAAGAAAATATTTATTATCGGAACATAAACTAGATGAAGAGGCTTTAAGAGTGTATTTTCCTTTGCCTAGAGTATTTTCGGGACTATTTTCGCTATCTGAGAAATTATTTAATATCAAAATTGTAGAAAGAACTGACGCTCAAGTATGGCAACCAGCTGTTAAATATTTTGATATATTCGATTGCGACTCTTCCAATAGCAGTCGTCCAGTGGGTGGTTTTTATGTCGATTGTTATTCGAAGGAAAATAAATTTGGTAAAAATAATGGCTGGATGGTTAGTATACGTAATCGTAATGAGGCCGCCAAACTATCACCATTATGTGCTTTAATTTTCAATTTCAATCAACCCATTGCAAATAAGCCGTATCTTCTGAATGTGGATGATTTAAAAATGGTTTTTAAAACTTTTGGCTCCGCCATGCAACATCTATTAACTAAAGCCTCCTTTACCGATTTGGCCGGTCTCTCCAACATAGAATGGGACGCTTCCCAAGTAGCCGGCAATGTTATGGCCAACTTTTTGGATAATCCCACAATCTTAAAATCTATTTCGGGCCATGTAGATTCGGATGAGCCTCTACCCAATAACATAGCTCAGAATGTTCGTCTTTTTAAGACCCACCTGGGAGGTTACAATTTATGTCAAGAATTATATCTTTCTGATTTAGATATAGAACTCCATCAGTCGGATAGTTTTTGGTTGGATGTAGTACGTAAATTATGGCCGGTTTATAAATGTATGCCTCTTGATAAAAAAGATTCTCATCCATGCTCGCTAACTGAAATCTTTTCTGGAGATTGGGGTGCTGCCTATTTTTCTCATCTCTATTCTAAAATGATTGCAGCCGACATAACAGACGCTTTTCAACAAAATCCCCAAAATCTATCCGCAGTAGGCAAACGCTTTAAAGATACTTTCCTTTCATCTGGTGGTACTGTATCGACGGCTGAAGTTTTTCGCCGTTTCCGTGGTCGTGACCCTTCTGTTGAAGCTCTTCTCAGATCATTGGATATATGTCATGAGTCACAGACTTCAGGAGTATTGTAAAGAATTTTATGTGTGTTTACCATCCCAGTTTATTTTGTTGTTTTAGTAGTGTATTTGCATAATTTTTAATTTTATCAATAAAAGAAAAAATAATAATATCAACCAAAATTACCATAGAAAAATGTTATGAAATAAAAACAAGTCGTAGTACTTAACAAAAAACATATTTTACTGAAAAGTAATACGTAGTTTGGCGAACGGAGGAAGTGCAGACACTAAAAATCATCATTTTTTTTAAGGTCAATCCGAAGTTCATTTATTTATTGATTTGTAATATAAGGTTTTAATAAAAAATAATACAAAATATAAATATAATTGGTTAATAACAGATATAAACGAAAATATTGAAGCATATTTTAAAATTGTTAAAACTTAAAAAAGTTGTATTTTTCTCTAGCAAAATAAAAAAAAACTAAATATGTGCATTTTCAAAAATAAATGCCTCAAATGTGCAGTAAAATAAAAAATATGCACTAAAAACCAAAAATATGCACCATAAATAAAAACATACGCACTAAACATCAAAAAATGTTTTTTTTAGAAATTTTTAAAATTATAATATGGTTTATTTAAAGACATTTTAAAAGAAATTGGAATAATTTATACCATATTCAATTGTCTACAAGTTCGAAAATTTCTTGCTCCGATCAGTTAACCCATTTTTACCACTCATTGATCCCGAGGGAATTTTTTGACGAAATTTTGTGAAAAGATGTATCAGTTTTCCAATAAGTATTTTTATTACTTTATTGCTCCCTCTAGTGGTGGTACAAATCATTAAAGTTCGAATTTTGATACTTAAAATGGTACCTAATAGGGTGTAGAATAAGATGAAATGAATTAGATTTCTGATAAAAATTTATTTACCCTATAAAAACGTACAAAACGAACTTGGGAAAATCGATCAAAATTAAAAAACATTTAAATTTACTTTTTTTGGTTTTAAATTGTCACTCTAAAAGCGAAAAAATATACATCACCACATAGGCATGACGTCACCAAAGTCGGCACCCAATCATAACTAACCATACCAAATCGCATCTCCCAACTGAAGGTGTGTTCACAGTGATAATGCGTTATAAAACTTTAAATGCGTTTTTCTCAAAACTTCATTTTCACACACTAGGTCCCTTTTCTTGGAGAAGGTCACATATAATGATGAATGATTTTGTACAGAGTCTTTTTTAGGATTTTGAATACTATTTATTGTGTTATTTAGATCAGAAATTAAACTATTCGAGTTTGGAATATCCAAAGTTAAGTCTTCATCGGAATCTATCAGACTTACATTTACATCTTCATAACCAAACGATTATAAAAGTGTTCGGAAAAAATAAAAGAGACCAAGTAACCCAGTTGGTGATGTAATTAAAAAAACCGGTTAACCGAACAATAAAGACCGGGTTTCGGTTTTCTTCGAATTTACAAAATATTCGAAACCGATCGGTTTTTAAAAAAAAAGAAACCGGTTGATCAGTTTCGGTTTTTGAATACTCTAGTTAGCAGGCGAAATCAATTAGTATGTTTTTTTTTTGTTATTAAAGACATGTTGTGAGAAGAAAAAACACTTGGCTCATATAATCTGGAATAATTTTTATTAATTTCAAGCGTATTTTTACCATTTCAACATTTATTAACACTAAAAAATGTGTTTTTAAAAAACATTTAAATGTGTATTTTTTTCTTTTTTGGCTAAAGTTTACTTTTTAGGGCAGCCCTTATACCTCGACAATTAAACAAACTGGGACCCGCTAAGTCCAAAAACCCGAAACCCAAATGGTGTGCATTTCGTTTTAAAATCTGGGAAATGGAATACGCGTTGGGTCTATTTTAGTAAATTTCAGGTAGTAAAGAAAAACTTAATTTATCGCTCTAAAAAAAAAAATGAAATTTATTGTTTGTATTAAACTGAATGAAATTTTGTAAAAACAAGAGTTTTTTTATTTTTGACAACTAAATTAACACCGTTTTTTAAACAATCTTTTAAAAATAAAGTTCTATACAGTGTCAAAAATTTAGTTTTCTTGAAAGTAGGTAGGTGTTGGTTAAAGCAACGGCAGTGTAAAATAAGTTAATAAGCGTATCGCTTTTATAAAACCGGTCTTCTTTTCATATAATTATAATTTTTTAACAAAAGTTCTATAAAAAATGCCCAAACTCGATTTTCAAGCTTTCATATGGTTTTTATTGCGTTGCAATCATTACTTTTTCCCTATAAATGCCAAAAGCTTTGGCATTAGCATTTATATGGCAAATCAATGCTTCAATGGTTTTTCCCCAAGTATGCTTAAAAGTATATGTAATGTTTCGCACTGTGTTATACAAACTAAAGCATTTCTTTAGAATTGTTTTTAAAAAATTACTATTTTAAGAAAATTTTCTAAATTTATTGAAAAAAAAAACAAAAAGAGACAAATACATCTAGCATAAAAATGGATGGAACAAAAATATTTAATGTATTTTATACCTCACATTAAGGCAATTTTTAGGTAAAACTGTAAATTAGTAAAAGGTGGATTTCATTTTTAATCCTGAAACATACAAGTATATTTTAGCTGTAATAAATAAAAGATTTTTCTGTGGAAACTATTTATTAAATTTTTTCTTTTACAATTTATTTCTTCATACATAATTTTGCAGTTTTCTTTATTTTGCATTACTTTTATAATACTACTATAATTAATATCGTAATTATATAATAACATTTAACATATTTATTTTAGCATTTTTATTAATTTCCACAATTATTATTGTTATATACATTTAACAAACATAATTACAATCAAAAACAAATTTAATATTTATCAAAAAATTAAGAAATTAAAACGGTTGTAGCAAATTAAAGCAATAGAACATTTTTTGTAGTTCTATAAAAACAAATTATTAATAAAACATATAAATATCCCCCATATTTGGGAATATATGTACATAGGTTAAAATTTTATTTTTATCAAAAAAAAAAAAAGAATTAAAATTAAAAATGTAATATAACAATTTGCTTATGATATTTAGTAAAACAGGAAGCAGTTTATATGACCACATGTAATAAATGGTTTTGATATAATTTAATCAAATAACTAAGGTGTTTTTTGTTTGCCTATGAATAATATATGTATGTATAT
This sequence comes from Eustalomyia histrio, assembly GCA_949748255.1. Taxonomy (NCBI): domain Eukaryota; kingdom Metazoa; phylum Arthropoda; class Insecta; order Diptera; family Anthomyiidae; genus Eustalomyia; species Eustalomyia histrio. The sequence continues at coordinate 65,323,939 of OX456523.1, read as the reverse complement.
ATTTTTTACTTCAGTATTTTATTATGATCTAATGATTTTAGCTTGGTTTTCAAAACATTTTAAAATAATTTTTATTGCATATTTTTTATAATATTATTATATTTATTTATGTTGATTTTTATTATTTTAATATTAATAATTCCAATTTTTTTTTTTTTAATTTATACGATAAATCCAAATCAAGATAATTATTCCTCTGTCTTATGACGTTTACGATCAATATTTTAAAATCAAACATACTTGGTATTAATTAATTGAATGTACTAACTTATTGACAATTTCATTTTAATTATATGGCGATATTTTTTGCATTACAATTGTTTCGATCAATGCCATTGATTTTTTTTAAATCGCTTTAAGAATTAAATAAATTGTTACAATTCCTTTTATCAAATCAAATGATTTATATCACTAGCAGTTTGTTAATCGAAGGAAAAAAAAAGAATTTGTTTTATTGATCAACCATTCAATTTCACTCTAAACAAAAAAATATATTTCCGTCTAGTGATTAAAAAAGAAATTACGTTCCAATGTTCTACCGTTTACTGATTTTAAATAGATGTTTTAGTGATTGAAAATCTAATTTTTGTCGTTCAACGAAGGAGTTCACAGTTTTATTGCAAAACAAATTACCAATTTAGTTATTTTGAGATAAGTTGGCAGGTCTAAATTTTTTATTTTCTTTAAATGTTCAAACAATGTATATTAAACAAAAATAAAAATCTGATGGATGGATTTTTTTTGGTTTTCATTAGCTAAACGGTAAAAATTTGATTTTAAATAGGGGTAAAAAATCAATTTTAAATCAGTTAACGGCAAAAAAATTATTTAAATCATTGAACGAATTTTTTATATTAATTACTGATGAGTAATTGTAATAAATAAATTAAATTAAAAAAAATATCGCGTTCCGAGTGAATTAAATGATTTGATAAAACTGTTACAATTGATTTAGTTCTTTTCAAAACAAATCGAATGGGACCAAATGCGAAATAATCCATTCAATGATTGGTCATATTAGATTTCAAAACAAAAGTTATAAATTTAATAAAATAATTCAATTAAATCTTCAAAGCTCTTTTACAACACTACTCAAAGAATTTGTAGCAAATCGAATGTTTCGGTTGTGGTAACCGAATGTTTCGGTTGTGGTAACCGAATGTTTCGGTTGTGGTAACCGAATGTTTCGGTTGTGGTAACCGAATGTTTCGGTTGTGGTAACCGAATGTTTCGGTTGTGGTAACCGAATTTTTCGCTTGTAATAATTAAAAACCAATTGAGACATCAGTAATTTGACTGTGACAACAGTATTTCAGTTGTCTTGATAATAATTCGAAAGTCACAATTAAAAAATTCGGTTGTTGCAACTGAACATTCGATTGGCAATAAATTCGGTCAGCACGAATCTGTTTTCTGGGTGTATCCAGTGATTAAAGAAGATACTTGATATTTGTTAAAATAGCGAATGTTTAAAAACTCGATACTCACATTTTATATTTATTTTTCTGTTACATAACCGAAAGGGCAAATTAAAAAGGTTTTTTTTGTGTACTGACATTTTTTGGCATTGACAGGAAGTAATGCCAACGCAAAATTTCCAAGTATGAAATCAAAACTAATCTTCCCCAAAAAATATAATTTTTATTTTAATTGTAAAATATAGTTGTCGAGCTCATAACGATTACTCAAACATAAATCAAGATCTGATTAATTTAATAAAATATAAAAGTACAAAACTATTTTTTTTGCACGCGAATCAAAAATCGCTGTTAAATTAAAATATATATTTCTTTACATTTGTGTGAAAACAAATTCTAAACAATTTTCACGTTAAACTCATTAAGTGCTTTCGCGTACTGGATAATTTTACAAATTTTTACTGGATGAAAGAATAAAGTGATAGATCGCGATGTTGATAGTTTGCAAATTTTAACTGGACTAATTTATGCAAGTAATAATTTTCAAGCAGAAAGAACATATAATTGAAAACAATATACATATGTAGCTTTTTTATTCTAAATAAAATTTTACAATTATTTTTTTTTTTGTATGCGAATGTAAAGTAAGGAGTTCACATTTGTTCTAAGTATTGTATTGTTGTATCGTCGTATTAAAAAAAACAGAGTTGTTCAAATAATTATTTCACTATAATGACGATTATCTGTTGGGTTTTCCTTTTTGTTTGTTCACTTAAGCATAGCACACCTAATATAGGTACATATATTCTATCATTTATAGTTGTATTTTTTTAATTTAAATTTTAACAACTCTGTTTCCTATAGTACGATTGCAGACCCCTTGTGAACAACCTAATTGAATATACCGAATTTAATGGAGTAAACAAATTTTAATAAAGCAACATATAAGTCAATACTTTGAGCATCTTTTCTTGTGTCAACTAAAATAAATAGCTATATGACAATTTTGAGAACTTCTTCATTCTTATTATCTTAGTGTCGACATATGACGACACAAGTTCAAGAACCGATATATTCGGATAGGTTAATAAAAATTAAATTGTCACATTTCTTTTAAAAAACTTTTTTTAAAAAAATGACAAAATAATCATTAACAAAATTGAATTTTTAAAATTGGTTTAAAAAGTCGTAGACAACAAATAAAAAATTTAATTTTAAAAAGAAGAATATCTAGCTTCAAAATCAAGTGATTCGATGTTATTTTTCATACTATGCAACGCACCATGTTTTTTTAAACAATTTATTTAATTTTATGAAATTAAACATACATTTTTTGCTTAAATTTATGCTGGAAGAGTTTAACAAATTAGAAAATACTATAAAAGAAAAAATCGTTGGGAAAAAATTTTTCAAGATTTTTTTTTTTTTAAATGTATCAAAAAAGTTTTAATTCTAACATTGAAAAAAATTCTTTTACATTTAGATAGAACGGGTAAACTTATAAATTGCAAATTAAAAATGGTAAAAAATATTCTTAGTTGAAATAATCTTTGCTCCAATATCAATATCAAAATTAAGATTTTTGTTTTTATAAATATAAATATAAGCCAGTACTGTTTAAATTAACAAACAAAATTTTATAAATACACTTTCATTTAAAAATCTTTGTAAGAGAGCTTTAATAAGAGCAATTGTTGGACATCGCGGGTCTATCCGATATTTTGGTACCGGAAGTAATAAGGAAATTTAATTTAAACGGAATTAAAAGAATTCTAAATTGTACGAATTCTAAATTGTATCCTTAGCTCCTTTTAGTTTGCTATTTTGATTTTCAAAAGAAAAGCATGTATTATAACCTTGCACAAGAAAAATGGACGATTAAATGTTATAAGGACTACGAAAGGTTTTTTTCATTTTCTTTTGTGCAGAATGAGCAAGCACATACCAGACTAATATTTAAGCGCGTAATTTTTGTTTTTTTTTTCGTAACACATGCTAGCATAAAAATGAACATCGAAGTATCTATATTTTATAGAATAAAAGCACACATTTTCAGGCAGTGCAAAGTGGACTTAAACACCTTCTTTCCTACGACAAGCCAATGTTAACAAAATTCATTTTTACAATGCATTACTATAAATTTTTTTTATTTAGTTTCCTTGTTTAAAATAGACAAAAAATAATAAAGAAAAAATAAAAATTTATTAGTGCTCACATTATCAAATAAATGAGATATCAAATTACCCGATATGATACAAATTTACTTTTTCCAATTTATATTCCTTATTTATTGTATTTTTTATGGAATTAATAATTTTAAGTAAAATCGTGTATAAAAAAATACTTACCATTTACGAAAATCCGATATTAAAAACTGCTAAAAATTGTTTTTAAGTACACGATGCTTTTTTAAAATAGAGATATAGAAAAATTAAATTGGTAGCATCTTGACATTTTTATAAAACAAATCGGCAAAAAAAAAAAACGAATGGCACACTTTACCCAACATTCTCTAATAGAATTTCTTTTCCGCAAATTGAATATGCAGTAAAACTCGTTTAAGACGAATTCTTCGTTAATACCCAACAAAAAGCGAACTCTCCGCTCCAAAATTAATAACATTTAAATAACATACTATCTAAAATTATAACATAAGCACACAAAAAAAAAACTGAATCAGGGCAATAGTTTGTATTAACAGATATTTTTTACGAGTGTATGAAAATTGTTGCCAAAATGTCGGGACTTTGAAATTAGTTCGCATCCAGCAAAAAGTAAAGTATGTACTCGTACTTCAAAATGAGTACCTACCTTTAAAATAACAAACAACCTAAGATATTAAAAAAACAGATTTAAAATTCTAAATAAAGCAGAATCGCGTATAAAACATTTTTAATATGAACTTCAGAAAAACAAATTTTAAACAATTGTTCAGTGAAAAATTTTTTAAAATACAAAAAAGAAAAAAAATTAAAATTTTTGATCAAGTTCGTATTATTTTTCCTTAAATGTATGGCAAACTGTTTATTAAAGAAATCCAATGAAAGAAATTGCAAAATTTCTGAAATTATTTTCACAAATATTTCTGCAGTTAATGCTAACCCCGCTTATAATAAAGATATTTTTCTGGCCCCTTGGATTTTACTATACAAGACTATCACTTTGCTGGTGAAAAAAAAATATCATTTTGGGTTTATTGTGATTCTGTATATCTTATAAAATAAAAAAAAAGAAATTGTTGATTTTCACAAATTAAAATACAATTTGAGGGGAAAACAAATTAATATGCTTTAATTAAAAATTTCTAAATAACAAATTTTCAAAGCAACATAATAAAATATTGCTAGACGTTGAAACAAATGAATTGTCTATTTGTTTTTAACAAATACATTATAATTTTTGTTTTGTCGCCAATTATTATACCAAAATTGATATTACGCTTTTTAAATATGTATGTTTAATTTAATATATTTCTATATGTTTAGTTTAAAATTAAGCATTTAATCCTAAATTTAATATTATATTGAAAATTGTTTGTATTTTGTTTAAAAAAAATCCCTTTTAAAATACTCGATTACAAATTTTAAATATAACATAAAGTTTTTATTCAATATCCAAGTAATTTTTTTTATAAATAAATTTATACAGACATTCTATATAAAACGAAACGTTGAAACTTTTGAAAAAAAATTGTATGTAAAAAATTTTAAGTTCGCAGTATTTTACATACAAATCTTTTAAACGTTCTGTCTTTTAAAATGTCTGTATATGTTGTTTTTTTTAATAAGTTATTTTGGGTTTTATACGGGTGCTATTCATAAACGATTTTACAAACTTTTAGAAAGCTTATTAAAAAAATTTTAGCAAAATTTTTGTTATATAAAACATTTATGAAATTCGAAAAATTTTATAAATAAGCACCAAACGATTTTCAAATGTTTAATGTCATATATTTTTTTACTAAATATAATTGGTGTTTTACACATATTTAATTAATATGGCTTTATTATACTTAGGATATATCTGATTATTTTCTTTTAATACATATTTTTTTTTAGTTTGCAATTTCTGCTTTTTCATATAAAGAAAGGAGGCGGCATTGAGAAAGCAATAACGCTTAAAAGGGAAATAATAAAATGATGTGACGTTTATGCAGACTTCTTCTTGTGATTTTCCAATTACATGTTTTCATAAACAGGACATGGTTTTATGTTTCTTTTGAAAAATTCTATTCATAATTCCAAATTATCCATTCAAATTGTATGATTGTCTAAATTAATTTCAGACTGTTAAGTGCGAAACATATTTGTTTATCCAAAATTTTAAAAAACAATGAGAATATAGACACAACTACTGGAATCACAGGCCTTCTTTGGAAATAGTTACGTAAATTTAAGTTTCATTAAATATCGATACCAAAATAACAAAAGACATATATGTAGTTGTATTATAGTTGTAACCATTTATTTTTGTAATTTCAATTCTTTTAAAAAATTTTTGCCAAAAATAACTTTAAAAATTGAGTTGGAAACTTTTGAAATTTAAATGGAAAGCTTTGCAATGTGAATAGAGATTTCTATAATTAAATTGTATGTACTATGTGTTTAGTTTAAATATTTCTATGCATTTTGTTTTAAAAGTTGTATAGGCCTAATTTAACTACAAAAATGTTTTTATGTTTATTTTGTATAACTTTTATTAATTAGTTTATGTGTTTGCTTCAAATTTTAGTTTTAGAAATATATTTAGATTTTTTTTTTTTTATTATGAATATTTTCTATAATATTATTTTAGAAAATATCTGGACATTTGGACCATTCTTGGTTTTTCTTGTGATCCCAATATTTACCAGTATGTATATGCACAATATTATCGGTTCCCTCTTCAGGTTCTTGGGAAAACCATACAGGTGTATATGGCGGGAAAGGTTGACCTTTGCGAGCAGCATCTTCTGCTTCAGCTTCCCGTTGTTTTCTTTTAGTTCGTTGTTTTTCTTCTAGACGCAGCTTTTCTCGATTACTTTCATCCCATTGCCCGTCTTCCATTAAACGTTGATCAGGCCTTAAACGTGAGTCGGTAGGTGCTATACCCTCCTCCATTTCATTAAGTTGGGCCGCTAATAGAGTGAAATTATAATATTTATCACTATCTGGCGGTGGCAAACGTTTTTGCCATACCGTTTTATAGGCCCCTGTCTCATAAACAGGACTATCTGGTGGTCCAGAAGTCGACAGGGCCCGGGCAATTTCAATTTTACTATCCCAAGCACCACGTATAACCCATTTAACTTCATTGTTACGATCCATTACCACACCTTTGACACGCCTTTGAGTTTCCCGTGAAAAATAGGAATAGGGTATATATTTAAGCATACATTTAAGACCGGCTGCTGCATTTAAACCAGTAATTTCCATTTCACCATGTTGATCAACCCACAGTTTGCCCACAATTATATTGTTTACAGTAGTTGTAACTTTGCGCCATGTGAATTTATGATCTGTTGCGGGGAAGTGACAATACGCAGCACCTAATGGTATAATCTAAAAATATAAAATAAATTATTGCCCTTAATATGTTTTACAACAATCGTAGAGATAAATAAAAAAAGATAGTGAAATGTTAATAAAAGGATTAAAAGAGATAATGCAAAAAAATACAATTCAAACAATCAAATCTCAAAAAGGAATTGTATTCTTTAATTTAATTAAAAAGAAAAATTCTGTTTAATAGTTATTTGATAAAATGATTGAAATAGTAATCGTTTAACGGCAATTAATCAATATTTAAGATTTAAGGCTCATTCACAATTATGGAACACTCCATTCTGCAGAGTGAATTTTATTGCAACACCTTCCCCATCTATATTTTAGTACACTCTAGTCTGCAGCGTGCAGTTCTCCATCATTAACTTTTAAAATAGTTTAGGACAAAAAAATGTCTGCTAGAGCTCGTATTTAAATTTTGTCTTATAAATGATTTCCAAGTGAGAACTCCGATTGATCTTAAATTTTGATACTATTAGATGTTTTAGAGGATACAATACTATAACAACCGTATTTTTCTTATCGGCCTAATCTCAATTGGTCTACTCTATTTGTTCTGACAAAGAAAGTAGACCAATAAGAGACACCAAAGTCGCTAAAGTGGGAAGTGTTGCTAAAGGTTGTTTTATTTTTTTATTGAATTCATTAAACTAACCGAGCCCATAGGGCCATATATGGTCAGTAAGCTAACACAAATATAAATATCTTAAAAAAAACTAACAGATAAAATTAAGCTTAACAAAATAAGTAAACACTTAAATTTATATAAAGGCTGTTATGTTGTACAAAAAAAATTGTAAAATTAAAATCATATTTGAATAAATAAAACATTAAAACAACTCATCAAAACAAAAATATATAAGGCACAAAAATTAGGAAATCGTCAATTGAGCATGTATTTTACAGTAGCTTTGTCAGCACGATCCATCTGTAGTTGCGCATGTCTGTCAAAATTGTCAATTTACAGACGATTTATAATTTTTGCTTTCACACTTACGTTTTTAGTTTTGTCTGACATAACCTACAGTAGTTCATAACAGCTGTTTTTATTATGAATTTTTTTATTTTTCGCGGGAGTTTTGTTTTCTTGAAAATTAAGTTTAAAAAATGGAGTAAAAAATTGCAATTTGCAGCATTATTTTAATAATAGCTGCAATAAAATTGAAAAATAAAAAAATGAAGCAAGAAAATAAAGAAAAAACGTGCTTTATATTTAATGTTATTAATAAATATTATTGCCGCTACAAACAATTGACTTGCAAAACAGCTGATGTCAGGTGCTTTGTCAGATGAAAATAGAACACACTCTTATTTAAAATTTCCACACTATAAAAGCAGTAGAGTATTTCTTCGAAAAATCGAATTTTAAAAAAACCGGTTTCGGTTTTTGCAGCAAAAACCGGTCAACCGCTTTTTTTTTAATTTGAATAAATAGCTTATATAATTGTTTTTATTACAAAAAACAGAAATTTAATATATAAAGTAATAAAAATAAAAAAATACATTCTTTGAAATATGTATATATATATATATTCATTTAAATTTAATTTTTTATTGTATTTCATTTCAACAAAAAATAATATATCTTAAAAATTTATATTATAAAACTCTATTCATATCAAATGAACAGATATCATTAAGTTTTGTAAATTGATACAATTAGGTACGTCAGTAATTTGAACGTTTAAAACGTTTGGCATTAAATAAGTTTTTTTAATATTACATTTTAAATATGTAAAAAGAAAATCTATTTTTCAGTTCTAAAATAATATGCAATTTAAATATTTCGTTTTAGGACGATTTTTTTTTTGTTTGCTTTTGATAAAGCTAGAAGTGGAAAATACTTTTTCACTAATAGTAGATGTTGGACAAATAGTCAAAAGGCAATTATATAAATTTTCCAACTTTTCAGTTCTTTTGTCGCATTTATCAAGATATATGAAATCATCATTTAATAATGAATGATTTTGTACACTCTTTTTTAGGATTTTAAATACTGTTTATTGTGTAATTTATATCAGAAATTAAACTATTTGAATTTGGAATATCCAAAGTTAAGTCTTCATCGGAATCTATCAGACTTACATTTAAATCTTTATAACCAAACAAACGATTATAACAGTGTTCGGAAAAAATAAAAGAGTTGTATTTGAAAAAAAAAACCGGTTAACCGAACAAAAAAGACCGATTTTTGGTTTTCTTCGAATTTACAAAATATTCGAAACCGATAGGTTAAAAAAAAAAGAAACCGGTTGACCGGTTTTTGAATACTCTAAAATGCAGGCTAACATTTACAGAAGCTAATTTTCTTTCCTTTTACACACCATGTATGTATTTTGCAGTGGAAAATTTGACAAGCACACTATAAAATACATAGTGTGTAAAACCTACTTAACAAATTTGTCATCCCATTCGTCAGTTCAGATATAAAATCCCTTGGGAAAAATTAAAGAGTAGTTTCCCCTTAAAAGCAAATTGGTTTCTCTTGTTGGTCTACTCTCTTTGTTATTGACTTTATAATCAATACCATAAACAAAGTTTTCTAAAAAAAACTACTGTTTTTGAACATGCTATGCGAATTGTTTGCAATCTGTTGTACAATACCGTCATATTTAAACACAAACAAACTTATGCATAAAGCACGCATGTGAAGGTACAGTGGAATGAAAAAATAGCAATAAATATTTTAACAAATTTAAAAAAAACTGATAGCGATAAAATTTTGTGATGATATGAAGTTTGTTCCCGTACGTTACCGCGGGTTCCCAAACTTACCCAAAAGCGTTCCCGTACTCGAAAACCGGGTAAATGAGAGCGTTTATGAGAGTGTATTAGTGTTTCTCTTTTTACCGAAAGTTACTTAGACTTTTTCTTTGGGTAAATTGTCAAAAGAACAGTTGATAAACAAAAGCAGCTGTTTTATAATTGTAAAAAATAAAACTAAGGAATTTCAGCGATTGCACCTAAAAATTTGGCATCACTGATGCATTTTGACATTTTTTTTTGGGCTAGAAAAGTGGTTTTTTGCGTTCCTCATTTTACCGAACTTTACCCAGAAAGTAAGGGAACACAACTATGAAGTTCGATGGAGTGATTCAAAAGTACTTAACCCAACTTTTCACAGGGCAATTAAAATCTCAGAAAGTTAAAATAAAATATTTTTCATTTAGAAATTGTCAGGTTCAAGATCATAATTAAATGCTGCTATGAAATAGAAAACACTTATTTTTTAATAAATGTAAGAGAAAGACAAACAAATTATGAGAATCACTGCTAGAGGAAGTTCCACTCTTTCGACCCGAGCGACCAGGTTATCGTCAGTCTCATTCTGAACCACCAACCAAATGTACTCATGGTTTATCAAACTATATACATATACTAGGGCGGATCAATAAGTTCGTGTCTTTTTGAATGAAACACAGGTTTTTGGATAAAAAATCATTTTATTTTTCAACTCTATACACTTTGTGAAACGTTTCTCCAATTATTTTATCCCTTCCAAAAATTAAGATTTGTCAAAGTCACCAAAATAGTTATTTGTTTGCGAGATGACTTAATCATTGTTAATCTATAAGTTAACATTTAGAATATGTCATGTTAAAGATCATAATTAATTGTTATGATCAAATAGAAAACACAAAATTTTTTAATAAATGTTGGAGAGACTACAAAAATAAATCATAATCACTAATAAAAACTGCTTTGAAAATATTGTTAGAAACACCATTTTAGACCAGCTGACATGAATATTAGAAGTTAATAAAAATTTCATATGACTACTTATTGGAATCAAAACTTCACAATTTTATTCTACTTTTTGACCCAGACCCAACATTTTGTCTACACACCAGTAGAATTTAATTTTTCGCTTACACAGAGAATTAAAAAACAGCACTCCCTCGTTTAATTGACTGATTTTATGTCAAATTTATTATACCCTTCACCATAGGTGGAAGGGTATATATAAGTTTGTCATTCCGTTTGTAATTTCTACAATATTGATCTTAGACCCTATAAAGTATATATATTCTGGGTCCATATGAAGAGCGAAGTTGATTTAACGATGTCCGTCTGTCCGTCTGTGTGTTGAAATGGGTTTTCCGAAGAACCCAGACATGATGAGGACTTGATTGTTTTTTATTTCTGTTACATGTGATCCATTTCTGTTTGCTATTAAAAATCAGACAGATCGGTTAATAAATGGCTGAGATATTAGCAAAAAACCAGGACTACCTCTAATTTTTCCAGTAAAATCCCTTTGTTTAATAAGAGTGTGTACGTAGGTTAAATACGTTTCACAACTATTGTGAATGATATAAATAAAAAATAAATAGTAGTGTCGCCAACTTTTTTTTGCCTAGAAAATGCCAAATTTGACAAGAAAAGCGCTGAAACATATGGAAAAATATAAATTTGAGATTTTACATGACATATTATTTTGGATTAAAATTTTTGGACATTTAAGAAAAAATAAATGGGGATACCGCTTGTTTGTGGAGAGCTATGAGGTAGTAGATTCCAACGATGTATTCATCTCCTTCAGAATACCATGGTGAAGGGTATATAAGATTCGGCATAGCCGAATTTAGCCGCTCTTACTTGTTTTTATTTTAATTCAGCAAAAAAAAAAAAACACAAATTTGAATAAATAAAAACCCTATTATTAGGGTAAATATACTATAAAAGTCACTCAACATAATAACGAGCTGGTGCTGTGTACTTGCACAAGTCAATTTTGAGACTTGAATAAAAATCAAAACGATTTTGATTTTTAAGCAATATTTTCGAATTTGCGCAAGTTTTTTGAGTAGTGTGGTGAAATTTTTACAATTTAGCTAAAATTTTTGGCAACTGAATATGAAATAAAAATAAATAAAACCAAAAATGTTCACTAAAGGCCAGTTCATACGAAAAGTTAGGGGACAAATGGATGCCAACAGGGATACAGCAGAAAAAATACATTTCGTACAAATTATCGAAAGGAGCTGAAGATGGTGAGAGCTAAAAATCTGTTGTGAGTGCTGATGACATCTGCGAGCCGGTCTTAGGAATTATAATAAGTTAATTTTTTTTACAAGATCATGAGGATTGCCTTGGAGGAAAAAATACTATGAATTTACAAAGTGAAGAGGTAAAATTAATTTAATTTCATAAAGCAATATACAGTGAAAGCAAAGTGAAATTCGTCGTAAAAGCGCAAAAATTTGGACATTTTCCGTGATTACTGGAAAACTTTCCAGATTTCGGAATATTGGGATACTTTCGAAATTTTTGAATATACTGATGCTGATGGTGCCACTGATGATGATGCTAATTGTGCTGGAATTTGAATTCAATTTGCCACCAGCAACTGATAATGTGCATTTAGTAGAATCTAACACATTCAGCGCATTTTTGAACCATTGATTAATGGAACTGTATACATCTGATAGGACTTATGCCAAAATGAAAATAATCAAAATATTATACGATGCTTAAAATTATTAAGATAATAAATAAATATAAAAAAATTAAATTAAAAAAAAATAAAAACTTGAAATAATCAAATTTTGTGGTTAGTTTAGTCGCTGGTGGTACGACAGTGGGTCCAAAATTCATTGATAGTTGAAATTTTTGTTATATATAATTTTTTAAATTAAAAAAACTTTTTCAAATAAAATGTTAAATAAAATTGCTGTATTAGAAGTTTCTCAACTCGAGCATCTGAACTTTGATTGGAGGCTTTATGAATGGCTTTTGGTTTTTTACTCTGCACATCCTGTTGTTACATAGTCCTTGGTGCATCGGTAGCAAAGGGGCATGATAAAAATTTTTTTATTAATATTCAATTTTTCAAGCTAAAGATCTTTTTCTTTTTTTTTTTTTATTTTTTTTTTTTTATAAAATATCTTATTTTATTTTCGATATTTCGCTAACAATTTGTTAGCATCTTCAGGAAAACAAAATTTTATAATTATAAAAAGTTGACAAACAAAAAAAAATATTTAATATTTAAATAAAAAAAAATATTTAACATTTAAATATAAAAAAAATATTTAACATTTAAATATAAATAAAATTTTTTTAAAAAATTAAATTAACATTTAAACAAATAGAAGTGGTAATTTTTTTTTTTTTTCATAGTGAAAAATTTAAAATTTTCCTGTGTGAAGTGGAATCAAATTTATTTATTTGTTTTATTTTCAATTTTTTTTAGAAACTTTTGAGTTGTAAGAAATTTTTATGTTTATTTTAAAAATTCTACTAGCCCTATGGGCAATGAAATTATATTCACCTTAAAGCTGTCAAAAATTTAGCATACTTTGCTATCTTTTTGCACTTTGATACCTTTCTTAGTGTACCAAAGAATGTACAAAGTAATATAAACCAACTTATTATATTAACTTATAAGGTGAGAGAGAAAAAAAAAGAGAAGTGACAGTTTGATGCAAGGGAACTTACTGTTTTTTACTGGATACATTAGGTTACGTACGTTCCTGCGGGTGCACGCGGGAACCCAATCTTACCAGAAAGCGTTTCTTGTAACAAAAATTAGGTAAATGAGAGCGTTCATGAGAGAGTAATTGTGTTTCTCACTTTACCAGAACTTACCCGTACTTTTTGTTTGGGTAAAATGGTAAAATTGTCAAATCATCAGCTGCTGCTAATAAATTAGCTGTTTTGCATTTTTGAAAAAAATTAAAGTTAAATAAAAGTTTACTATAAAAAACTTTTTCTTCTTAATAACACAGTGCAGCATTTTTAAGGTCATCGTGTGGTTCCTCCTTCATACCCGTTTTTTTTAAGTATATATTGAAACTAAAAAAAAACTGCAAAGGACTTGGCCAGATTACATCGAATTTTTTTTTATGGACACCCTAAGTTTTTGTACCCAAACACGATTTTTTTAAAAAAGGAAAATTTTTATGGAATCCATATATCATAAACCGTTCGGAATTTTGTTTTTATGTCTTTGGCAAAGTTGTATATCAGGGTTGCCGTTTGAAAATTTTGTATCCGACCAAAATTGTCTGCAAAACCTACCAAAATCCTTTGAAACCGACCAATTTTAAAAATTTTTAAAAACGAATATATGTATATGTATTTTTGATATAAAGTATAATTTTATTGAATTTTTTTGCAATATGCAACTAATAGTAAAAACAAAAAGTAACAAAAACAAAAGGTATATAAAAATTCATTTAATAAGGCTTATAAACTAGAATTATTCGTTGAACATATCGATGGCTTAATATAAAAAAGGCATAACTCAATTTTTCTTAAAAATGTTTTTTTTTTTTGTTTATTATGGTAGACAAATGCGAAGTGCATCTTGCTTTAAAATTTTAGGGGGCTATAGAATAAAATTTGTTGCATATTTTTATAAAAATCGATTCAAACTTTTTTATATCTAAAATTTTACGGATTTCATAAGTATTTTTATCTTCCCCTTTGAACTTACAAAAAATCGAGTTACGCCATCGATTTGTGATATTAATAATACATTAAAACAAAACAAATAATAAAAAAAATTATCACAATTTGTTAACTTAAAATTGGATTAACTGCTTAGGTACAATTATGTAAAATTTTTACTTTTTAGAAAAATACCTTTTTGCTGACCACACATAGCGTGCATCATTATTTTTTATGAGCTCTTTACAGAGCATTATACTGTTAATTGTACTTATTTCGAGTTTATTTCTCAATTTTGTTTTTAATAAAAAAAGTGTTGAAAATTTGCGTTCAGCAGCTGCGGAACTATGTGGAAGCGAAAGTAAATTAAAGATAAAGTTGGCAAGATCGCCAAAGCTTTTTTGATTGAATCCGTTTTTAATGGAATTAATTTTATTCCAAAATATATCTATATCTAAGTCTACTAAAAGGTTTAATTCTGATAAGCGTAACAAGTTCCACTGTGTAATAATAATATCGGGGTCACAATCTACAAGTTTGGAAAATTTAAGAATTAGTGACAATATAGGCAAATCTTCATTAGACAACACTTTAGAAGGAGTAATTATTTGTAAAATTTTAATGTCTTCACGCTTAAAGTCAAATCTAGATTTTATTTGATTTAGAAGTTCAATATAAAATTTCAATATATCCTGTTTAACTTCTAAAACGTCGTTTGAATTAAGGTTTTTTTTAATGCACATCTCAGCTTTTGCACCAATAAAAATATTTAGAACGTTAATATGATTATTTTTATTATTGAAATCGACTTCAGTGTCGCTGTGTATTAAATCTTTTTTTATAAAATTACTTAAAATGAGTAAAAAATTGGACTTTAAACTTGAGTATAAATATGGCAAACGGGAGCCTTCTGACTGGAATTCTTCGTTAAGATTATTTATTATGGGTAGTATATATGACAAAAATAAAAAATAGCATTTGACTTTAGAAGACATATTTTCCGCGAGTTCTGCAGCTCTTATACCATTGACTTCGTAAAAACAGGATACAAAATACAGTACCAAAGCATCCCACTGTTCTATAATTCTAACAATAACTCCCTCCAAAGAAAGCCATCTTGTATAAGCAACACCTAGTATCTTATGAGGTGGTACAGAACAGTATTCCTGAAATTCTTTTAGTTCAGTAATTCTTTTAGGACTATGAGAAAAAAAAACTGTAAATATTACGACAAAGAACCTCAATATTTTTTGGCAGCTGTTTACATGCGTAACTTGAACAAAGGTGGAGAGAGTGGCACGTACACTTAATGTAAAATAAATCAACTTCATTGCAAAGTAAGGTTTTAAGCCCACCAACGTTACCAGCCATGACATTAGCGCCGTCTGTTGCCAAACCAATCAAATTTTTTAAAGGAATATTGTTTTCCGACAAAAAATTTTTTATAAGGTGAAAAATTGATACGGCATCTGACTTTGTAAGCTCTAACAAGGTGACAAAACTATCCTTTATAGAGCTAATACCGTCAAAGAAACGTGCAACTAAAACAATACATTTCTTCATTGCTACGTCCGTAGTTTCATCAACAATCAATGAAAATCTTCCGTTTTTTAAAATAGATATTATATTTTCACTTGCCTGCTTTGCGATATAGTTAGCTACTTCAACAGACTTTGTCCTACCACATTTAATAAGTTTTGCTATAGCTGAATCTGGACAACACTCAACCAATAAGGCTGGTAAGTAATCCATTAGCAAAAATTGTAAATTATGTGCTACGCAAAACATAACAAGTGTGAGTTCGGCATTTCTAACCTGTTGACTTCGACTTTGTTGCTCACTATCGTAAAAGTTTTCGATTGTAAGTTGCTTTTTTCGGCTTTCATAACTTTGAATGTGTAAAGTTGTTTTTTCATGCGCCTTAAGATGACCACAGTGGCTTATTATCTGTTTTGAACAAGCAATACAAAATGCTAAACCATCCCGTTCTCGGAGCCAATCGAAAGATTGTAACCATTCAGGCCTAAATTTTCTTTTTGATGTTTGCTGTTTAGTTGTTTCATCGCTATATATCATAATAAACTACATATAGGTAAATGGTTAAATAAGTCTATATTTAATTTTATTACCTATCTAAAGTGCTGGAAGCATCGTCATTATCAATTGATACGGCGGGTTTTGTTTTTTTAATTAAAAATCTGTATAAAAAATGTTTTAATTTCTGTGTATGAAAATATGTACATAGGTTCTTATATGAAAAATAAACTTACCTATCCATTTTTCAAATATATAAAAATAGAAATAAGTTTAAAAGCTTTGAAACCACATAAATTTCACAGTTGAGTTTTATTTGCTTCTTGTTACCAAAAAAAAATCCAAAGCCGTTACAATTAATTTGCACAGACCGATTACACAGAATACCTTTTACAATTGTGGTGGTTTCACACAAATTTGACAAAAAGCAAAAAACAACAACACTCCTTTTGTCTTGTTGCTGTTATGCGCTTTTTGCATAATTAGTACTACCTTGCATATGGGTATTTTTTAAGCTTTTTACAGAGAAATATTTGACATTTTGTTATGTTTGTTTTTCGTCTGTTGAAAAGTAAATAGCGTTGCCGGAAAGTTTTATGTACCAGTGTTTCCAATTCTTAAAAGTAAAATAGTACATTGTCTCAAACCGACCAAAATGAGGTTTAGCCTACCATCCTACCAAACGAAAATTATCCGACCACGTTTGGTCGGAAAAGACCAAGTTCGGCAACCCTGTTGTAGATCCAAACCAAAGCAAAAAAATTCTCATATGGACCGACCCAAAAAAATTGCATCCGCTGCATCAAAATTGCAAAAAATTGGGAAAAAATGCTATTTTTTCATGATTTTGTCCTGAAATGGCTTAAATACTGGGAATTTAAGAAATCTTTTTTCAGCTAAATTATATCTAACAACAATATAAACAACTCTCTAGTACATGTCATCTTAATACGAACATTCCTTAACCCTAGAAAGCACATCTTTTTGCTCACACTTATTTTGCATAGTCAATGTTTGTCGTTTCGACAAAGAAAGACTATATAGGTTAATGCCGTTTTTGTTGTTACTTGTTTTCAAATTTACTATTTAAACATTTTATTGTTGTAATGCTGATATGTTTTTGAAAAAATGAATATATTTATTTTATTAATAAAAAGTAATTATTTTATAACGCAATTAACAATTTCATAATTTTTTTTTTTATTTTTTGTTTAAGTTTTTTTGTTTATTTATACAAATGCAAAACATGTGTATTATTAACTGCCGATGATTTTATTCTGCTACGATTTTACCCGAAAAAAGTATAGTAACTTCTGGTAAAATGAGAAACACAATTACTTTCTTATCACGCTCTCATTTACCGAATTTTTGTTAATAAAAACGCTTTTTGGTAAGATTTTGGTAACGACAAACATTGGCTATGCAAAATAAGTGTGAGCAAAAAGATGTGCTTTCTAGGGTTAAGGAATGTTCGTATTAAGATGACATGTACTAGAGAGTTGTTTATATTGTTGATAGATATAATTTAGCTGAAGAAAGATTTCTTAAATTCCCAGTATTTAAGCCATTTCAGGACAAAATCATGAAAAAATCATGAAAAAATAGCATTTTTCCCAATTTTTTGCAATTTTGATGCAGTGGATGCAATTTTTTTGGGTCGGTCCATATGAGAATTTTTTTGCTTTGGTTTGGATCTACAACTTTGCCAAGGACATAAAAACAAAATTTCAAACGGTTTATGATATATGGAATCCATAAAAATTTTCCTTTTTTAAAAAAATCATGTTTGGGTGCAAAAACTTAGGGTGTCCATAAAAAAAAATTTCGATGTAATCTGGCCAAGTCCGTTGCGGATTTTTTTTAGTTTCGATATACACTTCAAAAAAAACCGGGTACGAAAGAGGAACCAATTTATGTGTTGCACTGTGTAATGAAAAATACATTTGAAAATGTAAATAGATATTTGCCATTTTAAATATATTTATTAATTAAGCTGTTTTTTAATATGAATATGACGTTTATTTTTGGGTATGAAATGTGGTTTTGTGCGTTCGCAGTATTTTGGGCATTTTTTTGATTTTGTGAGAGAATTTTTTGCTTACTCTCATTTTACCAGACTTTACCCAAAATTACTTCGTACAGACTTATTAGGTGTGTTCGACGTACGTTACCGCGGGTGCCGCGGGAACCCAATCTTACCAGAAAGTGTTTCTTGTAACAAAAATTGGGTAAATGAGAGCGTTCATGAGAGAGAAACTGTGTTTCTCTTTTTACCAGAACTTACCCGTACTTTTTGTTTGGGTAAAATGGTAATGTCAAATCATCAGCTGCTGTCAATAAATTAACTGTTGCATTTTTAAAAAAAATTAAAGTTAAATAAAAGTTTACTATAAACAACTTTTCCTTCTTAATGATGAAAAATTCATTTGAAAATGTAAATAGATATTTGCCATTTAAAATATACTTAATAATTAAGCTGTTTTTTAATATGAATAAATTTTACGTTTATTTTTGGATATGAAATGTGGTTTTGTGCGTTCGCAGTATTTTGGGCATTTTTATGGTTTTGTGAGAGAATTTTTTGCTTACTCTCATTTTACCAGACTTTACCCAAAATTACCTCGTACAGACCTATTTTTGCCAGTAAGAATTTGTAAGAAAAAAACAGCTGTTAGAATAAATATGATTCAAAAAACAAAAAATTTGTCCAAACACATTAAATATTTTTTTATAAAAGCTGTTTTTTTTCGATGGAAGAAGTAAGATGGAAGTCCGGAATGTTCTTGAAGTACACTTCACATCTTATTTCCGTTTTTTATTCATATCTTCCATATTTCTAATTTTTTTGTTTCGTATTTTCAATCAGCTGCTTTAACTATATTACTTATTCTTACAAATTTTCCGTTTGCGTATTTTTTAATATTTTTATTGGTTAAGTAAATTTTGTCTTGCCCAATAAACCTAAAAACGATACAGTTTACGATATCATATTTCAAAACTATAGTGATATATCACATTTTTTAAAAATATCGATAAAAAAGGATAAAGCATATTTATATTTCTTTTGTTTGAAAAAAAAACTTAAAAATTTTTCAAACAACAAATAAACTTGGAATAAAATGGATGGGTTTACTCAAATTAATGATTGTTTTTTACTGATAGAAAAAATTGTAAGTAATCTTCATTGAGTGCATATTTATTGTCATTATGAGATGAGATTTCAAATAAAGCAAATTGTATTTCATTTTATCACTTCAGAACATCATTGTCATCACTTGTTTAAAAGAAAATATTTAAAAAAAAAAATACGGTTTAGATGCATTTGCAGTTTTTTTAAATGTAATTTTTATATGTAATCGATTATTTTGTGAATAATAAATTGTAAACTCACAATCGCGATTTTTATTATTTAGAAATTTACATATTTTACAAAAAAATATATGTTATATACATATTTTTGATATCCTTAAAGATATCATATATTTATGTTAATTACGATATCGTTAATGATATCATATTTTCATAGAATAACGATAATTTAACGATACATTTTAGGGAATACATCGAAAATTTTATCGCGCTGCCTGATATTTTGGATATCATTATGAAAGATGCATATTGTTGGCCAAAACGTCAATTTTTATGTATTTCGAAATATTTTTTGTGATGCCATTATAGAGTCAAATATTTAGAAGTATTCTGGCCCATATATTTTTTCACCAAACCATTTTACCGCTAGTACGTAAGAGTCAAAAATAATTTTATTTCAGAAATAATCAATTGTATTTGGAATAGTCAATTGTGTTTCGGAAATTGTATTTCAGAATAGTCAATTGTATTTCGGAAATTGTATTTCAGAAATAGTCAATTGTATTTCAGAATAGTCAATTGTATTTCAGAAATAGTCAATCGTATTTCAGAATAGTCAATAGTATTTCAGAATCAATTATATTTCAGAAATAGTCAATTGTCCTTTGTTTTTTACGGATGTGTCAGTTGTTTAATCAACATGTAACAATAAATATTAAAAGGCATTTAATTTAAATGAAAATTAAGTAGAGCGGTTTTTAAATAAAATATCATTTCTTGTTAATGACATTTTCTGTTATTTTAAGTTACAAACTATTTTAAGTGCATGCATTATGCACAATTTAAAATGTTAAAATGCAGATTTATATATTTTTTAATTATTTAATTGATTTTTTTAATTCGCGGTATAGAGGAACTCTTTATAGGTAAGATGTATTTGATCGCTAACCCATGCGGCTTCATATAGAAATGATATTTAAAGTTCAAAAAAGAGTTAATTTCGATAAATGTGAAATAATGATTAATTTTAAGTTTGTAGTTTTTAAGCAAAATTGTCGCATTTGGGGCACAGAAAACCCGCACGCATACATTGAAAAGCCGATACACCCAAAACGAGTCACTGTTTGGTGCGGATTTTGGTCCAGATACATAATTGGGCTATTTTTCTTCGAAAATGAGCAAGGAGTGGCCGTTACAGTCAATGGCGATCGTTATCAGGCCATGTTAAACGAATTTTTGTTCACTAAAATTGAAGAGGAGGATATTGGCAACATTTGGTTTCAACAGTACGGCGTTACGTGCCACACAGCTGAAGCTACACTCGATGTTTTGCGCCCTGTTTTTGAAGATCGCATTATCAGCCGCAGAGCTGATGTCGTTTGGCCACCTCGGAGCAGCGATTTGACACCGTTGGACTATTATTTGTGGGGTGCCGTCAAAGGTAAGTGTTACGCCGACAAGCCAGAGACAATTGACGCTTTAAAGGACAATATTCGTGAAGCCATTGGTGAAATACAGCTGTACTCAATCGATAATGTGCTTAAAAATTGGACCGATCGTGTAGGCTACTGCATGGCCAGCCGAGGCAGCCATTTGAATGAAATTATTTTCCATTATTAACCGGAAGGATTGTACTTTCAAATAAAAAAAGAAATTTGAGAAAATATTCAGTAGTTTTTTTTATAGCATTTTCAAAAAAAAAGGTATTTGGCGGACCCTTTATATATTCTGGATATAACCCAAAATGGACCATAAATACAAATTTTGGGAATACCTCGACCCATCGTCACCTATCCGACACAAAAAAAAAACAAATCGGAGGACCAAACGAATATATGGTGGATAGCTTTAATGGGTCAAGATTTATACCCAACAAATATTTTATATATGCAGAAGATAAATTTATTTTTAAATTCGTTAAAAGCGGCAGTAATCACACCAATTTCAATACAGTGCCTAAAAACTTCACGCCTAATAATCCAGCCAGTCAAGACATTAAGTGCATGTCTTGTTTTTGGACATGAATTGATTGTGAAAAGTATATTATTGCATCATATTATCAAAATTTAGTTTAAACTGGAATCTTTTCCAAAAGCGTTCCCGTACTTAAAATTGGGTAAATGATAGGACTCATGTGAATTTTTTGTGAATTAACTAAAGGAACATGCAAAAGAACAGAAAATGTCATTTGTACGTAATAGTTAACAGAACAAAATTCAGAAATGACTTTAAAATGCAGATAAATATGCGCAATATTTACAACTTAAATTGTAGACATTTTCAATTTTTTTTTCAAAGTAATTTTTGGACTAGAAAAGTTGTTTTCTAAGTTCCGGTTTTTTTTGGACAAATTTGACATTTTATGAGAGGATTTTGTGCTTACCCTCATTTTATCGAACTTTAATCAAAAAGTACGGGAACACAACTAAATTATTTATGAATGCATGTTATTTATAATTAGAAATAAAATTTCTTTGAAAACTTGTCGCTTTATTGTCAATTAAAAAAATTTGAATACAATATACATAACACTCAGAGAAAACGCTTTATTACATTTATGAAAAACTTTATAAATATGATGAAAAACTAAGTCTGTGAAGATAAATATGTCAGTTAAATATGTAATGACGTAATGGTGAAAAGTTAAATATGTTATGACGTAAGACTTAAATATGTTATGACGTAACGAAAATATACTAAATACAGCTAAATAACAAATTCTAAGCATATTTAACATGTTAAAACAATGTGAAATACCAAAAAAAAAAAATAATAACTATTATAAATTGTTTTTCAGAAAACTTTGAAAAATTTTTTAATATCACATATATTATTGAATATTGTGAACGAAATTTCTCTGGAGGATTTCGGCCACTGTGGCCAAACGAAGCGGGGTACACATATGAGCCATACCTCAAATTAAAGCTCTAAGCATGTCCTATCTAACTATCAAAGCAGTTTTTCTGAATTGTTTTTCAGAAAACTTTGAAAAATTTTTTAATACCACATATATTATTGAATATTGTGAACGAAATTTGTCTGGAGGATTTTGGCCACTGTGGCCAAACGGAGCGGGGTACACATATGAGCCATACCTCAAATTAAAGCTCTAAGCATGTCCTATCTAACTGTCAAAGCAGTTTTTCTGAATTGTTTTTTAGAAAACTTTGAAAAATTTTTTAACATCACATATATTATTGAATATTGTGAACGAAATTTGTCTGGAGGATTTTGGCCGCTGTGGCCAAACGGAGTGGGGTACACATATGAGGCATACCTCAAATTAAAGCTCTAAGCATGTCCTATCTAACTATCAAAGCAGTTTTTCTGAATTGTTTTTCAGAAAACTTTGAAAAAATTTTTAATATCACATATATTATTGAATATTGTAAACGAAATTTTTCTGGAGGATTTTGGCCACTGTGGCCAAACGGAGCGGGGTACACATATGAGCCATACCTCAAATGAATTGTTTTCAGAAAACTTTGAAAAATTTTTTAATATCACATATATTATTGAATATTGTGAACGAAATTTCTCTGGAGGGTTTCGGCCACTGTGGCCAAACGGAGCGGGGTACACATATGAGCCGTACCTCAAAATAAAGCTCTAAGCATGTCCTATCTAACTATCAAAGCACTTTTTCTGAATTGTTTTTCAGAAAACTTTGAAAAATTTTTTAATACCACATATATTATTGAATATTGTGAACGAAATTTGTCTGGAGGATTTTGGCCACTGTGGCCAAACGGAGCGGGGTACACATATGAGCCATACCTCAAATAAAAGCTCTAAGCATGTACTACCTAACTATCAAAGCAGTTTTTCTGAATTGTTTTTCAGAAAACTTTGAAAAATTTTTTAATATCACATATATTATTGAATATTGTGAACGAAATTTCTCTGGAAGATTTTGGCCACTGTGGCCAAACGGAGCGGGGTACACATATGAGCCATACCTCAAATTAAAGCTCTAAGCATGTCCTATCTAACTATCAAAGCAGTTTTTCTGAATTGTTTTTCAGAAAACTTTGAAAAATTTTTTAATATCACATATATTATTGAATATTGTGAACGAAATTTCTCTGGAGGATTTTGGCCACTGTGGCCAAACGGAGCGGGGTACACATATGAGCCATACCTCAAATTAAAGCTCTAAGCATGTACTATCTAACTATCAAAGCAGTTTTTCTGAATTGTTTTTCAGAAAACTTTGAAAAATTTTTTAATATCACATATATTATTGAATATTGTGAACGAAATTTCTCTGGAAGATTTTGGCCACTGTGGCCAAACGGAGCGGGTTACACATATGAGCCATACCTCAAATTAAAGCTCTAAGCATGTCCTATCTAACTATCAAAGCAGTTTTTCTGAATTGTTTTTCAGAAAACTTTGAAAAATTTTTTAATACCACATATATTATTGAATATTGTGAACGAAATTTGTCTGGAGGATTTTGGCCACTGTGGCCAAACGGAGCGGGGTACACACATGAGCCATACCTCAAATTAAAGCTCTAAGCATGTCCTATCTAACTATCAAAGCAGTTTTTCTGAATTGTTTTTCAGAAAACTTTGAAAAAATTTTTAATATCACATATATTATTGAATATTGTGAACGAAATTTCTCTGGAGGATTTTGGCCACTGTGGCCAAACGGAGCGGGGTACACATATGAGCCATACCTCAAATTAAAGCTCTAAGCATGTCCTATCTAACCATCAAAGCAGTTTTTCTGAATTGTTTTTCAGAAAACTTTGAAAAATTTTTTAATATCACATATATTATTGAATATTGTGAACGAAATTTCTCTGGAGGATTTTGGCCACTGTGGCCAAACGGAGCGGGGTACACATATGAGCCGTACCTCAAATTAAAGCCCTAATCATGTCCTATCTTACTATCAAAGTGGTTTTTCTGAATTGTTTTTCAGAAAACTTTGAAAAATTTTTTAATATCACATATATTATTGAATATTGTGAACGAAATTTCTCTGGAGGATTTCGGCCACTGTGGCCAAACGGAGCGGGGTACACATATGAGCCATACCTCAAATTAAAGCTCTAAGCATGTCCTATCTAACTATCAAAGCAGTTTTTCTGAATTGTTTTTCAGAAAACTTTGAAAAATTTTTTAATACCACATATATTATTGAATATTGTGAACGAAATTTGTCTGGAGGATTTTGGCCACTGTGGCCAAACGGAGCGGGGTACACATATGAGCCATACCTCAAATTAAAGCTCTAAGCATGTCCTATCTAACTATCAAAGCAGTTTTTCTGAATTGTTTTTCAGAAAACTTTGAAAAATTTTTTAATATCACATATATTATTGAATATTGTGAACGAAATTTCTCTGGAGGATTTTGGCCACTGTGGCCAAACGGAGCGGGGTACACATATGAGCCATACCTCAAATTAAAGCTCTAAGGATGTCCTATCTAACTATCAAAGCAGTTTCTCTGAATTGTTTTTCAGAAAACTTTGAAAAAATTTTTAATATCACATATATTATTGAATATTGTGAACGAAATTTCTCTGGAGGATTTTGGCCACTGTGGCCAAACGGAGCGGGGTACACATATGAGCCATACCTCAAATTAAAGCTCTAAGCATGTCCTATCTAACTATCAAAGCAGTTTTTCTGAATTGTTTTTCAGAAAACTTTGAAAAATTTTTTAATATCACATATATTATTGAATATTGTGAACGAAATTTCTCTGGAGGATTTTGGCCACTGTGGCCAAACGGAGCGGGGTACACATATGAGCCGTACCTCAAATTAAAGCCCTAATCATGTCCTATCTTACTATCAAAGTGGTTTTTCTGAATTGTTTTTCAGAAAACTTTGAAAAATTTTTTAATATCACATATATTATTGAATATTGTGAACGAAATTTCTCTGGAGGATTTTGGCCACTGTGGCCAAACGGAGCGGGGTACACATATGAGCCATACCTCAAATTAAAGCTCTAAGGATGTCCTATCTAACTATCAAAGCAGTTTCTCTGAATTGTTTTTCAGAAAACTTTGAAAAAATTTTTAATATCACATATATTATTGAATATTGTGAACGAAATTTCTCTGGAGGATTTTGGCCACTGTGGCCAAACGGAGCGGGGTACACATATGAGCCATACCTCAAATTAAAGCTCTAAGCATGTCCTATCTAACTATCAAAGCAGTTTTTCTGAATTGTTTTTCAGAAAACTTTGAAAAATTTTTTAATATCACATATATTATTGAATATTGTGAACGAAATTTCTCTGGAGGATTTTGGCCACTGTGGCCAAACGGAGCGGGGTACACATATGAGCCGTACCTCAAATTAAAGCCCTAATCATGTCCTATCTTACTATCAAAGTGGTTTTTCTGAATTGTTTTTCAGAAAACTTTGAAAAATTTTTTAATATCACATATATTATTGAATATTGTGAACGAAATTTCTCTGGAGGATTTCGGCCACTGTGGCCAAACGGAGCGGGGTACACATATGAGCCATACCTCAAATTAAAGCTCTAAGCATGTCCTATCTAACTATCAAAGCAGTTTTTCTGAATTGTTTTTCAGAAAACTTTGAAAAATTTTTTAATACCACATATATTATTGAATATTGTGAACGAAATTTGTCTGGAGGATTTTGGCCACTGTGGCCAAACGGAGCGGGGTACACATATGAGCCATACCTCAAATTAAAGCTCTAAGCATGTCCTATCTAACTGTCAAAGCAGTTTTTCTGAATTGTTTTTTAGAAAACTTTGAAAAATTTTTTAACATCACATATATTATTGAATATTGTGAACGAAATTTGTCTGGAGTATTTTGGCCGCTGTGGCCAAACGGAGTGGGGTACCCATATGAGGCATACCTCAAATTAAAGCTCTAAGCATGTCCTATCTAACTATCAAAGCAGTTTTTCTGAATTGTTTTTCAGAAAACTTTGAAAAAATTTTTAATATCACATATATTATTGAATATTGTAAACGAAATTTTTCTGGAGGATTTTGGCCACTGTGGCCAAACGGAGCGGGGTACACATATGAGCCATACCTCAAATTAAAGCTCTAAGCATGTACTACCTAACTATCAAAGCAGTTTTTCTGAATTGTTTTTCAGAAAACTTTGAAAAATTTTTTAATATCACATATATTATTGAATATTGTGAACGAAATTTCTCTGGAAGATTTTGGCCACTGTGGCCAAACGGAGCGGGGTACACATATGAGCCATACCTCAAATTAAAGCTCTAAGCATGTACTACCTAACTATCAAAGCAGTTTTTCTGAATTGTTTTTCAGAAAACTTTGAAAAATTTTTTAATATCACATATATTATTGAATATTGTGAACGAAATTTCTCTGGAAGATTTTGGCCACTGTGGCCAAACGGAGCGGGGTACACATATGAGCCATACCTCAAATTAAAGCTCTAAGCATGTCCTATCTAACTATCAAAGCAGTTTTTCTGAATTGTTTTTCAGAAAACTTTGAAAAAATTTTTAATATCACATATATTATTGAATATTGTGAACGAAATTTCTCTGGAGGATTTTGGCCACTGTGGCCAAACGGAGCGGGGTACACATATGAGCCATACCTCAAATTAAAGCTCTAAGCATGTCCTATCTAACCATCAAAGCAGTTTTTCTGAATTGTTTTTCAGAAAACTTTGAAAAATTTTTTAATATCACATATATTATTGAATATTGTGAACGAAATTTCTCTGGAGGATTTTGGCCACTGTGGCCAAACGGAGCGGGGTACACATATGAGCCGTACCTCAAATTAAAGCCCTAATCATGTCCTATCTTACTATCAAAGTAGTTTTTCTGATTTGTTTTTCAGAAAACTTTGAAAAATTTTTTAATATCACATATATTATTGAATATTGTGAACGAAATTTCTCTGGAGGATTTCGGCCACTGTGGCCAAACGGAGTGGGGTACACATATGAGGCATACCTCAAATTAAAGCTCTAAGCATGTCCTATCTAACTATCAAAGCAGTTTTTCTGAATTGTTTTTCAGAAAACTTTGAAAAAATTTTTAATATCACATATATTATTGAATATTGTGAACGAAATTTCTCTGGAGGATTTTGGCCACTGTGGCCAAACGGAGCGGGGTACACATATGAGCCATACCTCAAATTAAAGCTCTAAGCATGTCCTATCTAACTATCAAAGCAGTTTTTCTGAATTGTTTTTCAGAAAACTTTGAAAAATTTTTTAATATCACATATATTATTGAATATTGTGAACGAAATTTCTCTGGAGGATTTTGGCCACTGTGGCCAAACGGAGCGGGGTACACATATGAGCCGTACCTCAAATCAAAGCCCTAATCATGTCCTATCTTACTATCAAAGTAGTTTTTCTGAATTGTTTTTCAGAAAACTTTGAAAAATTTTTTAATATCACATATATTATTGAATATTGTGAACGAAATTTCTCTGGAGGATTTTGGCCATTGTGGCCAAACGGAGCGGGGTACACATATGAGCCATACCTCAAATTAAAGCTCTAAGCATGTCCTATCTAACTATCAAAGCAGTTTCTCTGAATTGTTTTTCAGAAAACTGAAAATTTTTTTAATATCACATATATTATTGAATATTGTGAACGAAATTTCTCTGGAGGATTTCGGCCACTGTGGCCAAACGGAGCGGGGTACACATATGAGCCATACCTCAAATTAAAGCTCTAAGCATGTCCTATCTAACTATCAAAGCGGTTTTTCTGAATTGTTTTTCAGAAAACTTTGAAAAATTTTTTAATATCACATATATTATTGAATATTGTGAACGAAATTTCTCTGGAGGATTTTGGCCACTGTGGCCAAACGGAGCGGGGTACACATATGAGCCATACCTCAAATTAAAGCTCTAAGCATGTCCTATCGAACTTAAGCTCTAATCATGTCCTATCTTACTATCGAAGCAGTTTTTCTGAATTGTTTTTCAGAAAACTTTGAAAAATTTTTTAATATCACATATATTATTGAATATTGTGAACGAAATTTCTCTGGAGGATTTTGGCCACTGTGGCCAAACGGAGCGGGGTACACATATGAGCCATACCTCATTTTAAAGCTCTAAGCATGTCCTATCTAACTATCAAAGCAGTTTTTCTGAATTGTTTTTCAGAAAACTTTGAAAAATTTTTTAATATCACATATATTATTGAATATTGTGAACGAAATTTCTCTGGAGGATTTCGGCCACTGTGGCCAAACGGAGCGGGGTACACATATGAGCCATACCTCAAACTAAAGCTCTAAGCATGTCCTATCTAACTATCGTAGCAGTTTTTCTGAATTGTTTTTCAGAAAACTTTGAAAAATTTTTTAATATCACACATATTATTGAATATTGTGAACGAAATTTCTCTGGAGGATTTTGGCTACTGTGGCCAAACGGAGCGGGGTACACATATGAGCCATACCTCATTTTAAAGCTCTAAGCATGTCCTATCTAACTATCAAAGCAGTTTTTCTGAATTGCTTTTCAGAAAACTTTGAAAAATTTTTTAATATCACATATATTATTGAATATTGTGAACGAAATTTCTCTGGAGGATTTTGGCCACTGTGGCCAAACGGAGCGGCGTACACATATGAGCCATACCTCAAATTAAAGCTCTAAGCATGTCCTATCTAACTATCAAAGCAGTTTTTCTGAATTGTTTTTCAGAAAACTTTAAAAAAATTTTTAAAATCGGACACCTGGTAAAGTTGATCATCTAATAAGCACAATGTTGATACTAAAATTTAAGAGACCAAAAATGCTCTATTTGTATAGTAAATAAAAAATTGTCAGTTATAATGTGACTCGAGTAATATTTATACAAGAAATAAAGGGCTTTAATACTTGTTATAATATGTTTTTAAAACATATTATACACTTTTAATAAATTTTTTAATGTTTTAGGCTAAAGGTTTTAAGTTCATCATTCATTCATCTAAAATTTTTTTTCTTGACTTTTTAGGTTTTTCCATTCCTTTTTAAGTTACAGGTAAATAATAAAAAATTTTGATAAAAACCCTTAAGCGGTAAAGAATAATTGAGAAAATATAGTGTCGCAAAGGCTTTATTCTGGAATCACAAATTTTATTTGTAATAAAATTGCACATCAGTTTTCAATACGCTACAATACAAATTATATATGTGTTGCAAAAAAATTAAACAAACACGAAAACCTTTTAGAATCCTAAAAAACTGGTAAAAACCAGATTAAACTGGCAGTATGGTAACACTGTGCGTGTCGAATAGATGTATGGAATGAAGTATGAATGCGTGTGTGCACATTTAATGTTTTTGTTTTTTATTGGAATTGGTTTTTTTACTATGTTCTTGGCTGCCGCCAAAAAGTTGTTGCTTTTTGATGAGAAAAAAAATTACATTTTATTGTCATTGGGTTGGTGACAAATATGAATGTAGGTATAACACGTGGATTGCTGGTATGCGGTGGAAATGTATGCACATACATATGCACTTTTATATGGATGTACCATATTACCCCCTTTTCAAAGAAAGGAACAATTAACATATAGTCAAAGCATGGCATGACGAATGATATATGGTCAGACCCATTCGTTATACAGAAATATTCGTTATATCGCAACACATTTATGTATGAATTTTACGTCATCTTTGAGATTACTAAAAATTGGAAAAATGACTGCAATAATGGTACACGGTTAAAGTAAAGGGTTCAGTAACATAAAAATTCTCAAATTATTTTCTTATATAGATTATTTATAGTATATAGTATTTTAAAATGTTTCGTTATATCGAGTATACATTTTCAGAAATATTCTTTATATAAGGTAGGTAATGCAAACAATACGCTATACCGCGTAGGCGTTATACCTGGCTTTGACTGTACTGCATAAACATACAATAAAAAGATTTACAAAAAAAACATCAAAAATGTTAGGAATGGCATGTATATGTATGCAGGTGGGTAAAGGGTGATTTTTTAACTCTTTTTGAAAAAAAAAAACAGAAAATTTGCAAAAGTAAATGAAATATTTATTTGGGGCGATAAATGAATGTCTGCTATTTATAGATTACCCAGCAAAACTTTGGTAATCGGTACGATTTAGAAGTGATAGCTCGTATATTCTCACTGTAATGTTCGACTTGAATTACAGTGTCCGTTTTGCTGGAATATGCTATTGAATTAAAGTGTAATTAAAGTATAAATCAAGGCTTGAAATTAGAAAACATGACTTGAATAACAATTGAATCAATGAAAATAGGAAAATATTTTATAAGTTTACATTTTTTAAAAGCAATCATAAATCATGTGTCGAAAGCTCAGTAAATAGAGTTGTCGGCTGGCAACCAGAGTTTTCAGGCTCAATTCCCATCATGACCACATAATTAATAACGTTTAAAATATTTGTAATAATTTTTTTTGAATAAAAATTATTAAAAAAAAAATAATTTTTTAATAAAAATTTTATTTCTTAATAAAAATTTGCTTAATTTTCCCTTACTCGTAACCATAACTTTACCACATCGAATACATTACGTTCTGGCTCATCGTTTGTAAAATTAATCAGTGAAGTAAGGTAAAATAATCCATGAGCCCCTACAGCAACACATTAAGAGTGCAATACGAAATCAATAATCGGTAACTTTTTACTTAATGCTTGGAAATAATGCAAAAGGCAACGAGCTATCACTACAAGGTAACGCATGAGTATATCGTACCGATTGCCAAAGTTTTGCTGGGTAGTCTTTAAAAGGTAAATATCAGGCATTAATTTATCGCCCCGAATCAATATTTTATATACTTTTGCAAATTTTCTGTCCTTTTAAAAACAAAGAAAACACCCTTTACATACCTGCATATATATGTTTATATGCATGTGCATCCATATGCAGTATCTTAATTGTTGCTTTCTTTGAAGGGTACAGTAATGTGCGAAAAAATAGGCACACTTAAATGCAACAAATTTAAAATAAAAAAACACATACATTTTGGGAAGAAACTAACAATATTATTTTTAGATTTAAGTACAACAATAATTCTCAATTTAATGCAACAATTCAAACTTTGTTGTTGCAGTTAAAAAAACAACATTAAAAAGTATTATAATTTCCTATAGTCAATGTGAATAAAAATAGGGACAGTAAGAAAATGGAAATTATAAAAATTATAGGATATTATAATAATTTTTGATGTTGTTTTTTAAATTGCAACAACAAAGTTTGAGTTGTTCCTTAAATTAAAGATAGAGTATTCAAAAACCGAAAACCGGTCAACCGGTTTCTTTATTTTTAAAAACCGATCGGTTTCGAATATTTTGTAAATTCGAAGAAAACCGAAAACCGGTCTTTTTTGTTCGGTTAACCGGTTTTTTTAATTACATCACCAACTGGGTTACTTGGTCTCTTTTATTTTTTCCGAAGACTTATAATCGTTTGTTTGGTTATGAAGATTTAGATGTAAGTCTGATAGATTCCGAAGAAGACTTAACTTTGGATATTCCAAATTCAAATAGTTTAATTTCTGATCTAAATAACACAATAAACAGTATTCAAAATCCTAAAAAAGAGAATGTACAAAATCATTCATCATTATATGATAATTTCATATATCTTGATAAATGCGACAAAAGAAAGACAAAAGAAAAGTTGGAAAATTTATATAATTGTCTTTTGACTATTTGTCCAACATCTACTATTAGTGAAAGAGTATTTTCCACTTTTAGCTTTATTAAAAGCAAACAAAAAAAAAATCGTCTTAAAACGAAACATTTACATTGCATATTATTTCTAAAATATTATTTTAGAAGTGAAAAAATAGATTTTCTTTTTACATATTTAAAATGTAATATTAAAAAAAATTATTTAATGGAAAACGTTTTAAACGTTCAAATTACCAACGTACTTATTTTACCCAATTTACAAACTTAATGATCTCTATTCATTTGATATAAATATAGTTTTATAATATTAATTTTTAAGATATTATATTAAAAAATATTAAAACCAATAAATGTAATGTTGAAATGAAATACAATAAAAAAAGTATTTTTTTCAAAGAATGTATTTTTTTATTTTTATTACTTTATATATTAAATTTCTGTTTTTTTACATAATTAACAAATTATAAAAGCTTTTTATTCAAATAAAAAAAAAACGGGAAAAAACGGTTGACCGGTTTTTTCTGCAAAAACCGAAACCGGTTTTTTTAAAATTCACTTTTTCGAAGAAAACCGAAACCGGTTTTTTCAAAAGGCCGGTTTTTTAAATACTCTAATTGAAGAGTTGTAATATATTATATTAAAATATGAATGTCCCTATTTTTTCGCACATGACTGTATGTGCATACATTTCCACCACATACCACGTGTTATACCTACATTCATATTTGTCACCAACCCAATGCCAATAAAATATATATTTTTTTCTCATCAAAAAGCAACAACTTTTTTGGCGGCAGCCAAGAACATAGTAAAAAAACCAATTTCAATAAAAAACAAAAACAATAAATGTGCACACACGCATTCGTACTTCATTCCATACGTCTATTCGACACGCACAGTGTTACCATACTGCCAGTTTAATCTGTTTTTTCCCCAGTTTTTTAGGATTCTAAAAGGTTTTTGAGTTTGCTTAATTTTTTTTGCAACACATATATAATTTGTATTGTAGCGTATTGAAAACTGATGTGCAATTTTATTACAAATAAAATTTGTGATTCCAGAATAAAGCCTTTGCGACACTATATTTTCTCAATTATTCTTTACCGCTTAAGGGTTTTTATGAAATTTTTTTATTATTTACCTGTAACTTAAAAAGGAATGGGAAAACCTAAAAAGTCAAGAAAAAAATTTCAGATGAATGAATTATGAACTTAAAACAGTGCTGTTCAAAAATAAAAATGTAGTTGTGTTTGTGAGAAAATGAGAATTGCACTGTAAGAAAAGTTCAATGGGTTAATAGCAGTGCTAGTATCTGAATGAATTTATTTTTTTATTGAAAATATGAAATTGTTAATGTTTTGTGTAAAACTGTTTTAAAGAAATAAAAATTAAACAAAAAAAAAGAAATACATATATATATTAGGGTGTCTTTTTTATTGTATAAAAAACAAAAAGTTGAAGATATTTTTGATCAATATTAAAGATTTCATTATATTTACATATTAATAAAATATCTTTAATATGTTAGATTTCTTATGTTATTCTGTTAAAAAAATGCAATTTTCGGACGGAAAAACAAATACATTTGATCGGAATAAACATAAATAAATAAAACATTTCAACTTTTATTTAAAAAAAAATGTTTTTTTTTATTAAGTCTATTAAAGATTTTTATAGATCTTGTACTATCAGAAAATATTTTTCGTACATTGCTATTCATTTTTTCAGTGCATTGAAAAAAAAAATCAGCATACGTACGCCACAGTTTCAGGGACGACTAAAAGCAAGAGCGTAAGAATACATGTGAGTTGAGCAGGGGACAATTGTCCCATGTAATGAACATCACTGACTTAAAACCTTTAGCCTGATTGTAAGTGTTTTTTCAATTCCAATATAATTATACCCTTCACCATAGGTGGAAGGGTATATATAAGTTTGTCATTCCGTTTGTAATTTCTACAATATTGATCTTAGACCCTATAAAGTATATATATTCTGGGTCCATATGAAGAGCGAAGTTGATTTAACGATGTCCGTCTGTCCGTCTGTGTGTTGAAATGGGTTTTCCGAAGAACCCAGACATGATGAGGACTTGATTCTTTTTTATTTCTGTTACATGTGATCCATTTCTGTTTGCTATTAAAAATCAGACAGATCGGTTAATAAATGGCTGAGATATTAGCAAAAAACCAGGACTACCTCTAATTTTTCCAGTAAAATCCCTTTGTTTAATAAGAGTGTGAAGATAAATACGTAGGTTAAATACGTTTCACAACTATTGTGAATGATATAAATAAAAAACAAGTAAGAGCGGCTAAATTCGGCTATGCCGAATCTTATATACCCTTCACCATGGTATTCTGAAGGAGATGAATACATCGTTGGAATCTACTACCTCATAGCTCTCCACAAACAAGCGGTATCCCCATTTATTTTTTCTTAAATGTCCAAAAATTTTAATCCAAAATAATATGTCATGTAAAATCTCAAATTTATATTTTTCCATATGTTTCAGCGCTTTTCTTGTCAAATTTGGCATTTTCTAGGCAAAAAAAAGTTGGCGACACTACTATTTATTTTTTATTTATATCATTCACAATAGTTGTGAAACGTATTTAACCTACGTATTTATCTTCACACTCTTATTAATCAAAGGGATTTTACTGGAAAAATTAGAGGTAGTCCTGGTTTTTTGCTAATATCTCAGCCATTTATTAACCGATCTGTCTGATTTTTAATAGCAAACAGAAATGGATCACATGTAACAGAAATAAAAAAGAATCAAGTCCTCATCATGTCTGGGTTCTTCGGAAAACCCATTTCAACACACAGACGGACAGACGGACAGACGGACATCGTTAAATCAACTTCGCTCTTCATATGGACCCAGAATATATATACTTTATAGGGTCTAAGATCAATATTGTAGAAATTACAAACGGAATGACAAACTTATATATACCCTTCCACCTATGGTGAAGGGTATAAAAATAGTAGTGTCGCCAACTTTTTTTTGCCTAGAAAATGCCAAATTTGACAAGAAAAGCGCTGAAACATATGGAAAAATATAAATTTGAGATTTTACATGACATATTATTTTGGATTAAAATTTTTGGACATTTAAGAAAAAATAAATGGGGATACCGCTTGTTTGTGGAGAGCTATGAGGTAGTAGATTCCAACGATGTATTCATCTCCTTCAGAATACCATGGTGAAGGGTATATAAGATTCGGCATAGCCGAATTTAGCCGCTCTTACTTGTTTTTTCAATAGCATTATTTTTCGTAGAGTTGCTCCACTGCGTACAAGGTATGGTGTAATATCCTCCATAAAATGCTCTTCTAGATGGAACAAAACTCCCTTTACATGAGACTTTTTATTTTTTTATCAAGCAAAACATTATAAAATTTTCTAAAAAAGTAAAATATGTTTTAAAAACATATTATAACAAGTATTAAAGCCCTTTATTTCTTGTATAAATAATACTTGAGTCAGATTATAACTGACAATTTTTTATTTACTATACAAATCGAGCATTTTTGGTCTCTTAAATTTTAGTATCAACATTGTGCTTATTAGATGATCAACTTTACCAGGTGTCCGATTTTAAAAATTTTTTTAAAGTTTTCTGAAAAACAATTCAGAAAAACTGCTTTGATAGTTAGATAGGACATGCTTAGAGCTTTAATTTGAGGTATGGCTCATATGTGTACCCCGCTCTGTTTGGCCACAGTGGCCGAAATCCTCTAGAGAAATTTCGTTCACAATATTCAATAATATATGTGATATTAAAAAATTTTTCAAAGTTTTCTGAAAAACAATTCAGAAAAACTGCTTTGATAGTTAGATAGGACATGCTTAGAGCTTTAATTTGAGGTATGGCTCATATGTGTACCCCGCTCTGTTTGGCCACAGTGGCCAAAATCCTCCAGAGAAATTTCGTTCAAAATATTCAATAATATATGTGATGTTAAAAAATTTTTCAGTTTTCTGAAAAACAATTCAGAAAAACTGCTTTGATAGTTAGATAGGACATGCTTAGAGCTTTAATTTGAGGTATGGCTCATATGTGTACCCCGCTCCGTTTGGCCACAGTGGCCAAAATCCTCCAGAGAACACAATATTCAATAATATATGTAATATTAAGAAATTTTTCAAAGTTTTCTGAAAAACAATTCAGAAAAACTGCTTTGATAGTTAGATAGGACATGCTAAGAGCTTTAATTTGAGGTATGGCTCATATGTGTACCCCGCTCCGTTTGGCCACAGTGGCCGAAATCCTCCAGAGAAATTTCGTTCACAATATTCAATAATATATGTGATATTAAGAAATTTTTCAAAGTTTTCTGAAAAACAATTCAGAAAAACTGCTTTGATAGTTAGATAGGACATGACTAGAGCTTTAATTTGAGGTATGGCTTATATGTGTACCCCGCTCCGTTTGGCCACAGTGGCTAAAATCCTCCCTCCAGAGAAATTTCGTTCACAATATTCAATAATATATGTGATATTAAAAAATTTTTCAAAGTTTTCTGAAAAACAATTCAGAAAAACTGCTTTGATAGTTAGATAGGACATGCTTAGAGCTTTAATTTGAGGTATGGCTTATATGTGTACCCCGCTCCGTTTGGCCACAGTGGCCGAAATCCTCTAGAGAAATTTCGTTCACAATATTCAATAATATATGTGATATTAAAAAATTTTTCAAAGTTTTCTGAAAAACAATTCAGAAAAACTGCTTTGATAGTTAGATAGGACATGCTTAGAGCTTTAATTTGAGGTATGGCTTATATGTGTACCCCGCTCCGTTTGGCCACAGTGGCTAAAATCCTCCAGAGAAATTTCGTTCACAATATTCAATAATATATGTGATATTAAAAAATTTTTCAAAGTTTTCTGAAAAACAATTCAGAAAAACTGCTTTGATAGTTAGATAGGACATGCTTAGAGCTTTAATTTGAGGTATGGCTTATATGTGTACCCCGCTCCGTTTGGCCACAGTGGCCGAAATCCTCTAGAGAAATTTCGTTCACAATATTCAATAATATATGTGATATTAAAAAATTTTTCAAAGTTTTCTGAAAAACAATTCAGAAAAACTGCTTTGATAGTTAGATAGGACATGCTTAGAGCTTTAATTTGAGGTATGGCTTATATGTGTACCCCGCTCCGTTTGGCCACAGTGGCTAAAATCCTCCAGAGAAATTTCGTTCACAATATTCAATAATATATGTGATATTAAAAAATTTTTCAAAGTTTTCTGAAAAACAATTCAGAAAAACTGCTTTGATAGTTAAATAGGACATGCTTAGAGCTTTAATTTGAGGTATGGCTTATATGTGTACCCCGCTCCGTTTGGCCACAGTGGCCGAAATCCTCTAGAGAAATTTCGTTCACAATATTCAATAATATATGTGATATTAAAAAATTTTTCAAAGTTTTCTGAAAAACAATTCAGAAAAACTGCTTTGATAGTTAGATAGGACATGCTTAGAGCTTTAATTTGAGGTATGGCTTATATGTGTACCCCGCTCCGTTTGGCCACAGTGGCTAAAATCCTCCCGAGAAATTTCGTTCACAATATTCAATAATATATGTGATATTAAAAAATTTTTCAAAGTTTTCTGAAAAACAATTCAGAAAAACTGCTTTGATAGTTAGATAGGACATGCTTAGAGCTTTAATTTGAGGTATGGCTTATATGTGTACCCCGCTCCGTTTGGCCACAGTGGCCGAAATCCTCTAGAGAAATTTCGTTCACAATATTCAATAATATATGTGATATTAAAAAATTTTTCAAAGTTTTCTGAAAAACAATTCAGAAAAACTGCTTTGATAGTTAGATAGGACATGCTTAGAGCTTTAATTTGAGGTATGGCTTATATGTGTACCCCGCTCCGTTTGGCCACAGTGGCTAAAATCCTCCAGAGAAATTTCGTTCACAATATTCAATAATATATGTGATATTAAAAATTTTTTCAAAGTTTTCTGAAAAACAGTTTATAATAGTTATTATTTTTTTTTTTTGGTATTTCACATTGTTTTAACATGTTAAATATGCTTAGAATTTGTTATTTAGCTGTATTTAGTATATTTTCGTTACGTCATAACATATTTAAGTCTTACGTCATAACATATTTAACTTTTCACCATTACGTCATTACATATTTAACTGACATATTTATCTTCACAGACTTTGAAAAACTTCATAGATTTTCATCCAATGTAACACTTCACAAATCTGATGAAGCTGTTTTATAAAAATGCAAATTGTTGACATTTTCCTTTATATTTATGAAACCTTTCTTAAGTATGATTTATGAAATACTTCCTTTTTATTTATATATACAGAAATTTCATCATATTTATGTAAAACTTTCATCATATTTATGAAAAAAGTTCATGAATATGATGATGTTTTTTTTCAATTTTAATTCGTTTTTTATTTATTTAAGTAAATAAAAATGCAAACTTAATGAAAATTACAAAGGGCTGTGTTTTGCAACCGAAATAAATAATTTGTAAGAGTTTTCATTCACATTTTTTTATAAAATGAAAAACATTTGTCATAAATTTTTATAAAACACTTAAGCACAATTATGAAAGCATCGGTATGATGACTTTTCCCTTGAGCTTAGTAAAAATGGTAGCTTATCTCAATTTATACCTTGGTTAAGTCATATACTAGGCTTAACCACTGGCAAACATATTTTTTTTAATAACTTATCTAAATTTTAACCAAGGATTTTTTCAAGCCAATGCTTAAATTTAACCATATATTTTTTTGTGGAAAAAAAGAGTTAACCGAGGCTATTTTGGAAAAATTCTCTCTACAGGAAAATAAAAAATAAAACTGGTATTAATGATTATTCTTAAAATTTTAAAGCGCACCTTCAATCTAGTGCACATTGACTGATCCTCATTTTCCTAATATTGTCAAAGTGTTTTTCCGTATTTTACTTAAAAACGTGTAAAATTTTTAGGTATCTGGATTTAGGTTTCTGCGGTATTGTATGGAAATTGTTCTCCTGTTAGTTTGAATTAAAATGTTCCATACCAAACAAATCCCTTTGTTTTTTTAGTTTGACACTTCATACTAAGGTAAAGTACCCAGAGTAACAATATTGATGTCATTTTTAATTAAATTTTCCTTGGGATAAATGTTTAGTATTGTTTATTTAAGTTAAGTTTGTAAAGTATGGTTTGAATTCTTTAGAACTTTTTTTATTTATTCTTATTGGTTTTTTCTAGCATTGTGTACTTGGGGTATTTAATATAATATAAATCAATAGCTCATTCTGCGTCACCCTGTATATATATTGTCATAGAGAGGAAACTGATTAGAATAGCCATACAAATATTAAGCGATTAATGACGTCATAAGTAACTCTGACTGATATCAAAGTTTGGATGAAGCATGTTCTATAAAAGGCGATGCCTTTTTTATATAATGAGAACAGAGTTGGGCCAAAAACATTACCATACGCAGTGCATTTTATCCCAATAAACTTTTGGACGCAGATCATATAATTTGTTTTTATTAACTTTTGCCATTCAAATGGTAATTGATATATATTACATATTTCGACAGGTGCGGTGATACTCATAGTCTCTATAATTCTATTTAAAAATGAATTTTCACTTTTTTCACGATTTTATTAATACTTAATTTAAAAACCCCGTACTTTCTGCTTGGCCTTTTGATAAATTCTATGGCGAGGGACAAAAATGGGAAATTCTCCACCTAATAGTTTTGTAATATTGTATTAAAAATAAACCACATATAAAAAAACGTAAATTACGGTTTTTCCCATTTAGGGAATATTTGGGTTCAGCACATTCGAATTATTAAAATAACAGTCGACTTTTTCTTCTCCTCTTTATACAGAGTGCTTTTACTTCTCCTCTTTATACAGGGTACTTTTAAGTAAAACAATAAATTTATATAAAGATATGTTTTAAAAAAGTGACAATGTATTTTGTACCACAGCACATGTACCCAATAATACACTGTAAGGATTAAAACTTCCATCAGAATTGCAACCTAGTCACGAATGTCAGAAAAATAGAGTAAATAGATTCACCAAGTTAATCTTTGTTTCGGGGTGTTGCCTTATATAGCTCTAAACAAGTAAAAAAGGGCTAAATTCGGCTGTGCCGAATCTTTGAATACCCTCCACCAATATCCTAAATAGATGTTCTCTTCTGTTTTTGATACAAATAAATTTAAAAAATCTTTTGAAGTAAAATTTTGTAGGTGAAAAAATTTTTTGAGGTAAAAAACTTTTTTAGATGTGAAAAGAACTTTTTTGGTGGAAAAAAAAATTTAGGTGAAAAAAATTTTTAAGGTGAAAAAATTTTTTGTGGTGAAAAAAATTTTAGTTGCGAAAAATGTTTGAGGTGAATACAAAATATTAACTGCTTAGCGACTGGTGAAAAAATATGAGAAAATATGTTATGTACCAGTCGCTACTGTGAAATTGTACTTAATTTGTATAGGCAATTTAGAGGCACCTTTACATTTTAACTAGTTTTTTTAAACATGGACTGCACAAAAAACACATTTTAAAGCATAGTTTTTGTCAAATACTCAATTTTGTTCCGGCTAATCGGAACTAGCTCTGCAGCTGAATATGCCTAATGGAGAGAATACACTTTCTGATGCGCCACGTGTTGATAAATATCTGCAACGAATGTTCTTTCTTTAAAAAATTTAAGTGTGTTTGTCTAATAGAGAGAATACAGCAAAGAAATTAATTTATTAAAGAAAGAACATGAGTTGTAACTATTTGTCAATAGATGGCCCATCAGAAGGTGCATTCTCCATTAGCATATTTTGCTGCAGAGCTAGTCTCCATTAGCCATATTGTGCTACAATATGCAGTAGGGTATTATTGATTTTCTATTTTCTTCGTAACATAAATAAATATTTGCCAAAAACTATGAAAAATATATGTTTTATGTGCATATTATATCTTAATTTTTTAAATCATTATCCATTTAGATGTTTAACAGCACAATATTGCACTTTTTCCATGTGTATTTTTTTATAAAAGAAAAAATTAACATAAATATACATATAATTCTAAAAAATACAAATGGAATAAAAAAATACTATTTTCCTCTATGAAAATTTATTTTTTGACATAAAAATGTGAAACAAATGCTTTTATTACGTCAAACATTTGAAAAATTGACTTTAAAATTATGTAATAGTGTACTAGCAACATCTGAATGCATTATAATTTAAAGTATGTAGTTAATTTAATATTTTTGGTAAATAATTGGTAATTCTGCGCCACCTATTCAAAAGTAGCGGCACTAAAGCAATTATGCATTTTGCTCTTTATTTATATATAAATTTCTTTGGACCTAGCCATGGGGCAGGGTATTGTTTTATTCAATTCAGCGCCACCTATTCAAAAGTAAAGCAATTATGTATTTTGCTCTTTCTTTAGATATAAATGTCTTTGGTTACAAAAACAAAAAATAAATTTTATGGAATGAAACGAAAAACCAACAAAGCTAAACAGAAAAACCCAATCTGGTTTACTATACGGAAAATCCTAAGAAAATGCATCGGAAAATATTATGAAAATTTCATAAAACGATTTTCAAATAGTTACGTCTATGAAAATGCCAATGTTCTGCCCTTCTGTAGGTACTCCATGTCGTTGCAAGCCAGATTTGTTGAGAAACTTGCGCTACACGATAATATACTTGTCAGCCAAATATACGAAAGCGAGAAAAGCACCATCTGGGTTGGATCTACATATCTTTCTCCTGTCGGTATAATTCATTCTATATGAGCCCAGCCTCCGACAATCATAGGGGCTGAAGATGATATACGTATATACTAAATTTTGCATGAACTGTAATATGAATATGTTTTGTCAATTTATGTAACAGAACTTTTGTTATTTAGTTTTAGTAATGTTATTTATTTAGTTTTAGTAATGTTATTTACAGAGGTCTGCTCTGTTAGCGACTTTTACAATGTTGTTACGTTAACTTAGTTATTACAGTAACACACATATAGCCCTAAGAATGTTATTATTCTCATAGTATGTAAGACAATAAATGTAATCGAGCAAGAAGAAGACTTAATAACATTTTTACTTACTTAACAGAAAAAAAAAAATAATAGATACAAAAAATTGTACAAATTTGTATGGAAAATTTAGAGGTACCTTCACATTTTCACTCATAACTTTTGAACCGTGGAACCGATTTTGCTCATTTTAAATACCAAACTGCTCGGAAGGATGTTCAATAATCTGGGTAAAAATAGGCACCCGCGCTTGCGTCTTCGCGTCGTGATCGCCCTTTTAACAGACAGACGGACATCGCTAAATCGACTTAAAATTGCATAAGGATCACGAATATATATACTTTATGGGCTCTTAAACCTATATTTCGATATGTTACAAACGGAATGACAAATTGATATATACCCTCACCATATATGGTGGAGGGTATAAAAATGCGATTCGACAGATTTATAGCAAATTGACATGCCTGACCAATGAACGTCATAAAATTTTATACTTCGGTAGTGAATTGGGGTAAAACAGCATTTTGAGCCCAAAAAACATAAAATTATTCATCATTTAATTAATCAATTAATTAGAGTATTCAAAAACCGAAACCGAAAACCGGTCAACCGGTTTCTTTATTTTTAAAAACCGATCGGTTTCGAATATTTTGTAAATTCGAAAAAAACGGTCTTTTTTGTTCGGTTAACCGGTTTTTTTAATTACATCACCGACTGGGTTACTTAGTCTCTTTTATTTTTTCCGAACACTTTTATAATCGTTTGTTTGGTTATGAAGATTTAGATGTAAGCCTGATAGATCCCGATGAAGACTTAACTTTGGTATTCCAAATTCAAATAGTTTAATTTCTGATCTGAATAACACAATAAACAGTATTCAAAATCCTAAAAAAGAGACTGTACAAAATCATTCATCATTATATGATGATTTCATATATCTTGATAAATGCGACAAAAGAACTGAAAAGTTGGAAAATCTATATAATTGTCTTTTGACTATTTGTCCAACATCTACTATTAGTGAAAGAGTATTTTCCACTTTATCAAAAGCAAACAAAAAAATCGTCTTAAAACGAAACATTTAAATTGCATATTATTTCTAAAATATTATTTTAGAAGTGAAAAATGGATTTTCTTTTTACATATTTAAAATGTAATATTAAAAAAACTTTTTAATGCCAAAGGTTTTAAACGTTCAAATTACTAACGTTCCTAATTTAAAAACTTAATGATCTCTATGCGTTTGATATGAATATAGTTTTATAATATTAATTTTTAAGATATTATATTAAAAAATATTAAAACCAATAAATAAAATTTTTAAATGAAATACAATAAAAAAATTAAATTTAAATGAATATAGTATATATATTTTTTTTTTCAAAGAATGTATTTTTTTATTTTTATTACTTTATATATTAAATTTCTTTTTTTTTGTTTGTAATAAAAACAATTAACAAATTATATAAGCTTTTTATTCAAATTAAAAAAAAAACCGAAAAAACCGGTCGACCGGTTTTTTTTGAAAACCCGAAAACGGTTTTTTTTAAATTCGATTTTTCGAAGAAAACCGAAACCGGTTTTTTCAAAAGGCCGGTTTTTTTGAATACTCTACAATTAATAGTTATTTATGACAATCAAAATTACTGATTAATGTTTTTTGATTTTCAATTAATCGTACGACCCTAATTTGAATGTATCAAAATTTTAAATTTTTTAAAAATATTTTACATT
Source organism: Eustalomyia histrio (assembly GCA_949748255.1). NCBI lineage: Eukaryota > Metazoa > Arthropoda > Insecta > Diptera > Anthomyiidae > Eustalomyia > Eustalomyia histrio. Next base: position 65,279,790 of record OX456523.1, on the reverse strand, counting down.
TATCAAAACAAGCTATAGACGGGACCATAGAGATAAAAAAAACTAGAGTTAAAAAAATATACATGACGGTTAAAACAAATGCAGTTAGAAATGCATCAAAAGTATTTAAAGTAACTTAAAATGTGGGTTTTTTTATAACTGTAAAAAATAAAACATGTAGTAAAAATAACTAACAATGTCGTTAAAATAACTGACAAAATTTTGTAACTGACAAAAATTGATAAAAAGTATTGATTTTCATCGTTAATTTTTTAAATATTGTAATAAAAAAACAATTTGTTATATTAAATATGAAAAAGTGTGTAATTACTTTATCTTTTATCCAGTTATGTTTTTATGCATTGGAGTGTCCATTTTCTGAATTTTATTTGCTTAGCAAATCTAAATCATCAGTGGTGCTCTCTTATACGTTGATGAATGAAATTTAAATTTTGTCATAAATATCATATTCGTGTGTGATACACAAGCTTTAAATAATACCTTTATATTCGATCAAATAATTTCATATATGTACATTCTTTGAAACTCACGTTATTAACAAAAACAATCAAAAACTTGCCGTTTCCACGAAAATAGCAAAACAACAAAAAATAGAACAAGTAACAAGTGGTTAATCGATTTTTTTAATGAAAGCAACACTCTGGAAAATCTTCTTACTAATTTAAGTGTTGCTTTCTTTGGAAAGGGGATAGAGTAGAGATAAAAGGTGATAAAAAATGAAGGGCTTCAAATATGGCAACACTGTAATTGCAGTTGTTGCTCGCCATCTGATGGATACTTGGCGGAATTGTTGTAGCTGTTGTATTATCTCACTTTGGTGGGGTTTAGTGCTATGAGAACACCGAAGGAGGAGGTTGCGATATGTATGAAGTATAGAAATAAATATATATTATTTTTAATTGATTTTCGTATAGGCTTTTACACATAAAAAACTTAAAAATTACCAAATTTTCAAAAACAAACCTTGTTTGTAAAAACTGTATATTTTCTTTTTCGCGATTTTGGTATCCTATTTAGCAGTCAGCTGTTTTGGCCAATGATACTAAGTTTTTTATGGAATTTAAAAGCAATTACTGCCAATATAGTAGCTTTGGGCATTAAATTTTCTACCTAATATTTTTATTAAAAAACAAGTAAGAGCGGCTAAATTCGGCTATGCCGAATCTTATATACCCTTCACCATGGTTGGGAAAAAACTGAAGTTTATATATGGACATATATGAAATGGACAGATTTATATACGGACGCCTTTAAGAGGAAATTAACCATTTAGTTTGGAGATAAAACTTGGACTCGGGAAGATTTATGGTTCCAGAAAATAGATATTTTAAAAAAATTTATGTTTTGGGCATAACTTTTTTGTATCTGAACCGATATTTCCGAGTTTTTCAGCAAATATGTTATACTAAAGATTTTCGATCTTTTGCTATATAAGACGTATCCATAGGTCATAATACAGCTCTAGAATAATGTTTGTTGTTTGTGTATAAAAAGTGAAGAGGTGAAAGAAAAGAATTTCAACAAATCGTTAAAAGAAATCACTAGAACTGCATGTGTTTTATGTCTACAAAATAGTTTGATTTAGCTGGCAAATTTGCATTTGGGATTTTATTTCGCTTTTTTATTAGAAATATTTGTAATTTCTTTAGCTTAATTCTAAAAATTTGAAGGAAAATAGTTTATAATTTTTTTTATAAATTATTATAAGTTATGACCTAAAATAGTTGCACTCAAAGGTAAATTATGTATAAAATTTTCTTAATATGTGAGAAATAAAATGGTTTAAAAATCTTTTTATAAATTCTTTTAAATCGGAGCAAAAAATAGAAATAAAACCGTTTGTTTGTATCAGAGGGTTTTTATACAAATTTTGATGTTTTTAGCCTATTTATGGATTATTTAATTATTAATATAAAATTTTATTTAAATTAATTATTAAATGTAAAAAAAAAACAAAAAATAAGCAAAAAAAAAAAAAGTCTTAAGAAAATAATAAAAAAATGTACAAAAAAAAAGTGAATTGACCTGAAAACGAGATTCGAACCTCGAACCCCGCGGGCTTAGAGAAAAAAAGTATTTAAGACATAGCCTCTAGACAACTGAGCTATTGAAGCTCACACAAAATCATCGTAAATAGAGGTACATATATAAAAGTCTTCGTTCATTAGGGATTTGTTTAGTTTTTATTTAAATGACAAATCTTTATATGTGTGTTGTTTGTGTATAAAAGGTGGAGATGAAAGAAATGAATTTTAATTTTTAATATAAAATTTTATATAAATTAATTATTAAATGTTAAAAAAAAACAAAAATAAGCAAAAAAAAAGTCTTAAGAAAATAATAAAAAAAAATGTACAAAAAAAAAGTGAATTGACCTGACCGAGATTTGAACCTCGAACCCCGCGGCCTTAGAGAAAAAAAAGTATTTGTGACACAGCGTCTAGACAACTGAGCTATTGAAGCTCACACAAAATCATCGTCAATAGAGGTACATATATAAAAGTCTTCGTTAATTAGAGATTTGTTTGGTTTTTATTTAAATGACAAATCTTTGTATGTGTGTTGTTTGTGTATAAAAGGTGGAGATGAAAGAAAAGAATTTTAACACATGGATGTGTTGTTATGCTCAAAATTCTACATACATATTAAACAAAGGGATTTTAATGGAAAAATTAGAGGTAGTCCTGGTTTTTTGCTAATATCTCAGCCATTTATTAACCGATCTGTCTGATTTTTAATAGCAAACAGAAATGGATCACATGTAACAGAAATAAAAAAGAATCAAGTCCTCATCATGTCTGGGTTCTTCGGAAAACCCATTTCAACACACAGACGGACAGACGTTAGACATCGTTAAATCAACATCGCTCTTCATAAGGACCCAGAATATATATACTTTATAGGGTCTAAGATCAATATTGTAGAAATTACAAACGGAATGACAAACTTATATATACCCTTCCACCTGTGGTGAAGGGTATAAAAACAATTAAATCAAAACAAAGAAATTTGCTGTTTTCTCGTGATTTAGAAAATTAAAATCACACCGAAAAACTTAAATTGGATGATTTGTAGAACAACAACACAAACGGTCCGTGCTTTAAAATCACAGTGTCTTCAGAACAGGCCTGTATATAATGGTAATGAAAATACGTAATGATCCATAGAAAAAACATTTATTACTCCCAACTCTGGATGAGGAACAACAGTTATATTTCTAGCTCTGTTTATTTGTTATCACAACAACTAAAATTAAAAAGAAAAATTTTAAAAACAGAACACAATATTTAATATGACTTATTTAGATTATGAATAAATATGTGCATAAACATTTAGACAAACATACAATGGGAACAAATGAATTGCGAAAGAAGGTGAATCACAAAATTGAAAATAAAACTTTATAACAAAAAAATAAAGAAATCAAATGATAATAAAGGGTTCCTCTAATAACTGTGAAGAGACTTTTTATCATATTTAGGTCTGAGAAGAACAATTAAAAATCTAATTTAAAAATTTAACGACAATAGCTTTTGATGAAAAAAATTAAAGTTTCTGGATTTTATTATAACAAATGCCACAAAATTAAGTTTCCAAATAATAAAGGAAATTTGAATACTTATTCATTGCATTTTGTTGTTCTATCACAGTTGTTGGAAAACTCTTTAGCAAGAAATGTAAACAACAAATTTGTAAATTTTCAAGCCTTACAAGGAAGGCGTCCCGGAGTGAACCCTCGAACTCTTAACCCTCATATGTGATACACAATTAGTCTTATTTACCTAAATTATGTACGTGGACGTACGCTATAAAAAATTAGATATTAGATAAAAGTGCTAGAAACAATAAATATTCGGTGAAGAAAGATAGCCGTTAAATCTAATTTTTAGGGGCAAAAATAGGTTTCAAATTTGTTTCAAACTTTTTCTTTAAGAACTTTTTAATATTTTATTTCTCCAGTGCATTGTATGCACTGTTTAAATTTTCCTTAGACAGCAATTTAAGTTATTACAAAAACGAATTTTAAAGACTTCTCAGACTATACAATTTTTAACTTAAAGTAATTTCAGCTAATTTGATCCCTGTATTCGCCTTTTTTCTTATTAAATTGTATGTGATTGTGGTATAGCACCCTATTAAATTAAATATGACGACATATCGTTTTTAAATATGGGGGTACTTTAAACTACAACAAGGTTTATACAATTTTTTGAAAAACCTATTTTTATATAACTTATTCTAAAAAGAGAGTTCAATTCAAAGTAAACCGAAGGTTTCTTTTATTTAAATCGCTTTAAAATTGTGAATGTTATAATTTTTTTATAAACATAAAATTTATGTGTGTCAATGTGTTCAAAATTTTTGCTTTGCCAATGGCTGGCTTTATTTAAAAAACTATTGCCCTCATTTTGCAAAACGCAACGCCTCACTTTTTTAAAAAAAATCAATTTTGTAAATCACGTTACGTTATTTGAAATTTTATACATACAAATTAGAATTTCATAAATCACCGCGCTGAAAAAATAATCACTTGAGATGTCAAAATCATCACTTGAATTATTTAAGTGTTGGTTTGAAATTTCTTCAAACTATTTAAAAAAACAAACAATTTATAATAAATTTCCTATAAATTTTATTTTTATAAAGCAGTTTTTGATTTTTATTTCTTAAAAATAAAAAAAATTAAAAAATTGCTGCATAAACTTTTTTTTACGGGTTTAGGTTTCATGAGACCTAAATATTAACATAAGGAAAAAATTATTTTCAATCAGCTGTTAACATTGGTGTTGCCAATAGCAAAAGAGTATGGATAAATTAAACATACATACAAATTAAACATAAATTCCATATACGCATAAAAGCAGGTATCACTGAGATTATTTAAATTTGACAATTAAAGTGGTAACGTAAACGTCCAACACAATGACGTAGTGATTTATAAAATTCGATTTTTTTACACTCGCGATGACATTAGAAAGTGAAGTGTAGGTGAGGTGTTGAACGCAGGGGATTTACAAAATTTGGTCATATATGATTTGGCAAAGGGTTTATTCCTAGGATTGTCAATACGTTCGAAGTTGTTGCTTTGCCAATGGTTTTATTTTAAAACAAGTGTAAATTTTGTATTGACAGGGTTCGCAAAGCACTGCTTTCAAATGTTGTCAAATCATCGCAAATGCATCTACCATTGCTGTTTTATTTTATAATAATAAACAGCTTACTCCCTAGCCATCTCGTATCACCTGCGTTCGCTGGTGGATTTAACAAAAAAATTTAGTGTAAATTAAAAGAAATGTTTTTTAAATTTGACAAAAAAAATTGGTGGTGATTTTTTCACATGGGGAGATATTTACAATTATATTTATCTGATTATTTTTTATTTCTTCTAATGTTTTTAACTTTTACATAGTTTTATTAAAAAGATGTAAAAGTTGAAAAAAATAGAAGAAAAGTTTAAAAATTCAGATATAATTGTAAATATTTCAACACAGTTTTTTTAAAACAAAAAACATGTATACATATTTGGAAAACTCAGTTGTTCCTTTTGAAAATTATTTAAATGTTTTATATCGATGAAAAAATAACTATGTTAACATTTTTTTAGTCTAAAATAGCTAACTTAACATTTCTTTTAGTGATTACTGACAATAACTTTAGATTCAGAGGTTGAATTGAATTTTCTGAAAATTGTTATACAATAAAGGTATTCTTCACTCTTGGTAGTAAACTACCTTCGTAGACCTTGTAGAGATTGTAGATATAGTAAAAGGTACTACCATTTACCACACCACAACAACAAAATGTATAGAACTAAAAATTACCAGGCTGTGGTTAAAATACAAGACCAAAAGGTATATTAATACATTGTACATTCATTAAAACAGCTGATCGTTTAGCCGCCAAAACTATTGTTTGATTTTTTTATTTTTCATTTTTAGGTCACTATTAAAATAAAGTTGAATAATGGATCAAAATAATGAAAACTCTAACTTAAAACAAAAGCATGAAAAAATAAGTAATAAAATATGGACCGATAGAGAAATTCAGCAGCTATTGGTTTTTATTATTACAAGTTATACCGAAACCAGAATCTCTGCAAATTCTATTTGGTCAATTGCATTTTGCACTAAAAATGGACATTTTTCTTAACTTACAATTCTTTTTGATATTTTAAGTTTTCAAATTGAGAAAAAACAAAACAAAAATCAGCTGATTCATTAATTTACAATAGCTGTGTTTATGCGGAAAGAAAATGCACGAAAAAGTCGTTCACGCTTTGTAGTATAAAATCGTTGTAAATATACAAGGGTTGGTAATATACCACCAAGAGTGAAAATCGCTAATCTATTCAACTAGAGTTACAAACTACACTAGGTTATTTGATAATTATATAAATTTTTTGTATCAACTTGTAATTAATAATTCTAATAATTACATATATTAATTACTATTTATAATGCATCTATACTAATTATTGTAATTATGGGAAAGTGTTGTATCTTGAAAATTTTGTTTTAAAAAACGTTTTATTTTTCACTACCTCTCCAACGTTTTAAAATAAATTTGAAGTAAAATAAAATTCCCGTTTATAAGTATAACTACCCAGGTAGAAAATATGGGTGGTAATACAGGTTGGTTGAAAAGTTCCTGCGCTCCCCAAGAGATGGCACTGCTAGCTCCAAACTTTTTTTTCTCAAGTTGGTATAACTGTCCTGAGAACACATGCAAAGTTGCAAGTCATTCTGTCAATTCTTTCTTTGTTTACAAGCCATTTGAAGTGAACGTGTCATTGATTTTTTTTAATATGGAAAAAATTTAATATCGTGCAGTCATTAGATTCTTTGTTTTGAAGGGTTTAAAAGCAAAGGAAATTTATGAACAATCGTTAGAAGTGTATAAGGAGTCCTCACCTTCAAAACGCACCGTTGAATTTTGGGCTGGTGAATTTAAACGTGGTCGTACCAGACGATCCACGCGAAGGACGACCAAAAACTGCAACCATAGCAGAAATCATTGATCAGGTACACAATATGGTTAGTGAAGATCCAAGTTTGACTAAGCGTGAAATTGCTTATGCCATAGGCATCTCAGACGAACGAGTACTCCATATTTTACATGAAGAATTACGTATGAAAAAACTGTTTGGAAAGTTAGTGCCGCACACATTAACAATTCAACAAAAACTGGATCGAAAACAAATTTCTCAGCGTAATTTGGAGCGTTTTAAGCCGAATAAAACCCACTTCTTGCGTCGTTTTATAACTATGGATGAGACTTGGATTTACCACCATAATCCTAAATTGAAACAAGAACGCTTACAGTGGACTGAAGCTGGTTGTTCAGCTCCAAAACAGGTAAAGTCACAACGATCAGCAAAGAAGGTTATGGGATCAGTTTTTTGGGATGCAAAAGGAATTTTGTTGATTGATTATCTTCAGAAAGGTAAAACAATCAACTCTGAATATTATTGCAGCCTTTTGGATCAGCTGGATGAAAAAATTCGTGAGAAAAGACCTGGTTTAAAGAAGAAAAAAAGAATTGTTTATCAAGACAATGCACCTGCTCACAAAAGTGTTTTGACGATGGCTAAATTCAAAGAATTAAAGTACGAATTGCTTGAACATCCACCGTATTCACCAGATTTGGCTCCCAGTGACTACTATCTCTTCAGAAATCTCAAACAATTCCTTCGTGGAAAGCGTTTTTCGTCGAATAAAGAGGCCATAGCAGCCGTAGACGGTTATTTTGCAGAGCTTCCGGAAAACCATTATAAGGATGGGATAAAATTATTGGAAGATCATCGGAACAAGTGTATTGAGCTTCTAGGAGATTATATTGAATAAAAAAATATATTTCGTAACAAAAACAGTATTCTTTCATTTCGAGCGCAGGAACTTTTCAACCAACCTGTAAAAAACTATCAGTGGCAAAGCACATACAACACTGCATACAAACACTTGGCCAATGTTTGAAATATGTACTTTCCCAGCACTTGTTTTGATTAATTTAAATTTTTTTAAAAAAGCACTAAATATCGACGCATTGACAATGTTTCAGAAAAATAGGTGCTTCTCAGCAAAACAATCAATTTGTATGATTTGTAAACGCTTTAAAAAGGTGCTTACCTACAACCAAAGAAAAAGTTTGTCGTCTATCAAATGTTCCAAAGATTTTCGTCCAATGTAACGTTTCATAGTATTTCAATAACACATTTCATAATTTCATATTTTTAATTTTTTTATCATATTAATAAATTTAAGATTTAATAAATAAGGATTTCATACTTTTCATAAAAAATAAAGGCCATATATGTACATATAAAGTTAAATTGTCATTATTAAAGGTGTAATATATAAAACTTTTTATAAATATATTAATGAAATTGTACAGATTTTCATATTTCGACAATCAGACGAGACGACAACGACACTCATAATAAGGCTGATGTTTTTTTCTTGCTAAAATATTGGTATTATTTTATTATTATTATTTAAGTATTATCGGTTTAATTGAATGAAAATAATTATATTTATGATTTAAAGCCTCGATATTTTGATTCTTTTAGGTATCGTTTCCTCAAAACTAATGTGAATGGAGCTTGAATCAGTTTTGTGTTTGAAAATTAAAATTTAAGAACAAAAAATAATAAACAAACTGGTATTAATGTGGCACTCGCGAAACCAGCTCTGAATTGACTCTTTGGCAATAGTTCTGTCACAGATTTATGAACACAGAAAAAACTTACAAAATTTTGTTTGAAATATAAATATAGCATCTTTTATATAATATATTTGTAAATACAAATAATTTTTTTTTAATGTACACAGAATAAAATTACAAAATTCTGTTTGTAATATTGAACATCGTCCATAGAACATTTTTGTAAATACAAAAAAAATATTTTTTAAAAAGGCACCAACAATGAAATTTGTAAATACAAAAAACTTTTTGTTATTTTTTTGTTACTTAAATTTTTATTTTCAAAGAATTTTTATATGAAATGTGACAATTTACAAATATTTCAAACAAAAAATTGTTAGAAATCGAGTTTAAATTTTAACAAATATTTTTAATTGCTTTAAATTTTGTGATACTTTTTTCTGTGTAAATACAAAAAAAAATTTTTTTATAAATTTTTGTAACTTCAATTTTTATTTTTAAAGAATTTTTGTATTAACAATAACCTGCAAATATTTGGAAAATATCTTCCAAAGGCGATAAAAAGGCAATATCTTCATTTTATCATTTGGAGGAAGCAATATTTTGTTTACATTTTCTTTTTATCAGTTTGAAGAAAAATTGGCGATATATAAAAAATAAAATTTTAATTTACTTTTTTGTAATTAGTAAAGTATTTTTTATCGCAGAAGTATCGATTTTTTCACCTAGGTGATTTTTAATATCTTTTTAATATCAATTACAGGATATTTTAGCAATATTGAGAAATATCTGTCAACAATAAAAAATACGTAAAAATTCTTTATTATTAAATATCGGGATATTTGAGCAATAAAATGTTCCTAGACAGGTACAACAAATAATTCATCATTTACAATCTATAATTTTATTTGTGGGACTAAAGGTAAATAAAAATAATTAAACATAAAGAATGTTAATATATAAAACCCGAAAAATCTTAATCCGTCCCGGGATCTCGATTTTTTCAAATCCCAAACACCGGGTATTTAAAATAGGAATCATGATTGTATCCTCAATAATAATACAATTGCCCAACCAAAATTAAACTATTATTTTTTCTTTTAACTTCAGATACTGGATTAGTGTTTTTATGCAAAAGCATTTCCTACATGCAAAGGATCGCATAGACCAAAGAAACAAACCAAAAACACTTCAGTTGCTCAATACATTTCGATACCCTCTAGGACCATTTTTTTCTCTACCGTAGTATTTTTTACTCTTTTTAATATTTTTTTTTTTTGTACATATCTTTTTTACTGTTTTTCTTTATTTCCTGAGATTCATTCTGTTATTTTAACAATTGTATTAATAGGATATTAATTTCGGATTTTTTTTGGTTGGCACAATGGAAAAATTAAAAATTACACTCTTATTGATGTGAGAGGCCATTTTTTGAAATAAAAACACTTAAATATTTGAACTGTCAAAAATAGAAAACAAGCTGTTAATGATGTGACAATCAATAATATTTTTCAAAATGCCGAATAGAAGTGTTAAAAGTGAATTACTGCATTTTTAATGGAAATTGATAATATTTATGAAAATATCGGTATATAAAGATAATTTCTCCAAAAAACAATGCAATATAAATTTTGAAATATTGTTTTTTAGAAACTTTTACATCAGATGATGATTTAGCAACTGAGGAAATGACCGACAATTTGGTGGAAGAAGAATTGAACATTCTGTATGATGATTTGAGCGTAGTAATGTTTTTGAGGCGTGGAATCGAGTACTTCGTTCCCAAATCTAAGGTATGGTGTGAGAATATTCTTTCCCAGTTCGATGACAACCGATTTCGTCAAATGATGCGATGCAATAAAGATTTTTTCCACCATCTTGTCTCACTTATATGTTCTAGTGATGAATTTTATCATAAAAATGCATGTAAGCAATTCAGTGTCGATTTTCAACTTGGAGTTCTATACAGATTAGGGGCTTTAGGAGAAAGGCCAAGTATTCGTAAAACAGCAACAATTTTCGGTATTGTAGATGGGGGCACTATACAAAATATAACAAAACGGGTTATTTCGGGCGTTTCTGGAATGGAAATTTATTTTTTGGTCCGATAGAGACGAAAGAACGCATATTGTGAAGGAGACGGTTAGTGAATTACCGCACTGTATTGGTTACGTAGATGGCACAGAATTTAAATTGGCCGAGACACTTATTCATAACCCTTTGGATCATTTTTTTTCATAGAACTTATTTTTAATTTTTGCTTCTTAAAAAATTACATTTGAATTAAGTGAGAAAAAATCAATTTTTAAATATAAATGTCACATGATTTTTAAGATCATAGTTGTATAATTCAGGGTTTTACATAAAGAGATGTAATTTTTCTTACTTTGAAAAACAAATTAACGATTTTCTTATAAGTGGCAACATCATTTCGTTTGACGTTTATAGTGGAAAATTACAAATTTTTATCCAGATTTTTTTACACTTGTTTATAGGTTGTTAAAAATACAACTTTTGGTAGAAATTTTTTACTTATGTTTGTTGTAACAAAAGTTGCATTTTTCCACTTATCTATTTTTCCAACTACACTACAAAAAAACTGAAATGAATACCCTTAATATGTTATTATTTTATTTATTATCTCAATTAAAATAAAATTAAAAAGAAAAAAAAAATTATTTTCAGGGTGATAAAATAACGATATATTCTTTTTGTCTTCCAAATGAATAATTAGTGATATCTTCTAGTTTTCTCCCAAATAATTATTTTGCAATATCGCGAATTTATCTTTCAGAAGTGTTGGTTTCGTATTATTTGGAAGTATCGCTTTGGATCTGACAATTTTTCCCAAATGTTTGCAGGGTAACAATTTACAAAAATTTTGTAACTAAAAATTGTTAGAAATCAAATTTGAATTTTAATAAATATTTTTAATTACTTAAATTTTTGTGATACTTTTTTTTGTGTATACAGCTTTTTCTTTAATAAAACGAAGATTATACCGCTAATTTTCTCTTATTAAGAGAATTAGTTCTAATTACTTTGATGTTTAAAATATTTTGTGTTTGTAATTTGTAGTCACAATAAAAAATTTTGTGTTTGAGTGAATATCAAAACTCATATAAAAAACTTTGGCAAGAAAATCGTAGAAAAAACATTATCTAAAATACAATCAAATTCTTTTCAGATTCTTTATAGATTTTTTTTATGATACGAATATCATAAAAGCATCCCGAGACTTTTTAAGGAATCATGCCTTAGAATCTTAGTGGTAAACCCTCAGATAAAACGCAGATAAACGCAGTGTGTATATTGCCGAAGTCAATTAAGCTTATATTTTATTTTCTTTATTTGTCACTCTCGAGAAATTAGAAAATTTTTAAATAAACAATAGCTGCATTCAAAAAGTCAACCTAAGAAAATTTTTAAAGATTTACAAAAACCAATAAAACTTTTGAACACTTACATTCCATAGGAGGACCCCCTACCTAGTAACATAATTTGTTTAAATAAGAGAATTCTTCAATACTTTCAAGAAATGACTTGCTTCTACTAAGGTTCTTCAACTTTTTAATTTTTTTGATATATCAAATAAGTTACAAAATTCCATGTATTTTTTAACGAAACTTTTTAAGAAAAGAAAATGTTCGAATTGTAAGCAACTTTCTATTATTATTTTAGAAGATAAGTAACGTCATAGTGCTTGTTAGAAAAATACCTAGCCACGTGTTTGATTGCTAAGATTTCCTTTTTATTTTTTGCCCAAAGTTTTAAGATTTTGAAGTTAAAGAAAAATAACGGAAAAAATCTATATGCCAAATTTAACCGGTTAATCGATCTATTTTAACCGATTATTCTGGTCGATTAATTATTTGAGTTTTAAATTATTTGTTTCGACGTTAAATGTAATCGAGAAATCGGTCAATCGATTAACCAAATTGGAAACACTAGTATACATACATGCATTTTTAGCTGACAATAGATCTAATCAGAAAGCGAAGTTTTAGAAAAGCTAGAGCCTCTAAGCAGAGTTTTAATAAAAAACCTATTAAAATATATATTTTTCTCCTTAGCAATGAAACACGTGACAAGGTTTATTCCTAACAAGCACTATGACGTTACTTATGTTATTAAATAATAATATAAAGTTCCCCTACAAGAATAGTGACGGTTATATGACCGGTATATGCAAGAGTGAGTGCATATATGCAAGAGTGAAATGGCAGATATTTTATTTTGTTAATGTGTTAGTTTCAGTCATCAATTTGTTGTAGGGTTGCTTTAAGTTCGAAAACTATACTTTCTAAAAAAACAGTTTCATTTAAATTATATGAACAAATTTATAAAAACTAAAAAATAAAATAGAATTTTTTTTCTTATTTGATTTATCAATAAATTTTGACTTCAGAAGAATTTAGTTGTTTAGTCAAAAATATTTAGGAATTCGCCTATTTGAATTCTTAATTGCACAAACCCAGAAAAATCGGTGAGGACTTGTCAGGCATATGCGTGATTTTTATATCTTTTTTAATAGATAACCTCTTTAACTCTACAGCTGAGCGCCCCGGTGGGCTAGTTGGTAGCGTGCTAGCTTATCAGTGCGGGGGTCGTGGGTTCAATTCCCACTAGAGGCTCTGAGCTGTTTTCGCTACAACGAGCCGAAGACCTTTGTTGCTAGTGCTGGGTTAGGGTATTAACATATAATTTGTAATTATATGATTAATAAATAAAATAAATAAATAAATAACTCTACAGCTTAATCCAGGTAGTGAAAGAGACAGGGAACAGTCGCAGTTCTATAAAACTTTGTTTGTGAATTTCGCAAAAACTACTCAAAACAAATTTTTAAAAATTTTTTTTGAAGGCAGCTGTTGTTTATTTAGCCATTTTTTTATTACGGATAGTGTCATATTAAGAAAATAAAAACCAACTTTATCGACAAAATGCCCCACTTCGGTAAAACACTAACACCGCTTTTTTAAGGGTTTACTTCCAATGAACACTCTGACATTTTCTTTTTTAAGAGTCGTAAGATTCCTCTGAAAAAAAAAATCCAAGATTATAAGGCATGATTCTTCAAAAAATTTCAGGATGCTTTGAATTGTCCTAAACAAACACTGTAGAAACCAATTTCATCAAAAAGCAGCTCTTTGTGTTCTTATTGATGAAAGAAATACATTTATTTTGCATTAAACGAATAATCGCCAATTTTCCGATTAATCGACCATTCATTTTCGAATAATGACCCAACCGATTATCCGGCAGGGTCGAATAATTGGAAACACTAGTGTAAGCCGAGACTTAAACATGAAATAAAAAATTTTATTTTCATATAGCACGAAAAGAAACGTGAATGAAAAAATAAATGAATGTTTAAATGAGACTGCTCGTGAACATTTTCTTGATAATATTCATGATACCCTTCATAATAATATTCATGATACTCTTCGTGATACTGTTCATGATACAAAGTCATTTTCATTCTTGCAATACTTTCATGTAACTTTCGTGAATAAAATTTTTATTATTTTTGTTCATAATAAAAGTTAAAGTAAAAATTAAAAAAACTAAAAATAATTAGATTTTTTTTGAATTGAAATTTATATTGAAAGTGAATCAATTAATTGAATAATTTAAAATAGTTTCCAATTTTCGGTCTTAATTTCATATTATTAACATGTATGTGGACAATATTGAAATACTATTTTATTAAGATTTTGTGTTAAAAATAAATTATTAAAAAAAAATCGTAAATACACATTATTAAACCCATCGAAATTGAGGTGAGAATGAAATAAAGAAAACTCGTTTTCGAATGGTCTGAAATATTTATAATAAAATAACATACAGAAAAAATACTGGAAGAATATTGTATAAGTTCTATGTAATTGTACAACTACATAAGTTCCACGTTAGTTTTTCATTTCAAAAAGGTTTCATCTTACACATGAAAATTTTCAAATTATTTCACCTTAGAAAAAATATTTTTTACCATGACACTGACACCATTTGACACACACTCTTTATTACAGAATTATTACTGATATGTAGTGACTTTTTTTTTTTTTTGTTCTTAATTAACTAAATTGTTATTTTTATCTATAGAACGTTAGAATATTTTTAATGAAACAAGTTGCCTTTTTTCAGAATTGTACTGCCTTTTTTCTCGATCTACTCTTTTTGTAGATTTCTTATTTGGTAACACTAGGTTATGTTGTACAGTTATATACTGTTTCCAGATCACGAATCGTCGCAATTATTTTTCAACAAAAAATCTCAATAAAATATTTCAATATTGGCCACACATACATATCGCAGTTGATCAACAAGAGAGTAATAACACAAAATTTTTAAAATTTCACTTTTTGCAAGAAATCAATTAAAAACATCAATATCTATCTACTGTAAAAATTTCAACTAGTTGCAATTACTCTTTCATCTCGAAAAGCACATTTGAGACCATTTGACTACCTTTATATCAACAAAAAGGTATTATTTTGAGTTAAAACAAAAATTGAAATAGAAATGAATCGTATATTTTCATAAAAAATTTATTATTTTGATTTGAGTCTTTATTCTTGAAAAAAAAAATCAAACTGTTTCATTAAAATTTTGTTGTATTTTGAGTTGATACTGTTTTATTGATAAAATTTGTTTAACTGTATGATTTTAACTCGAAATGTGACTCTTTTTTTGATAAAAATGTTGAAATTTTTTTTGAGTTGTGACCCTTTTCATAAAATATTTCAATATATTAGTTATAACAATTTTCATGATATCGTGTTTATAATAAATTTACTTTAACATAACTTCTTGCTGATAACGAAATCAATTGCTCATTGCAGTAATAATGAAAATATTGAAATATAAAAAATTGTATTATATATAAAATTATATTTTATATTGTACGAACAAGCAATAGTTACTTAAAATTTAATATGACGTGTCCAAACATGCAACACTATTCCGCGTTTTTGCGTTTAGAGGATATACATAGTGACAATAATAGTTATAGCTCTGCAGATCCATTCAGCGATGATTCGAATGACGATTTCAATCCGTCGTTGGTAAGTCAAAGCAGTATTTCGGACATAGAAATGCAGAAAGCGGTTGACGGAAGAAAAAAACGTACTTTTTTTTATCTTTTACACTTATTATTGATTTAGTTTATCCTCTATTTATTCGGAAAGGCTTCCTCTGTCGGAAAATAAGAAAAAGGATCTTAAGGAACTTGTAAAAAAAATATATAATCTCAAAACATATTTATGAGTTGTATTACAAAAATTTAATAAATACTTAATTTAAACACTTAATAATTGTTGTTAACTTTATACATAATATGTATATTATCATTTAATAAAGACTACTCGTAGTATATCTAAAATTAAGAACATGTATTCAAGATTAAAAAAAAAATGTGGAGTTAATAGAATATCATAACAACGTAAGATAAATTTTTTTTCGAACATTGAAACCGAAAAATCAAAATCATTTATAATTTTTTCAGTCTATAGATTAATTTTCCATAAAGGGTAAATACCTTTAATTAAATTTGATATTGAATATGTATGATTTGTGTAAACCGGGACCAGAGGGTCAATTCTCGTTCTGTGAAACGGTGAAATGAAAAGTTTTTCACGTTTTCATAGTACTTTTGATTCGCGTTCTGTGAAAAAATGTAAAGAAATATCAAAACGTTTTCGTATGAAAAAAAAAGTGGAACGAAACAAGATTTTTTCACGATTGCACAGCACTGGCGATTCTTGTTTTGTGTAACAGTGCAAACAACTGTCAAAATATTTTCATATGAAAAAATTGTTTACACAGCCTATTTATAAGTGAAATAAACATGGAGAAGATTGTAAGAGGAAAACGTGACAGCGAAAGCCAAAAGGAGTATTTAGTTAATTATTAAAAAAAGCATGTGGACATTGCAAACGATAAGTAAGTAGTCTAATTGCCATAATCACACTTATTAATCCCATATTTACAGATTTGTAACTGCAAATGGTGCCAAATTTAGAGACGAAAAGTTTAACGAATTAGCGGCGAGCCTTAACAGTTTAGTGGGACCCAAAAGGACAGTGAAAAATGGCAAAAATATGGCATATTTATTTATAGTTTATTTATATTCTTTATGAAATTTTTTTTTCTTTAAGTAATATTAGACTTCATACGCGCACCAAATATAGTTCACTTAAAGTAAGCCGACATAAATCCATGAAGTGCTTGTCGGTTGTCATCTCGAATGGATTGTGGTCAGCACGAATTATGCGTCTCAGCACTCTCAAAAAATTCCTATAAATTATTAAATTATTTACTGCAATGAAATGCTTGTAACATCATTGTCTTACCTTTGTTCATCCGGAATTTTTCGATACAATTAATCCATATATTTTTATATAATTATTTAAAATAAATTTTACGAACTTAATTCGATTTTGTTTACGTTTTTCTCTGTTTTGACATTTGCTTTAAATGTTGGATAACACAGTTACAAAATTTTCATGGGTACAGTGCGAATGAAACAATTTATTTATAATACATACGAGAATCGCAATTTATGGTTTTGTGAAAAGTTCGAGTGAAAAGTGCTTATGAAAACGAAAATGAAAAGTTTTTTTCACTTCACATTATCACAGAACGAGAATTGACCCTCAGTTGTTTAAGTTTCATTTTTCATATCATGCATGAGAAGAAAAATATTAGATATACCACAATGAGAAAATAAAATGTGAGTATTAGAAGAAATTATTATAAATGAAAATTTTTCATTGCAAAATGAAACATTTTAATATTTTTCATTCGTCTGGATAAAAACACCAAATACGGACTCTGTTTTTTTTTTCACTTCGCACCAACAACACGGAAACCTGAATGCGTGGCTTACAAGAACCGAAACTTTATTACTCGATTTCAAATCATTTTCAAATACTATATTATTTGCTAAGACCTGAGGGTCAATTCTCGTTCTGTGATAATGTGAAGTGAAAAAAAACTTTTCATTTTAGTTTTCATAAGTACTTTTCACTTTACTTTTTCACAAATACTCATTTTCTGATTCTCGTTGATATTGTGAAAAAAGTGTTTCATTCCATATGGTGCTATGAAACTTTTGCAACTATGCTAAGAAAATTTGTAAACAAACGTCAAACTATAAAAAAGAATAAACAAAATATGTCGGGATTAATAATTTTATTTGAATTATCCCAAATAAATCGGGTTGAACAAAGGTAAGAATATGCTATTGACAACTTCTTATTGCACTAAATATTATTTAATATTTTATAGAAATTTTTTAAGGGTGATGAGACGCACACTTCGCGATGGCCAAAATCCATTCGAGATGACAACTGACGAGCATTTCATGGATTTATATCGCTTTCCTAAAGCATTGTGCTTGGAATTAATAGAAGAATTAATACCATTTTTGCCAAACTCAAGTCGCAAACACGCTATTTCAAGTAATGTTACAGTATTAAGTGCTCTGCGTTTTTTTGCAACTGGAAGCTTTCAACGAAGTGTGGGGCAAGATAGTTTATCAGCTTTGTCTCAAACGTCTGTAAGTAGATGTGTGCAAGTGGTTGCTACCGCGTTAAATAAAATAGCACATAAGCATATAAAGTTTCCCAAGCGCGAAGAGTTCCCAGCACTGAAAATAAAATTTATGGAAAAATACCAATTTCCTGGGGTAATAGGCCTAATAGACGGAACGCATATTAAAATATCAGCTCCAAAGCATGAAATAGAGCACGTTTACTATTGCCGAAAGGGTGGGCATTCCAAAAATGTGATGTTAATTTGCGATGCGGATCACATTATTCTAGCCGCTAATGCTCAATTTGGAGGTACGGCCCATGATTCTTATGTATGGCGTCGCTCCCGAGCTTGCAGAACTTTGGAGGAACTTTTTGATGGAGGTGAACGAAATTTTTGGCTTCTAGGCGATAGTGGCTATCCATTGCAGGTAATAATTTTTATTTTTCTTAATTTAATAGATAATTATAATTTTTAATTTTAAAATAGCCTTGGCTGATGACACCAATTATTGCAACGTCTACTGCACCTGAAGAGCGCTACAACATAGCACACAAGTCAACTAGAGCTCTTGTGGAAAGATGCATTGGCATACTGAAAAGTAGGTTTCGGTGCTTGTCAAAGGAAAGAGCTCTTTTCTACAGCCCACCAAAAGCAGGGCTTATTATCAACGCTTGCTTGGTTCTACACAACTATTTAATTCGTAGAAAAGTGCCGTACCAAGAAATTTATTTAGAGGATTCTGAGGAAACAGAAGAGTATGGTAGCACCTCGAATGTTTCTACTTCTAATATATTAAATATTGCAAAAAGGCAACGTTCGCAAATTGTTCTGGACGCTTTTACTAATAATATACAAATATGAATTTTTAAAACACATTTTATTTTAGATTTTATTTCATTAAATGTTTTCCAGTCTTCTTATAGTTAACATTATGTTCATTATCACATTTTGGTTTATAAATTAAATTCATTATTCAGATACTTTTAAATACATACTAATAAAAATAAGAACTATTCTAAATTACCAAAAAAAAAAACGACTATAAAAATGTTAAGGTACATATGTCATACATTTCAGAAAAAAGTTTATTTTCTTTATGTGCACATGCAAAATATCAATATGGATGTATATAAAAACATATAAACACCAAATATCAGCTCATAATTTAAATCCCAAGTACATACTTACTATTTCAATTTAATTTTTTTCATACAAAATGTATGGGAACATACATACTAATTTTTTTTTTAAATTTCTAATGCTTCACCTCTGTTGAAATTTTGAAAAGCCTGGAGTTTCCTCTCTGATCCAGCAAAAATGAATTTAAAATCGCGATAGACTAAGCATTAAAAATTTTTAAAAAAGTAAATTTATTCCCATAAATTTTGGGAAAAAATAAATTAAAGTAGTAAGTATGTACCTTGGATTTAAATTTGGAGCTGATTTTTCGTACGTATATATGTTTTTATCTATATTGTTATTTTGCGTCTGAACTTGAATAAATAAACTTATTGGATAAGAATTTCCCTAATATACATACTATAATTTAGTTAGTTTTATCCAAAATTTCAAATATTTCTTGTAGCTTTGCAACAATACTTTCTTTAGCCTGGGTATCGGCTTTTATTGCCTCTGTTTGTGTTTTGGTTGCTTCTAACTGCTCTCTTAGAACTGCGATTTGTTCGCGTTTTAGATTGTTGGCCATTTCCAATTCACCAATCTTCCTTTCTTCAATTAAAAAAAAATTTTCAAATTGCGGTGTTTCCGGCTGTGCTCTTCTTTTTTGTCTTTTTGATCGGGTTGCCGCAATACCTCTTATTGTTGTTGAACCTGGGATATTACCACCCGTGATTATGCTTGAAGTGGTTGCAATATCTGCTGCTGTACTTCCTGCTGCATTACAACTATGTTCACAGTCTCCCACAGTTACTTCTAGCGACTGTTCAAGATAGTCATCGAGACTTTGAACTAAAAGTACATTGGAACAATCCAATGTCGAGTTTGGTTCAAACCCAACTTCCGGCGTATCATCGCCGTCGACTGCTTCAACAGTCGTTATTTTAATTATACGTTCTTCCAGGGGTGATAGTGATTTTACCCGGCTCAAACCATTTATGCCGCTTCTTTGTTCGGCTTGCTTTATTGCACTATATTTGGTGCGCGTATGAAGTCTATCATTGAAAAGAAAGCAATACATATATATCATAAAAATATATACAATGTACATCAACCAAAATAAATACACATACCTTAAATCATTCCAATACTTCCTCCATTTTGCACCATCCTTTTGGGTGCCACCTAGAGAATTAAGGGTCGCTGCTACTTCCCTCCACTTTTCATCTCTATATTTGGCACCATCTGCGGTCACAAACCTAGAAATTCGTTATTAACAAAAGTTTATTTATAATTATTAATAAAACTTCATACTTATCGTTTGCAACGTCAACATTTTCCTCTAAAAAATTAATTAAAAATTCTTTTTGGTTTTCACTGGCGCGCTTTCCTCTTGTTATTTTCTCCATGGTTTTCACTATTTAATAATTTGTGTAAAAAATCTTTTCAAATGAAAAGATTTTGACAGTTAATTGCACTGTTTCACAAAACAAGAATCGCCATTGTTGTGAAACGATGAAAAAATTTTGTTTCGTTCCCCTTTTTTTTCATATGAAAATATTTTGACATTTCTTTACATTTTATCACAGAACGCGAATCAAAAGTACTATGAAAACGTAAAAAAACTTTTCATTTCACAGTTTCACAGAACAAGAATTGACCCTCTGGCTTGATAAATATAGCTTTTTAAATATAATTGCCATGATTTCATAGTTTTGCTGACCGCCTGGAGCAATTGCTTAACTTTTTGGCTCTATTGCTTAAAATATAATCTTATTTTTTTTATTAGCAGAAACTTTAAACCCCTATAAGAATTGTGTTTTTTAAAAGAGGAACTAATGTCCTTTAACACCATATTCATATTTTTTGTTCAGTATTTCTTTTTGTAGTTCATATTGTATTTCTAGTTTCCTAGAAGCAACCATTTATTTAAATTTGAAATTATCATAACTTTTGTATTTGTCTACAGATATTTTTTAAATATATTTTTCTGACTTTCAAACCCAATATTCACCTTATGCTACCTGTTTCATAAAAAATGTTTTTGGGCCTTAAAAGCAAGCCTCCAAAAAAGTACTTTTTTTCATAATCAAAATCGTTTTACAATTTTTTTTTAATCATTAAAAAATAAAGCATTTCTGAAAATATTAAAACCCTTTTTAAATCTTTAACAAAAATCATCGGTTATTTATTTTATTTCGTTTTACATAAGAAAAAAATCAAATATGCCTTCAACAGGAATAATAAAATGCATTTCCAGGGATAACGGGAAATGACGATAAAAATATTTTATTTTTGGTTAATATGGTTTATTTTGATTAGTTGTAATAATATGGAACTAGTTTAGGTTGTATTTGATGAAGATCAAATCATTTAAAATAATTAAATCAAAAAAATACAATATAATTTATATTTTATACAGTTTCTTACTACTTGTAACGCCAATAAGTCTAAAAATTTTATTACACAGCAATATTGACACGTTACGTATGTAATGTAAATAGTAACTAAATAAAATAGATCAATAAAGTTCATTAACAATACAAATTTTATTTGCTCCCCCAGTCATAATTCATAAATAAAGCGATATAATTAAAAAAACAAAAAAAGTAAAGTCCAATTGGGGGCAATACAAATAAACAATTTAGGTTAAATAAATATTCCAAGAGATTTAAACGAAATACATTAAGCCAATTTATTCCTATAACGAAAAGACTTGACCAATGCAGACATTTGTATTCTTAGATGAACAAATTGGGGATATCTATTAAACGAAGGGAAATGTTATTGACGGTCTACCATTTTTCATTACTCTGTGTAACATAATCAAATTATGATATTTAATAAAAGTTTTAAACGAATATACAAGAAAACGTTGAACATAACCTTTTAGAATAAGTAAGACATTTGATTAAACATTAGAGGAAGAGCCATGATAAACATTTACAAAAAGTATTTCACAAAAATTGTAATTTTTATAAATTGTGGTTCAAACAAGGTAAACAATTAAGTTTTGGAACAGATACCGTCACAAATTTCAAATATGCTAACTGCTTTTGAAATAATCCTCAATTTTATAAGTCAACTTATAATTGTTTTGTCCACTGTATTGAGCTAGAGTAATTAATGTATTTGATTTGGTTAACCAAATATATTCAGTATTATATATAGCAATATTTATTGATTCACTCACCTGTAAATATTTTCCCCTAAATTTACTGGTCATGGTGAATTCTTGCCAACACGACCACTGACGACCCTCACAATGTATAGCCGCCATAGGTGGATGGTGGGAAACTTGTTCGGCTATAACACGCCAACCCAAATCATCCATACGATCACATTCAAATGTTTCACCCAACAAAGGATTAAAAGGTTTACCGGTGCGATTTGTGGTAGTAGCATAAGAGCTTGCCGTAAAGGCCGCCAAATAAGCCAATTGTTCACATTCATCGGTACACTTAGCAGCAGCATCTAATATATCCGAATATTCATAATCCTCGGTAAGACGTTGTAACATTGACAATGGTTCATTAAAATTCACGGGCATTGGTATTTTGGACAACTCTTTGCCTATGCAATTTTTCATAATAGACCACAGATTAAGTGGATAATGAGGTTTATCGGGAACACGAGTACGTCTTTGCCTAACGACCTTTGAAGAGCTGGCAACTTCAGAAACTTTGGGATTGTGGCCACCGGGTTTATTAGGATCTCTACCACCACCCCCACTACCAGAGCCCCCACCAAAGCCCTCACCTGGATTAGGATTGTTTGGATTATTAGATGATGACGATGAAGATGAATCTCGACCACCATCATCGCTGTTTTTACCTGAAACCTTAATGCGACGCGAATCACCACCAGTGGGTGCAGACCTATCTGGTTGATCCATTTCCTCTCTGCCTTCCATTACACAGACCTGCTGCGGAAACGCATGTAATTTTGTCATATCAGCTTCTGAGGAGGAGGTGGAACTACATTGTTCTGTTTGTTGTTGTTTAGTTATCATGCTTCCGGGCATTTTCATTATAAAGGCTCCGGCATCAGAACCATTTTGCGGCGAATCTTCTTCGTTGTTAGTTGTTTCTTCAGCATCGAAAAATTCCGTTTCATCATCGGAGGCAAAATTACAATTCTGCTGGATGTCAGAGTCGCATAGTTGTGGTGCAGCTAGCGGTGGATTGGGTACCACTTTATTGTGTTGCACCAAACTGGCTGCTTGCTCTAATTGGGTATGCTGTTTGGCCAATTGTTCGACAATTTCTTCTAAGCGCTTCCTAGCCTCACGCTCATGTTCCAAGGCCTTTGACCACTTGTGACCCTGTGATTCTGCGGAACGCAAATAATCATTGCATGCATTTATCATTGCTTTTGCCGTTATGCGAAATAGTGTTGCGCGTTCATTAACAATTTTAACCCGACTGGCAACAGTTTCCTCATCGCTAGCCGTCGTGTTTATTGATTTCAATTCATTGAGAGCAACTTGGAGAGCGACGCCATGTTTATTTATCAAATCATAACATGTGCGTAGACTCTCCAAACGATCGGTGAGATCGCGCACAACGGTCGTTATCTCTTGGCTGGGTACGACTTGATACGTTTCTTTCTCCTCCTCCTCTTCACTTTCCATTGCGCGTATGGCTTTCACTTTGGCCAACTCCAGAGCGGTAACCCATGATTGACGTTCTACCTCGTTGGCAGTCTTAATGTGAAATGTTTGAGTGCCACCGTTCGATACGACAAAGGTGCAAGAGTCGACGGTGTGGATGAGAGCACCGTGAAGAGAAATGGTACCACGACATGTATGATTCATTTCGGCCTGATTGCGGTAATAACTGAGAACACCATTAGATAATACGAACCAGCGTTTTTGATAACCCTTTAAGTAATTGGTCCACTTTAAAAGCCAACCTTTCTTCTCCGGGTCATTGTTATGTTCGTTATCGTTGCCTGGTGTCAATTTAGCTATGGAAACATCTGTCATTATCACACCACCACCACTTGACCAAAAAAACTCAATTACACTTGTCGTGAATACACGTTTGAAATTTTTTTTTTGTTTTTAATTATAAAGAAAAAAGTTATTGTTTGTTGGAATTTAAAGCTTAATTGTTGTTTTTACTTTCTCCACTACACAATTTATTAGACTTCGTTAACAATTCATGAATTTCCCCAATTTTTTTTACAAGAAATGAAATTATAAAATTAAAACATAAAAATTAACACGATTGATTATTTTTTTATATTATTAAAGCCACGTACTTATTTTTCTTACATCGAGTATAAAAAATTAAATAAAAATTTAACCAGTCACAAAAAATTGCAAAAATCAGTTTTTTCTACGATGTCACTTTTTTTTTTTTATTTAACCCCTATATGCTCGTCGATTCAACTCTCACTCTCCAATTGGATTCTTTCGTTTTCTCCGTTAAGTTATTAATATTTTTTTCATTTTTCACCATTTCTCGTACATTTTAATTAAACTAAATTTCTTTAAAAATATGACTATTTAAATTTGTTATTATTAATCCTATACAATTTTGATTAATTTGTTTCATTTTTTAAAAACGCAAAAGGAAAATGTCCCCATATTTTTGCTTTATTCAATTTTCTTTGCAAAATCTGTGTGCCTTAAATTTTTTTGACAAGTGATTCAATAAAATCCACTGATGCCAAACATCTTATAAAAATATATCGTTAGACCAATAAAAAACCGCTAGAAAATAGCTGTGTTTTTGAAGCAAGTTGTATTATGTCATTTTCTTATAAATTTAATATCAGCCAACGTTTAGTGTTAACGCTTAACGCGACTTATGTCAAATTTATATGGGAATGACACAAGCCAACGTTGATAGCTTACCACATAAACACAGTTGTTGTAAAATAATACAAAAATAGCAAAATTTTTGGAAATTAACAAATTTTGCTTAAAAATTTAGTGATAAATCGTTTAAGATTAATTTTACAATACTGACAAAGAAATATATTTATAATAAAAACTAAACAAGTAAGTATATAAGCTCACTGTTTTGTTCATTTCGCAATTACAAATTATTTAACCACTGTAAATATACTTTAAAATGGGCTTATTTAATTGATGCGAAAAAGTTTCAGCAGAATTTCGCAAATTTACTTCAATTAATGAGAAAATAGCTAAATTGGCAACAATGATAAAGTCATAGGGTCTCATTTGCTGAGAGCATTCTTTTTCTTTGTTTATACTCTTTATCTCTATAATTTATCAATTTAATTTAAATCATTAGCAATAGATTAAACAAATTATGTATTATTAAATTTAACATGAATAGTTTTTTTATTAAAAAATGTACTGTTCAATTCAGAGAGTTTTAACAATCAGAATTCCTAGCCGACCACGCTGTTTGCGATGAGTCGCCGTTGACCAGCTATATTTTATATCCGCCGTCGGACAAAAATAAATATAATTTTAGCAATAAGAAGAATACCTAGGCAGAATAGAACAACTGCAAAACCTGCTCGTTGCCAGGATTTTAATATGTCTGAAATTATCGTGTTGTTACTTTTCGGAAATGAGTACCCAAAATTAGAAAAATTACCCGTATTCTCATTAATCTGGGGAATGGCATTGTCATATCCTTTTTTTTTATGACATTGCCATTCTATATTCTAATAAGAAAAAATGCAGGGTTGTAATTTGAGTACTATTTCACAGTGGGCAAAAACAATATGAAAAACTAAAAATTCAAGTGCTTTCAAATTTGCTTGAATTTAATTCTATATAAGGTTTGTTTTTTTCGAATTTTATACCTATATCTATAACTACTTGTAAAAAAACGACTGTCCCAACTTACCTGACTTTTCTTTATTTTTTGTAAACATATACAAATACTTACACATTATTCATTTGTTAGCTTTTGTAGTTTTTAATATTTTATCAAATTAAAAACACAAAAATTTCAAATATTTTTATGACAAATATTTTTGTTTATATTTAAAAGAGAAAAGCAAAAAATTTCCAAGACTAGGCAGCATTTTTATACATTCTTAATTTTTAGTAGCTATATTTATAACTACTTAGCAAGTTTATATCTACTTAAATTTGTATGGAATATTTATAAAAAATTCGAAAAAAAATTTAATAAATGATTTTTTCTAGTAAAAATCCAGTTCGACTTTTTACTTTTTTTTGTCAATACTTAAAATACAAACACGAACATATATGAAACTTCTTCTAAAAAACGGATTTCTTTCATTGATTGTAAAAAAATACTCAAAATTGCATTTGTTTTAAGTCTAAACCTTTTCTATCATTCTCTTTCGGAGTTGGATCGCTAGCAGAAAAAGGAGAGACAAAATACATTAAGATGGACACATTCATCCGTCAATATCCCTCTCCTCAAAATATATCAAAATAATTAGTTTTATTGAAAAATATTGCACAAAATAAAGCTTTAATCGAGTTTTCATTGGCTTGATTAAGGCTTGAAAATAGGGCTTGAATACAAGTTTTTTGTGCGTTGTATAAAATTGAACTACAATTCAATGCTTGAATTAAAGCATGTTGCCCTGTTATGTTCGACTAAAATTTAAGTACCCGTTTTTCAGCATTATGCTATTGATTTATTAAAATTAAGGAATAATTCAAGGCTTGAAATAGAAAAATACGACTGGAATTAGTCTTGAATTCAGCAAAATTATTTATTGGGCATGGTCTATCTAATTTAACCCGTTAAGACCAAATGCACCCATAGTTATAATGTCAAATTTTACAATATCGAATTTCGAAACAGTTGGTGCATAAGAGCTGTTTCACACTTGCAATTGAAAGAGATGTCTTACATTTTTTTAATCTTGATTTTAAAATATCCTTTTTGACGCATTTTTTTATTTTTATTGAATTTTCTACGCCAGATTTCATTTGGACGTTAATGGGTAAAGTCATCTGTTTTTTGTATAGTATAAGTTTTGACAGGTAAAACTAGCAACCCAAAAACTAGTTTTTGCTCAGTCTAAATATAGTGAGGATATTCACGATCGTGATTTGCCCACGATGCAAAAAATCTCAAACTGCAATTTGCATTTTCTCAGCCCATTTCACAAAATGTATGGGAAATGGACCGTTTCATGTACAAAAACTTGTTAAAATGAAAATGTTTCCGCATGCCACTTCGATGGGTCTTTTAACATGTTAACGACTCGAAACATACATCGAGGCTGGTCAAAGATTTCATAGAAGAGAATGGAGTTCAAGTGCTTGATTGACCGACTTGAACCACATTAAATACCTTTTTGGAATTTTGAAGTTGTTGCCAAAGTTAAAAAAAATGAAGGATATAAGAAATATTAAATTGTTGCTTCTGTTTTGCACACATTTTTATTTATAAAGGCTGTTTATTTTAGAGGTTGAGGACTATTTTTTAAAATAAAACACATACAGACTTACGAAATGATTTATTATACATTTTTATTTGATAAATTATTATTTGGCATTTAGTATTAAAAAATAATATTGGACAAATTGGATTTATTGATATCTTTAACGTCCCACGTCATCGCACTAAATATGCTCTTAATAGTACGTTAACACGCACGTTTATTCATCTTAATCAAATTAATTTTGATCTTCAACAAAATTGCGAATCTAAATCATTTGTAGAGTTTTGCACGCCAAAATACAAATTTAAGTTATTTCTTAATACAGTTTTAAAATAATTAAGCTTTATTGTATTTAGTATTTTAAGTAGGTATTTTTGTACTATATTTTTTAACATATTTAATCATAGTCTGTTAGGAATTTTGTTTCCATAGACTGAATAAAAATCAAATGAAATGTGTACCACAACCACCTTTTTTAAAGCGCATTCAGAAGGAGAAATTTTCAATTTTTAATTCGGTTAAAAGTGACAGCCAAAAATTTATTTTTTCCCATTATGATAAAATAACGCACAGACAGATTATCAATGACATATGTCAAACAGTGATTTGCAAAATGAGATACAAAAAATAAACTCCACATAAATTGTATGGTACATATTTTTTGGTATATCTATCCCTTTCTTTGTAGTAATTTACTGCAAATTTTATATTTCCCTTTACTCATTTTCTAGTCACCATTTTGATTCAAACAGCTGTTTCCTGTCTGGGTAGTCTGTGATAAAATAACGTTACCCTAATGATTTCTCAGATAACCTAGAACAAAAAAAATGACTTCCATTTGACAGTTTATTCGTTTTGCAAAAAAATAACGCCATTTACAGTCTAAAAAATATAAAAATTAATTTTAATGATGAGACTTAAATAATTAATTGCCATTAAATATAATTTCAATTGGAATAAAAATGTGTTTTTTTTAATTTCATTTGTGTTTTATTTTAAATAAAAGTTCTCTACCTTAAAAAAAACCCTACATCTATATATTAGTTTATGTTTGTTTTTATTTATGTAAGACACTTGAGTATGAAAATAAATTATAAAAAATTTGTTTTTTCGGAGTTTGAAATTTTTATTTTGCACAACACTGTATGTAATGCCTTGCAATAAAAAATTACGAAAAGATGTTTTGGTATATACAGTGATGCGCAAAATAAAGGCAGCAAAGCATACATTAATCTTTGAAAAAGATTTTGATTGGACTTTACCTAATATTGAATAGAGTGTGTAGGAAACATATACATTAGAATTAAAATTCGCAATCTCCACAATGTTCCCCCTATTTCTTAATGTCTAAAAACTCTCTGTCCCAAGTTTCAGGAAAATCCGTTTATATATAGAGGTAGCACAAAAAGTTAGCTTTTAATAAGAACTAGTAATTTGTTGTTAGAGTAATTGATACCAAAAGTGGGGTTGAATTTAAATTTAATTATTCATTAAACTATACGCTATAATTTAACAAAATTAACGAATAAGGTCTTAATTAATGTTCATAATAAAAATTTTCTGAAAAGATTATGTAAAAATTCAACTTGCTTACGCCTTATATGAACAAATTTCTCAAATATGATCTTAATTTTTATGAAGATTACGAATCTGCAACCAGAATTTTAAACAAGTTTGTGGTTTTTGAATTATTCGCAGTTTTAGAAAATTCAACAAAATTCGATTTCTTTTTTGTGGTATTTTCCTAACTTAAAACGTCATCGAAAAATACAACTTGTTTAACTTTTGCAATTTACTTTAGCAAGGGATTTCATTAGACATGACATTGTTTTTAATTGTTGAAAGGATAATAGTAGTGATTCTTGTAAAATTTGACATTTTTTAGTTCTTCGCTATTATTTAGCGTATTAAAATTAAATTGTTAACAGAAATTCGGTCTCACATAAGAATACATTCCGTGGACATATAATCATTCAAAAAAGAATTTTTCGCAGAGGTAAATATAAGAAAATTGCTTGTTTTTCATCAGTTTTTGTATGAAATTTTCGCGACTTCGAATTAAATTTTGATATTCGCAATGTACACCCAAAAATATATTAAATTTGATGAGTCGCGATGCTAATAATTATATTTAACTTTTTTAAATTTTTAATTTATTTAAAATAATAGAACAAGTAGAACTTTGAAACTTCAATGGCAATGTAATACTTCTAAATAAAACTTTTTTTAAACTTTTTGTAGACTACCTTTATATACATTAGAGCGACTCACCAAAAAAAGTGCTCGATGTACCCTCCTAAAAATGAACTTGGGACTTTTTTAAGGTGACATTTAAAATATTTCGGCTCTAGCTTTGACCTCTCGTGAGCTGGACGATCTTAAAAAAGGTCAATTTTTGCATGTTTTGTTAATTTAAGAATCTGTTTCCTTACCAACATATACAATATGGGTATCATAAGAAGGTTTTTTAAGGCGCGTCCAACTGTATATACAATTTGTCCAAGGATGATCATCCATGTATTTTTTTTAAGGATATTCTGTAAAAAAAAGGGTTTTGAATTTTTTGTTCGGGGTTGTTTGTAATAAAAATGCCAAATTAACATATTTTAATCTTTAGTCGATTTTATTAAATACGGGTGTCAGCTCTTTTGAAATTCGTGTTAGTTCGCGTTTTGACAAAAACGCAATGGGGTGGTAGCCCTTCGTTTTAAATAGCGCAATATGGTAATCAATTTTTTTCTTTTGCCAAGTACATCCTCTTTGTATGTAAATAATTTTATTTAAATTTTTCAAATTTCATAGAAATATGGAAACCTGAATTTAGTTAAAGGCTTTATTTAGCCAGTTTGCACCAATAAAAAAAATTTCCCCTAAAAAACTTGGTAAAAGAAATATTTTCTACTTAAAAGAAATATTAAATATTTTCAATCAAAGTTCAGGTATCTTTTGTTGATTTATTTTGCTCAACACTATACATAAAATAAGTTCAATTAAAACAAAATTAAATAATAAAATTGTAATAATTTCTTTTGGTTTTTAAAATGGCTACCGTCAAGCTCCGATTTGCTCTGTACTAAAAAAGAGGCAGACTCCCAATTAATGCCATTTGATTTCCAAACGATAATGTAGAGTAGTGATGATGATAATGCAAACTCAGCTTTTTTACATTTTGTGCAAAACACTACATTTAAAAGATTTATTTTTCTCGCAGATGAACATCTAAAAATTCTTTTGCGCTAAACAATTAATTCCGCACATAAAATTTATAGCTCAAAACCAAACAAATGTTAATTTTTATAATGTTGCTTTTTTAATTAAAAATTTTAATTTTATATAATTTATTAATTTTTTTTAAAACCATTGGTTTCATACAAACATAAAAATAGAAAAAAAAAATCTTACAATATTTACACAAAAAAGATTGTTTTTTTTTTCAGTTATTTAGAGCTAAAATAGAGTACTTTTTGTTTTCTTGCATAGTTGAAGTGATTCCATTTGCATTTTAAATAAACAAGAAATAATTATTTATAATCTTTTTACTAAAAAATTGCAATAAATTTAAAAAATATTTTTTTTTTGCTTTCAATATAATAAAAGTCGTTTTTTAGATTAGATTAATGAAGTGGATTTTGTTGAAATTTGTTTTTTTTTCAGTTTTATAAATGTCCTAAAAAAAACTACAATATAAAAGTTTTAATAAAAATTAAAATTCATAAACGAAATAAAAATAAAAGATAATGTATAGTAAAGCACTGCTAGAGTATTCAAAATTATATTTAAAAACTTAGCATTCAGCATTAGTACTACCCTGGTATTGGATAAAAGTACTTTTATGCTACTATACCAGACCGATCTTCCTAGTACTATTGTACTAGCAACACTTATCGCTTTAAATATTATTACTTAAAAAATTTGTTTGTTTATAACTTTTCAGTGTGCATGGTATATAATTTATTTTAAATATTCACTCAAAATCTTTGCTATTTCGAATACTCTGAGTAGAACAAAAAATAAAACTTAAATAAAAAATAATAAAATGATTAAAAGTTTTGTTTAGGATTTTTGGTTTAAGCAGGGATTGTTAATAAAGAGTTGTTTGGTGTTATTGTTGTTGTAATAGCATATGATGTTGTTGAAATCAATTGTCAATTTGACCGGGGGTATCATGCGAAAAAATCTGTAAAAAATATTTTTAATTTGTTTTTTAACTGGTCTATTTTAGATTAAAAATTTATAATATTTAAAGTGTCTATGAGAACAAAATGCTTTTTTTTTGTATACCAAGGACAGTGATTAAGTTCATAGCCTGTTTAAAGGAAAAGCAAAATTTGTAGTATTGTTAAACCAAGGACCCTATAAACCAGGATAAACAAACTACCAAATTTTTAGCCACCCATGATGCCAAATGGTGCGACTATAAAAAAATTCTTAGTCGAGACCACGGAGTTCTTAGCCGATTTACAAAAAAAAACAGCCTCTAGCAAGGGTTGTAGTAGTGCAAGTACAGTGATTGTAATGTGAATCTATACATGTTTAAATTGGTTAAACCCTTGCTAGAGGCTAAGTTTTTCTGTAAGTTGGCTAAGAATTTCGTGGTCTCGACTAAGAATTTTTTTGTAGTCACACCATTTGGCATCATGACATCATGGTTGGCTAAAAATTTGGTAGTTTGTTCATCCTGGTTTATAGGGTCCTTGGTTTAACTAATTAGGCCATCAATGGCTATTAGTATAATTATTTTAATACTTTTAAAGGTTTGGACAATGAAATATGGAAGCAAAACATTACAAAACAAAACACCACAACAAAGCATTTTAATGGCAATTACAGAGACAATAAACAAATTTTAAATATTTTAGCTCAATTTTAGCAAACTTTTTACTGCTGTCGGCCCAATTCCGAAAATTATTACTTTTGCAAATGTCACACAAATTAAAACGGTATCATGAAATGTTACAAGAAATACTACATATTACACTGGAGACAGCAAATTAAGAATAACATAGTTTTGCCTTGAGACGGTCGTCGCGAGACGATGGAATCTCTGACTAACGAATGAATTACTGCGCGAATAAAAATAAATCTGTACAAATAGCAAAAAAAGCTATTGAAAATAATTTAATCCTCTAATGCCTTTTCTTCTTATTACAATATCATTTATCCTAGTATTATTTATACATTGGAAACTGGCCATTGCATTAAAATTTTGATTTATCACTTTATTTACGCGATATAGGTTCAAGACGAATCAAGAAATTCATTAATCAAATAACTCCGGTTTTTGCTATCGGTAAAATAAATTAAAACAAAAAAAAAAAAAAATTGTTGATGAAGCGTTATTTCGATTTTTGGCTTTTAAAAATTGCGAAATTGATACTAAACATCAATAAATATTGACGAAATTAGTACTGCTTACTACTTACTCTTGAGTGTGTTTAGTTTCCAAAAAATTTGTTAGCTATTTTTTGACTTAGATATTCGTAAAATGTGTCCTGACGTTATCCTGTGAATGCTGGAGCAAAAAAAAAAACTCATTTTACAAGTAGAGACTCTGAACTAATATTGTTAATACCCATAACAAATACGTTTTTGACAATTTTTAAATTTTTTAAAAAAGTTTATTTTTAAAAATTTTCGAATTTTGTCTCCTACTTCTGGATTGAAAATCGTTTGTTTTACAAAAAGAAAAAAAATTGAAGGTAATTTTAATTTTAAAAGCTTGTGTTATAATATAATAATAGGTCCGTTTGTTTACTTTTCCAGTAAGGTTTAGTAAAAATTACTTAGTAACAAAATTAGAGAATAAGACAAAATATACTCTTAAAAAGAAAAATACTCAAAAAAGAACGCAAACGGAAAATTTGTAGGAATTACTTATATAGTTAAAACAGCTGATTGTAAATACCAACCGATCGATATGGAAAATATTAATCAAAACCCGAAATTAGATGTGTAGTGTTCTTAAGGAACATTTTTTTTTTAATTTTATAAAAGAATATTTAATGTGTTTGGCCAAATTCTTTTTTTGTTTTTTTCTTACAAATTCTTACTAGCAAAAGTTTATCTAGTAAAAACCAGTATGTTCTCTTGCATCAAACTGTCACTTTACTCTATTTTTTTTTACTCTCTCCTTACTGAGTATTTGTGTAAACAAACATCTTCTAGTAAAAACTTTTACAAACTTGTACAAATTTAAGAGTTCGCAAACACAACAAAGAATTCCTTTCCATTTTTAAATTTTATTATCTTTACAAGCTTCGTGAAAAATTGTACATAAAAAGTTTGAAAATGATATTCTAACAAACAGTAGTTGTTGTTTTAAACTGTAAGTACAGTTGTTTTCCTATTGGGAAAAAATACAATACAAAACAACTATTATTAACTACTATTAAAAACTGTTATTCTTTTGCAGTAAACAGTTAATTTTTGTAAATTATATAAAAAAATATAAAATTTCGTCGAATTTTGGTTTGGTTTGTATTTTTGATATATTCTAAGTTAGGAAATAAAAATCATAAATTTTGTTATCTCCAATCATGAAGAAATTACTAAGGAGTGATACTGGCAAAGTGTTTTGTCGCCATTTTCACTATTTCACAAATACAAATATCAGTACAATAATATTAACGAATTTACAAAAGTATATCAGATAATTCTTTTCTGCATTTATGACTTGAATTCACACCGGAATAGTTTTAAAATATATACTCAAATCAAACAATGTTGAACATTATTATTACATTATCAAGAGTAAATTCTCTTTACTAATGATGTTTTTAAAAGATTTAAATTACACCAAATGATGAATACATGTAAAGAAAATTTTAGTAATTTATACCGACTTCCATTAATTTTAAAAACGTAAATTTTGTTATTGTTCTGATTTACGTCCATATCTTCAAAGCATAAAACCGATAAAATATTTATTACGTTTCGTTTGTATGAAAAATGTTCAATACTTTATATTTTTCAAACAAATTTCAAATAAAAACTTGAAAATTTATTAATATGGCTTTTTGTTTATTTACCACAATTTACTACTTTAACTACAGCTAGAAAATTTCAATACAAATAGTAAACAAAACTTGACAATTGTACAAAAAAAAATAGTAAGAATTTCGAGTAAACGGACACATTGAATGTCATAATTCGAAATCGGTATTGCGAATTTCCAACTTCCTTAACGAATTTATTAATTTCACTAACTAGCGATAATTGTCGGTAGAGTTACTTTAAAAGCTATTTTGTATTTTTAACTACAAGTATCAATAGAAAAAAATTAAATAATTTTTAAAGAATTTTGACAATGTAACTATCGAATTTTGTCGTAGTAAAGTTGCTGTACTGCATACGTGGGCGATCTCAATTACATTTTGAAATCATTCACTTGTGTAGGTTATTTATATTAATAATCATATCACCCCTACGCTCACATTTTTGAATTAAACGTTTAATTGGATAATTTTTTATTTAATATCAGACATGGGAAATAATGAATATTTCAGTATTTCGGGAACGATGAGCCTTCCAAATATTTTGTTTTTTTTTAGAGGAATTAGTGTTTTTGTGATCAAATTATTTTCATATTCTTTTTTAATATTATTTATTAGTATAATTATTACCAAAATAGGTAACTCAACTATTTTTGAATACGCCAAAGATAGTCGATTAGAGCCAGATTACAGAATGCTCATTTAAAAGTTTACCAACAGTTGAATTCATATTTTACGTAGGAAACAACAACAAAAGTATCAATTAAAACCTCAGTTTTTCTATGTTACTCAGGATCTTTTAAAGACTTAAAAAATATACAAAATTAGTGTAGTTTGGAACTTTTAAATGCTCGTGAGAAATGTGTTAGCTACTAAATGGGACTTTCTCTGACGAATTTGTTGTTTTCCAAAAAAAAAAAAAAAATTGAATATTCGTTACATTTTAAGGAGATTATTATAGAAAAATTATAAAAAAAACTGTGCCGACCTCGGTGTATCTAGTTAATAGGTGATGCTTCGAGTCAAACCATGTAGAGTGTTGACCGTTATAGCTCTATAGCAAAAAAAATTTCATACAGAGACAATTTAACAATAAAAATACGTGGACGTATAATGTCTGGCAATTCCACTGTGCATTTTAAAGTTATTTATAACAATTTTGTTGTTCCTCTTGGACACTTAACAAAAAAAAAAAAAATAATAATAATAATAACTATATTAAGGATATTTTTTGTTCGCTGTCAGTGTTTAAATTTGACATTTGTAAAGTAAATTGTTCGGAATTATACACATTCCAAAATCGAACAGTATTTTTAATAGAAATCTAAAAGACATTGAGTTAAAATATGTATATATATTTTTTTTATCAAAAAATTTAAAATACGACATAACATATTAACAACAAAAAAATTATAATTCGAAATAAATAATATAGTGAGGATTTTGTAAAAGAAAACAAAAAGAGTATAAAAACTAAAAATTAAACATGAGATATAGAAAGGTAAAGAGAGAAAAAAAGCAATACTAGAATGTATAATTAGCAAATGAGGAAGAGATTAATCAAGAGGACAACATAAAAATAATAACACATAACGGTTTTGCAATGAGTGACACATGAGATATTGTTATATAAATGAATAATCAAGATGATGATGATGATGAATATAATGCAAATCTGAAGGATTTAATATTTATGTGGTTTCAGTAATAATAATAATAGTAATAATAATAAATTGTTGGTGGTTGGTGTGGTATTATGGTGTATGCTGATAATGTATGATGGTATGGTGAAAAATATTTGTTTTTGTTTCTTTTTTGTTTTTGGAGATTTGATTTAATTAGAATTTTTTGTTTTATAGATGATTACATGGTATTATAGGCGGCTGTATTGAAGCTTTGCTTTGGTAAACTTAGCCTAGCGAGTGGATGAGTTTTTCCATGTTGCAAACGTCTTTGTTGCGGTGGCTGTTGTTGTTGCGTTAAAATTCCCTCGTTTATATGATGATGTTGTGAAGATTTATGGGGAGCAGGCGGTGGCCTACTTTCATTAAATTCATGTGGTTTTCCTGATAAAGATCTTTGTGGTTCATAATATGATCTTGGTCGAGGTTTAAATGTGGCCATCGTAGTTATAGTGTTAGTCGATGAGGAGGATGATGATAAAGATGAAGGAGGATGATTTGTTGTCTTAGTTGACGATGAAGTTTGATATTTATGTACTAAACCCTTAACATTACGATCACTTTCTGAAGCTGATGAAGCTGAAGTAGTCATTAGATTAATGGCGGCGGCGGCGGTGGTGTTCGTATTAGTTTGTGAAGTCTGTAAATTTTGTTCTAAAAAAGATTTTGTCGTCTGTTGTTGTGTCTGAAGATGATGGTCTACATGTTGAGCCACTGGTGAAGAAGGCAGTGATTGATGACCTTTAGTAGGTTTATTTCCGGTTGCATTTCCGGATGTTGTAGTATTACCAGTTTGTGCATTTCCTGTTGTAGTTCCACCGCCACCACCTACTACACTTCCGGCTTTGGCTTCGAAACTTTTCTTTAAAATCTGTACATTACCCGATATGCGTTGATCTTCTGTTAAAGACATTTGTTGTTGTCCGGTCGTGCGCAAAATAACATTTTCTTCATCACTGCCACTTCCGGTTAAAGTATTTTTGTTTTCAATATCAGACATGGTGTACGCTTCAGGAGCAGAAGCTGAAAACATATCAGTATTTAAAGGTCCACTACCATCACTACGCCTCCCACCAGCGGCTGATCCAACTGTTAATCCTCCACCTACACAACTCACACCACCACCACCGCCACTAGGTACTATCTCTTCACTGTTACATCTTTGAGCAAAACGCGTTCGTGTTCCGGATGCCGCCGATGCAGAACGAAATAAATTCGAGCTACGTTTGAGTGAGTGAGTTTCTACATTTTCTTCATTGCATGGATTTTCTATCTCTGTGGCACCATTTTCCTGACAAAGTTTTTTCAGTACCGTACATTCTTCGAGTTTTTGTTTGGTACGTTTAACAGTCCCAAAATTATGTTGATGATGTTGAGAATGAGTTGGTCGGCCGATATCGCCAGCCGAAACAGTCTTATTACTCGTCGCAGTAGTATTTAGTTCATGAATTTGACCTTCGAAAATGGCATTGGCATTGTTATGCTGCTGCTGGCTAAAATTATACTGGCAACTATTGCGATTGGTATCAAAAGCTCCCCAGGAGCTATTACGCATTGGCATACCACAACGACTATCGCCAGAACCCCAGGAGGAATGACGAGAAGGTAATTCTCTTTGGCGGGAACGTGTTCGCACTATACCTTCATAGGAGGTGGCGGCTTGTGCTGATGTTTGTGTACATATCGAGTCAATGCTGCTGTTAGAACCCTGACCGCTAGAGGCAGCATCCATTATAATACCACCGCTAGACGCTGCCCATGATTGGGTCTTACGATTATGTTGACGTTTTTGTATGGCGGTCTGCTCACGACCAAACGGTATAGCCGTTATATTTGAAGTTTGTGTTATCAATTTTGCCGATGATGTCCATACAGGACTACCCACCTTTGAATCATTTTCACCACCAGTTGCGGTCGCATGTTCAGTCATTTTTACAATATCCTCTGCACTTTCGTCCTCTTCCGTCGTCTTTTCAAATGGCAAATTTAACGTTTTACGTTCGTCTCCCACTTTTCGAGTTGTGGTGCTAATGGTTGAGTCTTGCATTTGATGATTTTCCAAATCATGTACAATTGTGCGCACAGATGTTATGGATGCTTGCATTTTCTGTTGTTCTTCCCTTCTTATCGCCAGGGACTCTAAAAATGTAGCAGAATTCAGGGGTGGCGTATGCTTTTGTATATGTAAGACTTGATTTTGTGTAACACTATAGTTTTCACCATTGCTACCGGGAAAGCGCATATTTTTGGGTTCATCTGCTATACTGCGATCTGGTGTTAAATTTTCTAAACTCTGCGATTGTTGCTTCATAACAATAGTCGAGGCCATTGTGGGTGATTGCATGGTACGTGGGGAAGTACTACTTGACCTTCTTACCAAACGTCTATTTTTATGATCACAAGCACTATTTATACTACGACCCGTAGGTCTTATTGCCAACACTGCCACCACTGCATCTGGCACGTCTATGGGGGCCATTGTTATTACACCTTCGGATTCTGCATCGGTACTATCACCTCCCGCCGATTTTGATTTCGATTGATTAAGGGCCTGTATTAGGGGTGTAGGTTCACTACCCGGCAATAGGCGGGCATCTTTTGTGCTCTTTAAATTTGTTTCACTTTTACTGCGCTGCAGTTTTTCTTTATTTTTCATGGCATCTAACATTCCCCGATACGTTTCCAATTGATTGAGAAAATTCTTATTGGGTTTTATACAATTGCGTCGCTGTTTAACATGTTGCAGCGCCTTTTGAAATTCCCAATTGTAAGCTTTCATAGCATACGCTATAACCACAGAGGCCGAACGACTAACACCCATTTTACAATGTACCAAAACTTTGGAACCCTCCGCCTTGGCACGTGTTATATAGCGATATGTATTGTCCCAATGTTTAAGTAAATTTGTTTTTTCATCATCATAAACACGTACATTAAGATAGTCAAACATACCCGGAAAGAAATTGTCAATTTCACGGGTTACATTTAAGATATGGCGAACACTGGAAATATAAATAATTAATATTTTTTAAAGTTATTTTAGGGCTGACATATTTCAAATAAAAAACACTAAACCTAGATAAGTATTTCATAAATAACAACTATTCAATACTTTTTACATGCATACACTGAATAAAGTCCATGCGACATTTTCCAAAAAATTCTTTCCTAGTTAATTTTTTAATCATTAGGTTTGCTTTTTTCGAATTTTATATAAATATTCCATACAAGTTTAAGTAAATATAGACTTGCTAAGTAGTTACAAAAATAGCTTCTTAAAAATTATTAATGTATAAAAATGCTGTCAAGTCTTAGAAATTATTGGCGTTTCTCTTTTAAATGTAAAAAAAAATATTTGTCATTCAAATATTTTAAATTTTAGAATTTTTTTGATAAAATATTAAAAACAACAAAAGCTAACAAATAAATTATGTGTTTGTAAGTAAAGGTAGAGCAGGGCAAATAATATAATTGCTCTATTTCGAGTTCCCGCGAAGTACATATAGTATAGAAGTACATGTTTAAATTGTATTTGTTTACAAAAAATAAAGAAAAGTCAGGTAAGTAGGGATAGACGTTTTTTACAAGTAGTTATAGATATAGATATAAAATTCGAAAAAAACAAACCTATTATTCATTACAAATGTAAAGATTCAAAAAATCACTTTTACCCATAAGATGTTATGGGGTTAATTCCAAAAAGTCTATATTCAATTATCAATGTCCAGAATAATAAGTTTATAAAAAATATACTTTAAGTATTAAATTCAATAATTATAAAAAATTGAGAGTCAGTTTCACCCAAAATATGTTGTGGGGTTTATTTCTTAAAAATCATTGGGTGGTTCATTTCACCCAAGAGGTTGAAGGGTTATTTTCGAAAAAAATTAATATGGTATTTTCTATATCTAGAATAATAAAGTCTATATCTAGAATAGTAAAATACAAAAAAAAGAGTATGATCTCGAATCAAACTAAAAATACATTTTCATACATATACGAAACACAATTACTCTCTCATGAATGCTCTCATTTACCCAATTTTTGTTACAAGAAACGCTTTCTGGTAAGATTGGGTTCCCGCGGACACCCGCGGTACCGTACGTCGAACACACCTAGTATTGAATAGTATCGAGTGTTCGAGTGTTCAAAAGTATTAAAATTTTACAACTCCAGCCTAATTATACTTATTCTCGTTTTTTTAAGTATATTTTACTTTTTATATATTATTTTTAAAATTCGTGCGATAAATAAATAAAAAAAAATAATCGTATGTAGAGTTGTAAACAAAAACATTTTTTTTTTTTAATTTTAAAAAAATCATAACAAGTTTGTTTGAAATCATGAATTGACTAGAAAATGCTCTAAAAAAGTACAGAGTTTAAAAGCACCATTCGACCCTGCCGGTTAGATCATTATTCGAAAAATTAAGAAAATTGATTAATTGGTTATTCGGGTCGAATAATCTAGTGATTAATCGATTAATCGTTTAATGCAAAATAAATATATTTCTTTCATTAATAAAAACACAAAGAGCTGTTTTGCTGTTTTTTGCTGAAATATCAAGTTAAATCTATTGCATTGGTTTCTACAGCATCCTGAGATTTTTTAAAGAATCATGCCTTATAATATTGGGTTTTTCAGAGGAATCTGACGACTTTGAAGATAGTGTTTTACCGAGGTGGGACATTTTGTCGATAAAGTTTGATTTTATTTTCTTATTATTGTTTCGAAATTAACCGAAATAGAAGCGATTAATCGAGGAATCGGTTTATCATTTAACACGATGGAAACACTAACTTAAATACACCAATTTGTATGGAAAATTTAGAGGTACCTTCACATTTTCACTCATAAGTTTTTAACTGCTGGAACAATAATTTTCAATACCAAATACTAATGTACATTAATCTTGGTAAAAATGGTCACCCATGCTTGCGTCTTTGCGCCGTGATCGCCATTTCGACAGAAATCGCTAGATCGCCTTAAAATTGCATAAGGATCACGAATATATAAATATTATGGGATCTTAAACTTATATTTCGACATGTTACAAACGGAATGACAAACTGATATATACCCTAATTATATATGGTAGAAGGTATGCAAATGTTTTTGCATGCATCTTTTCCTTTTTAAAATAGATTTTTTTTAAATATTTTTATAAGTTTATATTCCTATAGGGAAACTTATTGGTGATAGGGTAAATTTAGGAAGTTTATTGGCCAATTTATTAAATTTCCAGCAAAAACATTTTATTAACTACCTACCAGGCTATTTACTCGCTTAATTACTTTTGTTCGCGATGTCCAAAAAGTAATGGGTATCCATTATTTTTGGGCTGCTCGTAAGCGAGAGGGTAATGACCGCCCATTACT
This sequence comes from Eustalomyia histrio, assembly GCA_949748255.1. Classification (NCBI taxonomy): domain Eukaryota; kingdom Metazoa; phylum Arthropoda; class Insecta; order Diptera; family Anthomyiidae; genus Eustalomyia; species Eustalomyia histrio. The sequence continues at coordinate 65,238,063 of OX456523.1, read as the reverse complement.
TTGTGTTTTTTGTAAGTGAGAAGATAATGACCACTGAATACTTTTTGGACATAGCAAACAAAGTTAATTAAGCGAGTAAATAAGCTCGTAAGTTATTGAAACCCTGTTTTTGCTGGGTTTTTTTAAAAAAAGACTAACTCTACCGGCATTTTCAAGCTAATGCCATTTTCTATTATTTGGGTAACGGTATTTATGGGCAATGATATTTCAGTTATCTTGGTAACGGTATATTACGGTTAACGGTATTTTAATTATTTCGGTAACGGGTATCGATATTTCGGTAACAGTTCTTTAATGCTATTTCGGCGATAAAAGTATTTTCGTTATTTCAGTAATGGTATTTTAGGGCTAAAGATTTTTCAGTCATTTTAGTAACGGTATTTTAGGATTAACGCTAATCAGTTGAAAGGGTTTTGAATCGATAACGATATTTTAGTAGAATTGCCAGTCAACCCTGTTTTAAACCATTTCTACTCTACCATCGGTGTTTGAAACTGTCTCTAAAGCAATTAGTTTTATAACTAGTTGTAGAACAAGTTCTCCGTCAACTTGTGGAGCCAGTTCTGGAAAAGATGTCTTTGGGAAAATATTGTGAAACATTTCTCTGTGAATTTCTAAAATTCTGTAATAATTTTTTGTAGTCCCAGGGAATTGTATGTGTTTTGTTTTTGTTACAGTATTCAAATACACACAATTTTACTGGCGGAATTATTCTGTTCGCTTTATAAGAACAGGTGGTAAATTTAAATTATTGCATTACCCAGCAAAAACATGGTATCAACTACTTACCAGGCTATTTACTCGCTTAATTACTTTTGTTCGCGATGGCCAAAAAGTAATGGGTACTCATTATTTTTTGGCTGTTCGTAAGCGAGAGGGTAATGACCACCTATTACATTGTGTTTTTTGTAAGTGAGAAGGTAATGACCACTCATTACTTTTGGGACATCACGAACAAAAGTAATTAAGCGAGTAAATAGGCTAGTAAGTAGTTAAACCCCTTGTTTTTGCTGGGTATGGCTAAATATTATTTTCTTGTTTTAAAGATTGAAATTTATTGACAATTTTAATTCGGTTTAAAGTCGAGCATTGACGGTCAATATAATTGATTTTCTTTTTATTATTCTCAAAACTGCCTGATTTTATTCAGTTTTACACATACATTTTCAATGTTTTCCGAAACGGTTAATTTCAAATCTTATTAATTAATATTAAAAATTTCTAATATTAAATTTTACAAAATTTAACAAATTTTAATATAAAACCATATTGCAATAATTTTGATGTATTTTTTATTATTTCAATTGTAAAGAAACAAAACTTTATCAATTATAACTTTGGGACACTTAAAATTTGTGGTATTCAACACGTGTCTAAACCAACATGAATATTATAGTTTGCTTTGGAAATAGTTAATGTAAATATTTTGATTTTTTAAATAATATTTCATTCGTTTTGAAACATTTGTTTTAATATTGTTATTTAATAAAGATTTTATAAAAAGAAAATTTTGTGGTCAACAATATTATTAAGGACTAGCAAGATTTCCAATAGGTTATGGGCCCAGGGCGTTTGGGTAAAGAATAAAATCAAGAGTCCTAAATAAAAAGTTCAAGATAATTTCAAGGACCAAATCATCAGAATGGCATCGTCATCTTAATATCAAATCGAAAGAATAGATGAAAATAATTTTGAGATATGGAGTGTACAAATGAAGAGTGTACTCATTCATAGCGGTTATTGGGGACACGTCAATGTGGAAGAAAGCAGGTAAAAAGAAAAAACGGGATTGTACTGATGAAAAAGTACTAGCAACAATAATGTTGAGCCTAAAGACGTCTCAACTAAATTATATAAAAAATTGTGCAACTTCAAATGATGCTTGGAAGAAACTAATTGAGATATATAAACTGCTACAGAAAGTGGGTTTGTAAAAAAACTGGTAAATTTAAATATGAAAGAAAGTAAGCACATGGTGGAGTATTTAAATTATTTTTCTGACGTTGTCGAAAAATTAGCTGATGTAGGTATTGTAATTCAAGATGAATTGCTGGTAATAATTCTCCTTTCAAGTCTCCCAAAAGATTATGAACATTTTGTGATGGTTTTAGAGACAAGTGATGTATTGCCTTCATTTTCAGTAATCAAACTTAAACTCTTAGAAGTGGCAGAACGTAGAAATCAACAAGGTGAATGATCAAACAATCAAAAAGTTTTTGATTGGAAGGAAAAATTTATGAAGAATAACAACAATAGAAATATTTCAAATTCAAAAATTATAAAAGGTAATTGCTTTATATGTGGAAAGAAAGGCCACTATGCCAATAAATGTAAAGATATGCGAGAGGTTCACCATAATTCTTATTCATTGATTGCATTGGCGAAGAATAACAATCAAAATTCATCATCATGGTAAGTTGATAGTGGTGCTACAAGCCACATGTTTTAATCGTAAGTTTTTCAAAAAATATCAAGACCAAAAGTCGATCGATGCAAAGGGGAAGGGTGTTGTAAATCTTCATATAAATGGTACTGATATCGAATAAAAAAATGTTTTATACTCCCCAGATTTAAGTGGGAATTTTCTGTCCGTAAATAAAGTTGTACAGTACGGTGCCAAATTCAATTTTAATTCCAAGGGTGCTAATCTCATTGATGAAAAAGGAAGATTAATCCTACATGCTAAAGGAGAAAACAAATTATTTATTTTTAATGTTAATGAACCTAAAGCGCGATTATGTACAATGAGAACCAATAGTGAAAATAGAAGGTTTGGTCACCTGAACTATCAAAGTTTAAATGAATTATCTAAACATAAAATGGTAAATGGTTTGAATTTGGAAAAATTTTCTCAAGATCAATGCAGGACGTGTATGGTTGGTAAAATTCATACATCTTTCAAAGCAATTCGATAATAAATTTGATAAGATACTTGATTTGATTCTCACGGACGTGTGTGGTCCAATGCATGTGGATTACATTGGTGGTTCAAAATATTTTTTGACATTCATAGATGACAAATCAAGAATAGTGTTTGTATATTTCCTGAAGCGGAAAAGTTAAGTATTTAATAATTTTAAAAAATTTTAAAAATATGGTAGAACGACAAACTGGTCGTAAAATAAAAGTTCTTAAAAGCGACAACGGTGGAGAATATGTGAACAATTAATTCAATCAATATTTAAAATAATGTGGTATTCAACGTCAATTTACACACCGCAACAAAATGAAGTCGCCGAAAGATATAATCGTACATTTGTTGAAATGGCTCGCTGCTTATTGGTTGATTCTGGACTTGATCAAAGATTATGGGCCGAAGCTATAGCAATAGCGGTTTACTTAAGAAATAGATGCCCATCAAAAGGCTTACTCAACAAAACTCCTTTTGAAATTTGGACCGGTCGAAAACCAAATGTTAAACATTCAAAGGTATTTGGTTCATATGCAGTGGCATTAAACAAAAACGAAACTTGCCTGTTTGATGAAAAAGGTTCAACACTCATAATGGTGGGATACTCCCTTAAATCTAAAGCATATAGATTATTTGACACGAAAAATAGAATGGTGATTGAACGTCGTGGTGTTTTGTTCGATGAACGTAATCCTGCTGTTGGAATGGTAATGTTAATTACTTAAGTACAGAATTTATTACTTTTGATGAATTTGCTGAAGTAGATGAAATAGAAAATCAAATTGAAGAAAATGATAACGTTGAAAATGATGAAATAAGTTCTGATGATAATTATACTCAAATGGAAAAGGTAGAAGCTTCCGAAAGAAAATGGTTTGGTAAAACGTGGTACTGGTAGATCGAAAATTATTCGAAATGGTAAACCTGGGCGTCCAATAAAGATTCCAAATTTTCTAAATAATGCGGTGGAGGAGCAAGTTCCTAAAACTTTAAAGAAGCATTATATAGTAAAAACTATGGAAAGTGGCAAGAAGCTATGGGAAAAAAATGTCATCTTTACAACAAAAAGAAACTTGGTCGTTAGCGGAACTTCCAGCTTGTCACAAGGCAAAAAAATGTAAGTGGTTTAGGAGAAGTAGGAGAAGCAGTACGTCACAAGGCAAGGCTCGTCGCAAAAGGTTGCAGTCAGAGGTTTAGCAAAAGAACAATTATAATTATATTAGCATTAGCCGTAGAGCACAAAATGCATTTGCATCAATTGGAGGTGGTTGCAGCACATTTAAATGGTGAACTACATGATGAAATTTATATGCAACAGTCCGAAGGATTTATAAATAAATCTAACCCTAAAATGTTCTTACGTCTTCATAAAGATCTGTATAGTTTAAAGAAGGAGCGCCCAAAAGTTTCTTATGGAAGATCAAACCACAATACATTTAAAGAATAACTAATTTTGATTTAATATTTTTTATTGTAAAAACCAATACATACAAAGAAAAAAGAAACAAATATTTCATATCACATGTTAAACAAAAACAAAATCTACACTGATGATCGCTGTCGTCAATATTTACCAGCAAATCATGCGAAAGTGTTGTTGCTTTGCACTTGCGTGTATACAGTGAAGAACAAAAAAAAAAAAACTAGTAAGACAAAGTTGTTTGTGTATTTCGTATTGCTAGTGCTTAGTGCTCTATGTGTATTAAAACACACATCCTATAGCTAAGTGCTTTTACAAAAACAAATGAGCACCGAGCGCATATGGCTTGGGCACCCTTGGTTTAAAGCAAGCAGGAAGAGAATGCAATACGAAGTTAAATGAAGATCTATGTAAGATGGGATTCGAAAGATGCAAGAATGAACCATGCTTATACAAATTGATTCGTGGTGGTAATTTTATAGTGGTCGCTGTTTATGTTGATGACTTAATACTTGGCTGTAAAGATAAGTCTAAAATTTTGAAAATTAAATCACAAATAAGTAAAGCATTTGAAGTCACAGATAAAGGGTTGTTAGAACTTTTTTTGGGTATGGAAGTCCAACGTCATGTTCACCATGACGTTGAAATTAGCCAAGAAATTTATATTAAAGAATTATTGCAAGAATATAGTATGGAAAATTGTAAGCCGTCTTCCATACCATTAACTCCTGGTTTTTAAATAAGTTGTAATGAAGAGTGCAAAAAGGTTGATACAACTTTATACCAATCACTTATCGGTGCTTTGTTGTATTTATCTCTTACAACTAGACCCGATATACTTCATTCCGTTTCAAAGTTGGCTCAAAGGAATGCAGATTCTCATGTGGAACATATGACAGAAGCTAAAAATATTATTAGGTACTTAAAAGGTACAAATAATTTAAAATTTTAATTTTCCAGTGGTAGCAGAAATCTTGAAGGCTACGCTGATATTTTTACTAAAAATTGGGCAAAGTCGAAACATATACATTTTGTTAATTTGATGAATTTAAAATAATTAAGTTTATAAAAAATATCCATGTTAAGGAGGAGTGTTGGAAATATACTTTGCCAAAAGACACTTGCCTAAACCAACATGAATATTATAGTTTACTTTGAAAATATTTAATGTAAATATTTTTATTTTTAAAATAGTTTTCCATTCGTTTTGAAACATTTGTTTTAATATATTGTTATTTGACAAAGATTTGATAAAAAGAACATTTTGTGGTCAACAGTATCATTAAGGACTATCAAGGTTTCCAATAGTTTTTACAAAATTCAATTCAATTCCGCAAAACTCTCAATTCACAAACTTTTCCACATTTAATTTTATAAAAACTAATAAATTTGATATGAAAAGTGCTAAAAACCGTTAAAATAATTAAATCAATTAACAAAATAATAATGAGTAAAAAATTAAGTTAAGAATTAAATTTTAAAGTTTAACTTATTATAACAATATTCTTATAAAAAAAAAATGTTAACTTACCCATTTTTTTGTAACTCTTCTAAATTGCTAGCATTCCATTCCGAGCCTAAATAAACATGATCAAATATTTCGGTGGGGGCATCCATTTGACCTAATATCATTAACATTTCCTCATCTATAAATGATTTGTATTCACCCAAATCCATATCTAAATGTTCCTCTAAACGACTGCGTATATATTTCGATGTTACCTCATCCAAATCAACAGACATCATAATTTCTTTTAATTTCATTTTAATAACGCTTTCAGTTTCTTCCTTAGCAGTGGGCCTTAAATAAAAGATAAAGAGTAACAAAATAATTCTGTTAGTTTTCTTAGTTCTTCTTGATTTGTGTATTAGATTAAAATGAGCTTAAGATCTTTTTTTTTTTTTGTAAAAATTAATAATAAAATTTTAAATATTAGCGGTTTTCACTCTTGGTGGTATATTTACAACCCTTGTATATTTACAACGATTTTATACTACTTCCCGCATAAACACAGCTATTGTAAATTAACGAATCATCTGATTTTTGTTTTTCATCAATTTGAAAACTTAAAATATCAAAAAGAATTTGAAGTTAACAAAAATGCCCATAATTATGGAAAAAGGTAAAATTATAAATTTTTTAGAGCAAAATGCAATTGACCAAATAGAATTTGCAGAGATTCTGGATTTGAAGATACGGTATTACTTGTAATAATAAAAACCAATAGCTGTTGAATTTCACTATCGATCCATCTTTTATTACTTATTTTTTCACGCTTTTGTTTTTAGTTGGGTTTTTTATTATTTTGATCCATTGTTCAACTTTATTTTAATAGAGACCACAACCAACCAATAGTTTTGGCGGCCAAACGATCAGCTGTTTTAGTCTTGAAAATGTACAACATGTATTTACTATACCTTTTTGTATTGTATTTTAACCACAGTCTAGTAAATTTTAGTTCTATGTTTACTATGTGGTGTAGTAAATGGTAGTACTTTTAGTATATCTAAACCTTTACAAGGTCTACAAGGGTACTTTACTTCCAAGAGTGAAAACCCTTATTGTATTTTTTTGTTTTCTGTGATATTTTTATATAAAATTTTTTATTTATAATTTTCATTTATTAATTATACAAAAAATTTCCCATGAAGAAGTCACCCAATGTGGTGACGAAATATTTTGTTTAACAAATAATTATAATTAATTTTTATATAAAAAAGATATTAAGCTTATCTTAAACTAATATACGGAAGGAACAAAATAATAATATTACTCTTTTTTATGATTTGATTACTACTCACTTATTACGTATGGCATCTGGCGAAGGTGGTCGACGACTTTCTATTGAATCCATGGCATTCCATTCATTTAAACATGATTGTTCTGATTCAATGCGATTTTCGTAAAATGACAGCCAATCATGCGAGGGACCGCCAGGATAAAAATTATTCTCACGAGCCTTTTGAGATACTTTATGTAAAGTTTGCAATGCAGACCTTGAAACAATGTAAAAATAATTAATCATATTTATTTTTTTTTTTGAGGAATGTAACAAAGATTTAAACTTACCACATTGCTTGTACAGAAACTGGCTTAAAAATATGAGTTTTGCCATAAACAGAAACACTGAAACCTCTGTAATTAAAAGTATAAAAATTACAACAAAATTATTTCTAAGAATAAGTTATTGAAATATGAGTTCAACTTGGTTTATTCGAACCGAAAACAAATTTCGTCATTCATTACTAAATTTAATGACAAAATTTTTGATTTAAATTGAAATAAAAGAAATGAGGATTTAAGTTCGAAACTAATGGTAAACTGTGTTAAAAGTTAATTAACATCCTAACGCGGTCATTCTACGGCCTGTTTTTCATATGTGATTTATTATACCCTCCACCATATATGGTGAGGGTATATATCAGTTTGTCATTCTGTTTGCAACATGTCGAAATATAGGATTAAGACTCCATAAAGTATATATTCGTGATCCTTATGCAGTTTGAAGTCGATTTAGCGATGTCCGTATGTCCATCTGTCTGTTGAAATGGCGATCACGACGCGAAGACGCCAGCGAGGGTGGCTATTTTTACCCAGGGAGGGCGCCTATTTTTACCCGGTTCAGCGGTTCAAAAGTTATGAGTGAAAATGTAAAGGTACCTCTAAAATTTACATATAAATTGGTGTATTTAAGTAAAATTTGTTTCTGTATCTATTTTTGTTGTTGTTATTTTCCATCGATAAACTTTGTTGGTTTTTCATTTCATTACATAAAATGTATTTTGGTTTTTGTAAAACTCATATTTTATATTTCATGCAAAATGTCTAAAAAACCCGAGTTTATGCTGCAAGCTATCAACGTTGGCTTGTGTCATTCCCACAGAAATATTACTTAAGTAACGTCAAGCGTTAACACTAAACGTTGGCCTATGTCAAATTTATATGGGAATGACATAAGCTGGCACAAAATAATGAAATAAAATAATTATTAAAAACATAATAAAAATAAATTTAAACCCAATAAAAATGTGTGTTCGAATTAAAGGAAGTATTTCGTAGTTCTAATATTTACTTTCGGCAGAGAAAAACAATGAAGAAAGCAATTTGTCTCCGAATCCGATTTTTTATAGGAAAACATTAATATAAATAATATCTGTAAATTATATAAAATATTCTTTTTGAAGTTAATATAGATCTATATTTTTTACAGCGGTATTCATAAAAAATTTAAACAGCATTTAAGCAACATTTGCTAAAATTGTATTCATAATCGAATTTTAGCTTAAAATACATTTTTTAAACCTTTAAATTTGTTTTGACCCTATTTAAACCTTTTTTTAAAATGACATTTTTGCTTTGTGTTTATTTTCATTTTTAACATTTTTGCAAAAAATTGTCATTTTATCAAAAGAAGTTATTTGTTTTTGTTTAATAAATAATTGACATTCTATATTTGATCAAAAGAATTGGTAAGAAACATTTTTATTTGAAAAATTTGATATTTTTAATTGTATTTTGTTTATAATATATATAAACTATATAAAGAATTTAAGCAGAAATAATAATATTTTTTGATATTATTTATTGAAAGTAAACTAGTGGTGTGTTGTTTAATCAAAACAAAGAAAATAAAACCGGTTATTTGAATACTTTTTTAACTACAATAAAATCATTATCTATGTAACACTTGTACTGGGCATTTTGTTTTGACTCTTTGTCTTTTTTTAATTAATAAACAAGTTTTCATAAATTTTTTATTTTATAAAAACAATATTTTTCTGAAAAACGACAAAAAAAAAATACTTACGACACGAAATCCGTATGGTTTAGTAATCATTGATTTGCATCACTACGATTAATGTGACAAATAAAAAATACACTGTTGCCAGCCTCAAGTTAAAAAAAAAAACATTACTTCAAATACTGAATACGAATTTTTAATAAACATTTTTTTAACCAATATGTATTAGAAACCGAATGTGAATGAAACAACAAAAGAAGAAAAGATATGATTGCTTCTCTACCCCAAAAAACAAAAATTGCATGCAACAAAGTAATTGTCTAAATTGGCTCTTAATCTTTTTATGCAATTTTCCTGCATATTAAAAACGCAGCAAAACAATATGGAGCCTTTTTTTATTTTTCCATGCAAAATTTGATGTATATTCCAAACAGTGGTGTGTGTAGTAAAACAATGCTTATTAAATATTAAAATTAAGCATGTAGACCAAAGTCGATATGATACGAAATATCGAAAGACCTCGGAATGAAAAAGAGGATATTTACAATATATATATCGATGGCTTAATTAAAAAGGCCCTAACCCGATTTTTTGTTACTTGATAGGAGAAGAAAAAAACTTAATAAAATCCGTAAAATTTAAAATAAAAAATGTTTAAATGCAATTTCCAAAAATTTTTTAAAATTGCATTCTAAAATTTTACGTACTTTACTAAGTTTTTTTCTTCTCCTGTCAAGTAACAAAAAATCGAGTTAGGGCCTTTTTATATTAAGCCATCGATATATAAAACATGGCTAACGATAATATAAAAATTCAAAATTTCGTAAAAAAAGATTTTATTAAAATGTAGAGATTCTGCTCTTTCATTTAATGCCTTTATTAGCATCATAGAATACTTTAAAAATTCAAAGTCCTTTTAAAAGGACATCTGACGCGATCGTGCAAAACAGAGCCCGCAATTTTACAACATAGTATCTTCGAAAGTAAAAACAATTAAAAAAGGCGAAAAAGTTTCAGTTTCTTTATTTTTTTAGACAAATTATTTAGAATTAGAAAAGTATTTGATTTGAGTGGAGATCAATAAGTCCGTGTTTTTTTGCATTTCCTGTCTCTTAACTGTAATGGCAGCACAGACTTCTGTCAAAATTAGAAAAGCTCCCTCATCCGCCCTATTCTTCGGATTTAGCCCCGAGTGACTATTTCTTGTTTTCACGCCTGACGGAAAGAGATTTGACTCCAACGATGAAATCATCTGACAAACATATACCTTTTCTAAATTAATATTGATGAATACAATTAAATTTAGTTTTAAATGTTTCGAAATGAGTTAATTTAATGGTATTGATTTATATTTCAGTAATATTCTGTTTCCGCAAAGATTGTAGTATCTCCTTGCAGGTACTCATATTTTGATGGCATAGATCGCATTGTAGAGGATTGGAGTGATTATAATAATGTTGGATATTAAACAACGCTTTACCAACTCTAATGCGTGCAAGTAATATACATTTATATCTAGTGTAGCTATGGTGATATCTACGTCTGTTTTATTCTGGATTGTGTTTTCTAAGAAAACATGCAGTGTTTAGCCATTTTGACTGCTGAATTTGATAATATATAGATTTAAAGCTGTTGCTAATCACAAGAGGCAAATATGGCACTTCCATAATCAAAGCCATTTTATACTTAATTTTAATATTTTTTTCATAGTTTTCGCGCATTATGGTCAAGTTACCAAGCGGTTTTTTCTTTGTATTTTGTAAATTTATTTGTAAATATTTTTTCGATAGATAAATAAATAAATATACCTTTTCTGATGATATCGACAAATCTTATTTTTGTGGAAGGAATACAAAAATTGCAGAAACGTTGGACAAAGTGTATAGAGCTCAAAGGAGACTATGTTGAGAAAAAAAAATGATTTTTTATCCAAAAACGTGTGTTTTATTCGAAAAGTCACGGACTTATTCGTAGTTACTATTTAAGAAACTTGTTTTTAGCACCGGATTGTGTGATGTAAAAATGTGCAAGAGACTTAGAGTAGTTCTTCACAAAACATTCTAGGATATTAGAATAAGGGTTTTAAAATTCTCTAATTCATATGTCTGAAATTTTTTACTATGAATTCGAAAGACTTTTTTGTATCCTGCTCTCGTCATTTGTCGACCCGACTTCAAAATAGCAAAGTAAAAAGCATAAGGTAATAAAAAAAAGTTTGGCCACAACCATAAATAAATAAGTTTTAAACTATAATTTCAGACATGCCATAAACAAATCATAAAAATCTTATTTGGGTACAAGTCTATGGCCATACCAATTTTCAGTGCAATATTTCTTAAATCATGAGAATATGGGTTGAAAACATTTGACGCAGCTTAATAAATATTGGAACTCACCCATCACCATCTAGATGTATGGTAGTATCAGCTAGTATTGGTACAACCAAACCTATAGTTGTACTTTCATTACAATCAATACCAAGTAAACAAGATTCTTCGACACCCACACAATCTTGATTACTGGTAGTATTTGCCGAGTTAGAAGGCGATGACGAATCAGCCATTGTATTAGAATTGGCAGTGGGTGTTTGTGTTATTGTTGTGGTGCAATATTTACTATCACCCGAAGCACTTGATTTATCTGATACATCACATTTAAAACTTTTTCGATTGGAGGAATTAGTGGATGGCCTTTTATCTCTTAACTCTACCCAATTATCATCTATTTGTTGTAGTTGTTGCTGCAGCTGTTGCAGATGCTGCGAAGATGGCTTATTACTATCCACGGATAACTGACGACCAGTACCCATGACATGCTGTGATGTTGTTGTGGCCGACGCTGATGATGAAGATGACGATGCTACACGAGCTGAATTATGACGAGTTATTTTACTACGTCTTTCGGTGGTTGCAGGACGATAACAACAACGAGATGCAATTACTAAATAACGTGTGCGATTAGCACGTTGTGATTCCAATTTAACAGCCTAGCGGTAACAATTATAGATTTTGTTAAATTAAATTTGAATTAAAAAAATTTTAAATATAAAAAAAAAAGGTTTTTCACATTTTTTTAACTCACCATTTTCAATGTTTCTTCATGTCTAATTAAATAGAACATAGATTGCAAATGTTGTTGTATATCTGAATTATTGCTTTGTGTGCTATTTGTTGATCGTATTGAATCGGTGCTCAAGCGACGTTCAGCATATTGTGGAATATCTTTGAGCGCTAATACTAATGCGGTACCTTTGCCAGCAAAGAAACATTCGCTTTTCTCATTTTTGCTGCCCTCATCTTCATCAGCCTCACTGTCCTAAAATAAAAATACGTACTATTTGATTAATTTATTTAATTGTTGTCAATAATGCTACATCAATAAATTATTTTCATTATTAAAAAAAAATCTGCAATTGTATGAATATGTCATGTAAAATACGTTAAAATTTTGTTTCAAAATATTTTTTGTTTGAGAACTTATCAAAATACCTCACTTTTGATGCCCTATTTAACTTTTGATGTGGCAGAAACAATAGAAACGTTGTAGTTTTTAACACTAATTTTGATTAATTTTAATTAAAAATTTTTATTCAAAATCATTTAATTTTAAATTATGTTAGAAGAATTATGAAAACTTATCGTTCGTTTACAAATCATGTTAATTCGTTTACAATTCATGTTAATCACATACATGTTTTCAAAAAATTAAATTAATTAGGTTATGTTGAAAAAGATATTCTTTACAACTGAGTTATTTTCAAAAATATATCATACACTAAAGCCCGAAAGCCGGCTTTTTGTGCGCTCTCATAAAGGTACGAATTTTACTGACGATCGGACTACTCATTTACTTCAAACTCTCGCCATTTATTTCGGGTATGTGATCGGCTGATTTTAGTTAGACAAGATTTATAAAGAAAACCTTTGACTTTCTTAAGTATCAAGCAAATAATAAAATTGAACTCTTTTCCAACGTTGGCAAAAAGTGCTTTGCCCGTACTTGATTAACAAAATGTGCAACCATAATAAATAATAAAAGCACTGGCAGTGGCCTAGTTTAGAATGCTTTACCCAACGTTAGGAAAAATACTTTGGCAGTACTGGGTTAGCAAAATTTACAACTCTTAATAAAAGGTTGTAAATTTAACAAGTAAAAAAGGGCTAAATTCGGCTGTGCCGAATCTTTGAATACCCTCCACCATAGGGGCTGAAGATGATATACGTATATACTAAATTTTGCATGAACTGTAATATGAATATGTATGTTTTGTCAATTTATGTAACGAACTTTTGTTATTTAGTTTTAGCAATGTTATTTACAGAGGTCTGCTCTGTTAGCGACTTTAACATTGTTGCTTTTAACGTTAACTTAGTTATTAAGAGTAACACACATATAGCTCTAAAATGTTATTATTCTCATAGTATGTAAGACAGTAAATGTAATCGAGCAAGAAGAAGACTTAATAACATTTTTACTTACTTAACAGAAAACAAAAATAGATACAGAAAAATTGTACAAATTTGTATGGAAAATTTAGAGGTACCTTCACATTTTCACTCATAACTTTTGAACCGCGGAACCGATTTTGCTCATTTTAAATACCAAACTGCTCGGGAGGATGTTCAATAATCTGGGTAAAAATAGGCACCCCCGCTTGCGTCTTCGCGTCGTGATCGCCATTTCAACAGACAGACAGACGGACAGACAGACGGACATCGCTAAATCGACTTAAAATTGCATAAGGATCACGAATATATATACTTTATGGGGTCTTAAACCTATATTTCGACATATTACAAACGGAATGACAAACTGATATATACCCTCACCATATATGGTGGAAGGTATAAAAAAATATTTAAAGCACTTGCAAAGCATTTGTTTACTAAAAGTGCTTTTTCTGTACCCGATTAACAGAATTTACAACCATATATGAAATTACAAAAATATAACGCCTTCCGAGAATTTTAAAAAGGAAAAGAAAAGTAATTTCGTGATACTCTAAATATACATACATAAATCATTTGCTAATGCTCTGCCAATGTTTTTAAAAAAGAAACGGCCCAGTCCGGTGTTATCATTTCGAAGTTGGCAAAGCACTTATTTCATCATCGGTAAATAACTTTATTGATTGTTTAGCCCATAGTCGTGTTATCATTTTGGGGTTGGTAAAGCACTATAATTTTTAAAATCTTTCTGGCACCACTTTTAAAAGCACTGGAAGAACGCCTTGCTGTTCGTATTTTATTGGCTGGGCAAGTTTAACAGACATTCCTGGGCAAGTTTAACAGGCATTAGGCTTCGTGTTTTCGCAACCTTAGTTAAACTTAGTTTAGTTAAACCCAAAACGAATTTTGACGGGCATTGCAAAATTTTACTTTCACTTTTCAGAAATGTGAAGCGAAACTTGTTTATATATTTTAATTTTTAAATCGTTTTACTTAAAAAATATGTATGTAAATAAATAGTCTTAGGCCTAGTTTTTTAATGTAGATTAGTTTTGTTTATTAGTTAGCCTTATTTAAACTTAGAATTCTGTTTTGCAGATATGCTTTATTTAGCTTTTAATTTTAAGTTTATCCGAGCCTGATTTTTTGGAGATAAACAGTTCATTAAACAGTTAGTTAAACTGACCCCAAAAATAAGTTCTTAAAAGGCTGTAATAAAAAAGAATCGGGAACACCGTTCGATTTAAATTTACTTGAAAATAAAATTAAAGTTTTAAAATGTGCACCGCTTAAGTACAAGTGGATTTTATACGTGGGTAATTCCTAAAGTTTTTGCAAAACAATAAATATAAATCAATTTTTTACCAATTTTTTTCTCAAAAATATATTCACTTATAATCTACAAGTATACACTTTTGCATTCTTAAAAACCAGTTTTTAAAAAAAACTATATTTCGAATTGATAGATTGCTTCTTCAGTTTTTTTATCACATTCCGCACAATTTATTTTTAATAAAAGGGAACAGATAAAAATAATTGGGAGCTATATCTGGAGAGTATGGAGAATGGATTATAATTTCAATATGTTCTTGGTTCAAATAATCAATTGAAAAAGCGATTATGTGAAATGAAACGGACATATAATTTGTTAACATCTTAATGTTGATGTACAAATTCTTGTAATGCTGTCATCCCAATGCCTAGAAATGATTGTAATTCGTGATATGTCACATCGTTCCAGCTCAATCATAGAGCGACCTCACTGTATCGATGTTTTTTGGAATAACAGCTGTTTTGGACGAACTTCTCGAATATCATTGCGGATGTAATAAACATTTCTAAGAGATGAATCATTATCACGAAAAACCAAATCAAGTGAAATCATCCGACAAAAACTTTCTCGAGTAAATTCCATTCTTTTTATTTTTAATACAAAATTTATTGTTTCACATGTATAAAATTTCATAAACAAAAATATTACCAGTTTTACAAAATTTTTAAACAAATGAGTAATTAATTAAGAATAAATATAATTTTTTATCAAAATTCTTATTAAAAAATTACCTTTTGTAGGAAATGCATATAAAACAATTTATTATACACGTGCGATAAACAAAATGTTTGATTTAGCAAAGAAAAAAATATAAAACTAATAAAACAAATTGTTGTTTAAATAAAAATATTAAAAACTAACACCAACCAAAATTATTGATATTAATCAAGGGAATTAAAATAAATGTTTACTTTCTATTCACCTCAAGTATAGAAAACTGAAAACACGGAATATATGGTACGATGATATAGATGATGAGATAGTCTGGCAGAGAAAAAAAAAACAAACAAATATTTACGAAAAAAGGGGGAGTTAATATTTGTGAATCATCACCCACTGACACTGTTATGATAAATTAGATAACAGACAAGACCAAACAAACTAATAAATACGAATTCAAACAAATATAACTGTATAATTTAAAAACACTGCTAATCAAAGGAATTGTATTGTTTGTTAAAAAAAAAAATCTACTGCTGAGAGAGACAAAAATATTAAATTTTACAAAAAATTTCAAATGAGACCAATTGAACGCTTATCAATAAAACAAAAATATGATGAATTTATTTAAAAAAACGCAAAAATAAATAGAAAATAATACGTAAATGTTTACAAAATAATATTCAGGGCATAAAATATACAATATAAAAATTAAAAAAACAAAATATTCAAAATAAAAGACATATATATTTTTAGTGGAGGCAAGGTCAACAAAATTTTGACAATCGCAAGAGAACGAGGAAAGAAAATATTTAACAAATTATAAGAGAGAACATTTGTTTATTTCTTTTCTGTTTTTAAAATGTATGTACATATATGACCATAAAAGGTGAACTATATAAAATATTATTACAAATTATTATGCATAAATCTATTTAAAAGCAAATAATAAGAAACGAAAAAAGGCACAGCCCATACTTGGCAACAGTGGTATGCAAACTTTGAACCTGTGGTTATAAGAGAACATAAAATTCATTTTGTTTTTACTAAAGAGAACACTATACAATGATAATACAAGGCTGAAAAAGTCTTTTGTGTTTGAACTTGGCCAGATATCTTACAAATCTATCAAGGTTAATGTCTGGGCTATCTATAAAAGTTCAATGAACCACACAATCAAGTGATGAGCAATATCGTTTTATATAGGTTATTTTAAAAAATATTTTACTTGTTTTAAATTGTTGGATTTAAGCATTTTTTATCGCCCAACATTTTAGTAATCGTATTCATGTACAAATTTTTCAGATTTCATAAACAAGAATACCACATTCAAATTAACTGAAAAAAATTTGTGTTTTCTCATATAGTCTTATTCAAAGTGATTAGAAATTAAATGTTTTAACAAAAGATATCATTGCTGATTAGTTGAGTAGTTCTCAAAATAGGCGTAATTGCAGATAATAAAAACTAAAGTAAATGTAGTTTTAGGTCCTGGCTAGCCATTGCATCAATATCAGCAAAATTTGGCAGAAGAAAACTTAACTTGTTTTAAATATAGTTATTTGGATCATAAAGAGAACAACTCTAACAAAAGATAATCTTAGAAAAGAGAAAAAGTATTTCAATAGGTATTAAGGCTATGTTCAACATAAATATCAAGTTTGAGTTAATTTGGATTTCAAATAAAACACAAACTTACGTCAGTAAAAAAGTTTTTTTTTCAAATTGAAAGTATATTTCATAATTATTTATATACTTAAGTATCATCATTAAAATTTTAACTCTTGTAGAAACAAATTTATGAGCAAGTGGTAAAAGTTTTCATGTTTTTTATTTATTTCCAATAAAAGTTGGCAGCACTACAATGCAATTTCAACAATTCATAAAATAACTTAAAATCATACTCATTATAAAGAAAAACATGTATGAAGTCCCTGATTTTGCACAAACCAAACCCTAATACCAGCCTGCGATAGCAAATCTACAATCTCGACAAGAAAATGGCTTTAAAACTCGAAAAAGAGTGATAAAATCTACGATCATGGTAAGGTATCGTAAAATTCCACAATCTAGTGGTATTAACACAAAAAGACCGTCGCATAATGAGTGAGAAATGTCTGGAGAAAATTAAACCATGCGTTCTAGTAGAAGCACTAAAATTGAACTTATCTAACAAGTATGGCAGATTATTATATTTTACAGCTCTATAGAAAAAATAAATTTTCAATACGAATAAACTGAATATCTGAAAAATCATTATGGAAACGATTGTTTTTATCATAATAGAAAAAATAAATTTTTGACTGTGACTTTTATATATTTATTTGCAATACAATAAGCCTTTAAGTTCAAAAACATTTTGCTAGTATACTTCAAAAATTACATATACATATAAAAGACCAAACCATACTTAGAAGAGGATAGTAGTGCCGAATAAAAAATTGAAAATTGGTCCTTCCGAATGAGCTCTAAAAAAGGTGGTTGCGATACACATGTGTCCAAAATTATTTTTAATACTAAATTCCAAATAATAAGCAATAATATAAATAATTTCGTAAGTCTTTGTGTGTGTTTATATAAGCGGTTTTCACTCTTGGTGTTATATTTACAACCCTTGTATATTTACAACGATTTATACTACAAAGCGTGAACGACTTTTTCGTGTATTTACTTCCCGCATAAGCACAGCTTTTGTAAAATAATGAATCAGCTGATTTTTGTTTTGATTTTAATCAATTTGAAAACTTAAAATTTCAAAATGTATTTGAAGTTAAGAAAAATGCCCATAATTACGGAAAAAGATAAAATTATAAATTTTTAGTGCAAAATGCAATTGACCATATAGAATTTGCAGAGATTTTACTTAATTTATCTATCGGTCCATCTTTTATTACTTATTCTTTCACGCTTTTGCTTTAAGTTGGGTTTTTCATTATTTTGATCCATTATTCAACTTTATTTTAAAAGTGACCACAAAATGAAAAATAAAAAAATCAAACAATAGTTTGAGCGGCTAAACGATCAGCTGTTCTAATACAACATGCATTTAATATACCTTTTGGTCTTGTATTTTATCCACAGTCCAGTAAATTTTAGTTCTATACATTTTGTTGTTGTGGTGTAGTAAATGTTAGTACTTTTACTATATCTACAACCTTTACAAGGTCCACAAGGGTACTTTACTACCAAGAGTGAAAACCCTTATTAAATAAAAGTTCTCAACCTCATAAAAAAATACCCTTCAGAAATTGAATGATTGATTATATGTTTTCAGCCATAATAACCAGACTTTAAAACTAAAGACCTTTTAAAGTAACAAAACTGGTTGGGACTCTCTGCTGAAATCCTTTTTTAATATAGCGAGGCTAGATATTTATTTTTTAAAATAGAACAAGATTTAGTAAAATGTTATACCTATAAACATAGGTTGGAAAAGTAATTGACATTTAAAATCCATAATAAAGAAAATATGTTTATGTATTCAGTTCTGACATTTACTTAGTTTTTTATTTTAATTGCCAGACCATCTATTAAGTATAAAATAATAATAATAATAAAAGCAAAACAAAAATAAATGAACATAAAAAGACATCACATAAAAGAAATGCAAGAAATGAGTAATTTTTGTGGGTATTTGCGCAACTCGCACTTTTTGCCATATTTGTGCAAATACAATAAAGAAAAATCCAAAACCAAAACGATTAAACCACGACGTATGGATATTTATAATTTATAAAAATTACATTCTTCTTTATTAAGGAAATATGAATAATACACCCATTTTTATAAATAGTATATGAAAACCTCTACCGCAACATTTTTATCCATCAATCTTTTATAACATTTATTTTTTGCTATGACATTTAAGAGAAACGAATATAATGAATTTATTTAAAAGGTCTTACCGAATTGGAACACTGTGGTGAACCAGTGACACTTGGTGAACGTTGTACTGTTACTAGTGCCATTTCTGCTAAAACTCCTTTGTCCGTGGTGTTGTTGTCGTCTTGTAACGACGTTTTTATTTTAAAAGTTGTCGTCGCCTGTGTTTCTTCTTTTTTTTATAGGTCGTTTCCTACAACTGTTGTTTGCCTCAGCAACTGCCTTCTACATACACTTTTCTTGCCTTCGTTTCCTTAATTTTTTTTGCACAGATTTTTTCACTCATTGGACGTCTTCAACTTTTACATTTGTTGCACAAACTCATTTTTAATTTTTTATTATTTAAAATACTACCATCATTTTATTTACTTCAGATATCAAGCTTTAATTATATATTTTTTCATAAATTTACAAAATTCTGTTGCAATTTATTATGATTTTTTTCTTGTTTAGCTTCTAACAAAAGAAAATATCGTAATTTTTCCTTTTTGCTCACACACACACTAGTCGTATAGGAGACATTTAACACGACGCCATATTTATGAACTTAACCTGTCAAAATAAAATGTAGTATGGCAACATTGTTATATTTTAAACACACATATGGCAACTTCGTCAGAAGTTCTTTTTGTTTATTTCCAATTGGAATAAAATTAAACGTTATCACCAAATTTGACGGTAATTTTTATACAATGGACGGAAATATAAACAAAAGAAAAAACATTAATTTAAAAAATACACACATGTTTCTCTCGTTTAAGCCGGACTTTGGTTAAAATCTACTTCATAACTGGAATTAAAACCTGATTTCCCATACAAGGAAAACCAGTTTTATAACTAGGTTTTCCGAAAACCAGTATTATAGATATGCATATGTTACATAGCATTCAGCAATAGTATGTATGGAAATATTGTGGAAATCTGGCATCACCTTGTTAAAAAAAATTTAATTAAAGAAAATCCAATAAGTTCTATAACTATAAATACTAATTTATAACTACTTAATAGGTTTATACTTAAATTTGTATGAAATACTTATGTATATAATACATAAACCTAATACTGAATTTTCACTCTACCGAAATATCGTTTAAAATCAAGTCAAACTGCATTTAGATCAGAAACTCATATTGTAATATTTTCTTAGTTTTGCAATTAATAAAATCCAAACTTAGTTTAACATCTTACAAATTTGCTTGCGAACGCAGTATTGAAACAGTACATAAAAAGAACGTATTGTTTCTTGAAGTCTAGTTAAAAATGTAGCGAAAACGTAACATTTGTGGCTTTCTAATGACTATAAAAAATTTGTGAATTTTAAGTATTTTTTGCGCTATTGTAAACAAAAACTGTACTTTTAGACAAAGATATTGTTCAGTGTATATGGATATGTTCAGTGACGCTGCTATGTAGGCATATGTCAACATTAGCTGTGTTTATGCGGCAAGCTATCGACGTTGGATTCTGTCATTTCCATATAAACTTGACATAAGTCAGCTTTTAGTGTTAACGATATTTTAACTGTTTGTTAATTTTTAAATAAACATTCAGCAATCGGTTCTTAATCGGTGATTTGATTGAATAATTTGTTTAATGGTTTAATTCGCTAAGCATTAATCAAATTTAAATGTGAATGAGATTAGCAAACTTTGATAGTTTGCCGCATAAACACAGCTATTTTTATTTACTTTAAGCCAGTATTATCCGGAAAATTTTCAACAGCGCCGGCTACAAAAAAAGTTGTCGGGTTGCTACTGCCGGCTTTGTTGTTCGGCGCAGGTTTCTGGTGGCCGCTGTATAAATGCGAATCCATACAAATATTGAATAAATAAAACAATAAAATTTTAATTACGCGATACAGCAAAAATACAAAATGTCAGCTTTTGTAGAAGAAACCTATAACCGATTATTACCACGTATTGTATTAATTGCTTGTGGATCTTTTAGTCCACCAACTCCAATGCATTTTCGTATGTTTGGTAAAGTGATTCATTATGCTCATTAAAAACTTGAGATTGATATGTTTTCCTATTTATTTATAGAAATTGCCAGAGATCACTTTGAAATGCAGGGTACCCATAAAGTCATTGGAGGCATTATTTCACCTACGCATGATGCTTATGGCAAAAAAGGTTTAGTACCTAGTAAACATCGCTGTGCCATGGTAAATTTAGCCTTGCAATCATCATCATGGATACGTTTATCCGATTGGGAAACACAACAGGATGGTTGGTCTCGTACACAGGCTGTTTTGCAATATCACCAAAATTATATGAATAATTTTATTAATTCGCCGGATCTTGATAATATGAATGATGGCGAACAGAATAACATACCATCATGGTTACCATCAAGTTTAAAGGAACGACGAGATCCAGTGCAATTGAAATTGTTATGTGGAGCTGATTTATTGGAGTCATTTGCTGTTCCTGGATTATGGTTGGAAGATGATGTATAAGATATAAATTTAAGGGACTTTTAAACTTTTTTTATGTACGTGATTTAATTTTCTACCTACAGATTGAGGATATTATTTGCAATCATGGTTTGGTGGTAATTTCCCGCAGTGGTTCGAATCCTGCAAAATTTATATTTGAATCGGATATTTTAACCAAATATCAGGTAATGTTTCCTTTTGTTAAATCCTTTAAGAAATTTTCAAGTTAAAAATTATTTCTTTTCAAAATTAGCGTAACATACATTTGGTTACCAACTGGGTATCAAACGACGTTAGTTCAACAATGATTAGACGTCTCCTAAGTCGTGGTCAATCTGTTAAATATCTCATTGATGATTTAGTATTAGAATATATAAAGCAATTTGCATTATTTCAATCAAAAACGTAAGTTTTTAAATTTATTTCTTTGTTCACTTGAAAAATTTCTTTCTTCCATTAACACATTTCTGTGGTTTTCAGCAGTAACCAAATTATTGCTAAAAGCTTCAGAGTTTTAGTTCTGTTACACGCGTACACTGAACATTTATCAACATTTATTTTCTCATATAATTTGCCTTTATGATTTTGTTATCTAAATTTTAATTGTTATTATTTCATTGTTTATTTGTCTGCTTTTTTTCTCTAATATTCACTTAAAGCAATTCTAGCTGACCTTCTTCCACAACTCGTTGCACTAAGAAACAAAATTTAAATCTTCAGTTTGTCACCTCAACTACGGCACTTGAACACAAGAATTTATCACATGTTACCTGGAAATTATTTATGGAGTGTGAGTTTTTGTTATAAACAAATTGTTAATAGATTTTTTTTGTGATATTTATTCTATTTTAGTTTTCATTAAATATTTTTAACCACTTTTTTGTTTAAATTTTAATTGTTCAGTGTACGTTAAGTTGATTTTTTTTAACAGTTTTTAATTTGATCTTTGCTGTCGAATTTAAAAAGCTTTTTAAATTCGCCTTTAAGTATGCAATACATTATAAAATGCACACTGTTATGCATGCTCAGAATCTGAAGAAATTTCAAGAACAACAAGAGAAACCAATTTGCTTTCAAGGGGAAATGTATTACTACTAATTACTTTTGCCAATGTATTTTATGTGAACACTAGAGAGCAAAGCCCGCTACGTTGTTAGCGTAGAAAATGGTTGCCCGAAATATACAGAGTTCCCAGATAATTACCCTGAGCCCCAAATAATGAGTTAGCCCATACCCCAGGTTACGCATATTTCAAATTTCAGGTTTTACCCTTTGTAGCTGATCATGGAATTAGCACATTAATCCAGTTCACATATTTAAAATTTCATGTTTCTGTCTAAATCGGTGTGGGCAGTCCGTTAAGGAGGAGACTGTTCACCTTTTTGCCCCTCCCTGTACACATTTCCGAAAATCCGACCAAGGTGAACACTGCAGGAGGAACCCTTGCACCAAATTTCAACTTACCAGCTCCAGCAGTTTTGGCAAGACGTCAAGGGTGAGCATTTTTCACTTTTTTGCCCCTTCCCGTAGAATTTGCAAAGTCGTCAATGAGGAGAATTTTCTCCTTTTTTGCCCTCACCGTTGGATTTTCCAAAATTTACATCTTAGCTGTTATCTAAGCTGGATAAGGAGCTTGCATATCAAATATCAACCTGTTAAAGGGAAGACATTTCATACTTTTAAACCCCATTTTTACCACGTCCCTGACTTAAATTCTGAAATTAACGTCTTAACTGTTATCTACACTGGAGATGGAGCCTGTATACAAAATTTTAACTTCCTAGGTCCAACGGTTTCTGGAGGGTGTTAAGGGGAAGGCTTCATCGATCAGTTAGCACATACTCCAAGAATAGCATATTTCAAATTTCAGGTTTCTAGCTACAGGGGTGGTTTAGGCAGGCCGCAGGGGGAACCTACATACCAAATTTTAGCGTCCAACCTCCTGCGATTTGGGCTGGGAGATTTTGAATGAAATAAATAAATTTTTACATATTAACACATTTACACATTTTCACATTTTCACATTTTCTTATTTACACATTTGCACATGTGCACATGTGCATATTTACACATTTACATTACCATCAAACCATCGATCCATCAAACCATCAAATGTTCACTTTTGCAAATTTGCACATTTTCACTTTTCCCCTTGTTGCACCTTTCAGGAGGAATTTCCGAAAATCTAACTTGGTTGGACGTCAACGCTGGAGTGGGAACCTATGTACCAAATTTCAACTGCCCAGCTCTAGCGGTTTTGCAAAGTCGTCAATGAGGAGAATTTTCTCCTTTTTTGCCCTCACCGTTGGATTTTCCAAAATTTACATCTTAGCTGTTATCTAAGCTGGATAAGGAGCTTGCATATCAAATATCAACCTGTTAAAGGGAAGACATTTCATACTTTTAAACCCCATTTTTACCACGTCCCTGACTTAAATTCTGAAATGTAGCTTAACATTGAGTTAGTCCATACTGCAGATAATACATGTTTAAAATTTCAGGTATTTAGCAGTTAAGGGGGAGATTCCCCCTTTTTACCCCTCCCCGTAGGAATTTAAAAAATTTTACCTGGGTGGACGTCTACACCTCAGGTGGATCAAATATACACAATTTCAACCTTCCAGCTCTAACGGTTTTGGCAGACCTTTGAAGACGAAAATTTCACCCTTTTCAGCCCCTCCCCGTTTGATTTTTCAAAAATCACGTCTTATCTGTTATCTACACTGGAGAAGGAGCCTGCATACTAAATATCAGCTTCCCATGTCCAACGGTTTGGGAGAATTTCACCTTTTCTGCCCCTCCCCGTTGGATTTTTCAAAAATCAGATCTACATTGGAGAAGGAGTCTGCAATTTAATTTAATTAATTTAAAAAATTAATTTAAAAAAACGTCAACATCATAGTACTTAGTGCTGTCAAAATTTATTTAATTTATTTATGTACACTTATATGTAATGATGTCCAGTTTTTTTTATATATAAATAAATTTTATGAATTAGTTCAGACGATGCAACAAAAAATTATTTAAAATAAATTTACGCTCCGGAAGAAGTTTAAATTAAGCAAACGAAAGTAAATTTACTTTTATTTACAAATAAAAGCAATTATTGGCCAAATTAGGCCGTGAGGAAACACCTTATACATCCAATTTTAAGCTAAACATTGGTCACAACAACAAAAACAAACCTTTAAAAAAAAAATCGCCAAAATTCAAGATTCTCGAAAATAAAAAATACTGCTGAAATTGGAAAAAAATTGTCAGAATTCAAAAAAATATATTTAAATTGAAAAAATCGCAAAAATTAAAAAAAAAAACGCCGAAATATAAAAAGTTGTAGAAACCTAAAAAAAAAAACGTTAAAAATATAAAAAATACAAAATTAAACAATATTCTTAATATTTAAAAAATTGTCAAAATTAAAAAAAATCGCTAAATTTAAAAAAACCCAAAAATCATCAAAATTGGAAAATCGAAAAAATTTATAAAACCATCTTAAAATGAATCGCTTGGATGAAATTTTATTTTTTAACCATTTTTTTTTAATTGAGCGATTTTTCCAATTTAAGCGATTATTTAGATTTTGGTAAGTTTTTTTAATTTCTTTTCTTTTAGTGTTTTTTTCTTTTTTTTTTAATTTTGACATTTTTTTAATTTTAATTTTAGTTTTTACAATTTAAAATTTTTTTTTTAAATTTTGGCTATTTTTTACAAGAAAATGATTTTTAACTGTAGATTCAATAATTGCTTTTAGTTGTTTTCTGTTATAAAAAGTCGAATGAGTTAATTTGATTAAATTCCTTAGAAGTGAATTCAATTGAATGAATTCTCCGCTAATTATTAAAAGGATTCATTCGATTAAAAAGTAAACTGATTTCCATTTTTAGCGCATTTATTCATCAAAATAGAATTCAATCTTCGAAGGTGTATTTTATATGTAAATTAACGAGTGAATTGACATTTTTCGTTGGCAACTCTCCCCACTTTGACTTTGGTTTCTCTTCTCAGCTCTCTTTGATTCTATCAAAGGTTAAAAGATAACAATTTCTAAATGAAAATTTCTTTCAGAATCTGAGCAAAAGAAAAGATGTTTAACAATAAATGTTATTGTAATTAAATTATTTCCTGCATTTCCCCTTTTTTCTATTTAATTTAAATATTAAAAAAAAAAAAAAAATGCCTTCTTTTGTCCATTTAATTTTGTTATTGGAACATTAGTAAGTATATAACATCTTTAACAAAACCCTCTAACCAACAGAATATTTTTAATATTGCTTATATTAATCAACAACAAAATGTTAATTTGCAATTGTCATCAAATGAGACCACACCTTCAGATGATGACGATGAAGAGCATATGGATGAAACAGATTTTTCTTTAGTAAAATCGTTAATAAATAGTAATAATTTAGATAATCGCAAAGCAGCTTCTTCAACAGCAGCAAATGTTTTCTGTTGCGGTGATAAAAATGATGTTAGTGGAGTTGGTGTCGGTGTAATTGGCAAACTTTTGAGACAAGGGAACAAGAAGACTCCCGGAGCACCGGGACAAGCCGTTCAGGTGATAACCAATGAATGTGGTGTAACTGAGGTATTACAAAGAGAGGTACAGTTAATTTCTTCTTTGTATAGGCAAGAGATATATTCTCCCAACAGAATTTGGCGCCAGCCGAATTGTTCCGTTGCTGTAACTGAAAATTCGTTTGTTCCAAACAATTCATTTGGGCCGTCAGAATTAGGGTTGTGGAAACCAAACGATTCGGTTGGCACAAAATTCGGTTAGAACAACAAACCCCCTTTTCTAGATGTATTTAATTGAATTTAAATTTATTTTTAGAAGCGGGCTAAAAAAATTAAAGTGGCTGAAAATGTTTAAAGTTTAACTTTTCTTGAATGTTTTGAATCCCATTGATGGCTGATGTCTTTGCTAAAAAGGACTTAAAACTGGGTTACAATAATATATAAAAATTCCAATATTTATTCTATTTTGTTTTACTATTTTTAAGATATTAGTACATAATCAATATTTATTGTGCACCTATTGTGATTTATAAAAATACAATATTTTCCCTATTTACATCAATAAATGTTATAAAAATGATAAAAATTTAAGCATAGTAAATCGTTTTTCCCGTGATTATATTTAAGTCGAAATTTAATAGCCTCAAATCGTAATTTAAATTAAAAATTTGTTTTTCTTGTTACACAATCACAACCCAATAAACATTTTTGCTGGAATTAAAGCCAAAATCAAGTGTTATTCAAGTGAAAATTTCCAATTTCAAGCCTTGATTTATACTTTAATTATACTTTAATTCAATAGCATATTCCAGCAAAACGAACACTTTAATTCAAGCCTTGAATCACAGTTTAATTCAAGCTCAAATAACATTATAATTACACTTGTTTTCAAGCCATAACTTCAAGTTTAAACATCGCCATAAAAACACGGTAATTAATGGTTTTGGTACAATTTATTAACATACATACATTTTTATAATTTTAGTTTTGGTATATTTTATCTTAATTTTTCTTTTCCGACGTTTTATCACTAATCCTTCTTTTATTCAGAAGCGTAGAAATTTGTAGAATCTTTCTGAAATAACAAAAAAGTTAAGGTAAGGACAGTGCTTAGCTCCAAATAAATATGGCTTACCTTTTCGTGAAAATCCATGGAAGGAATTCATATTTTATAAAAACTAAATTGTAAATTTGAGCAAATGTTTTAATATTATTTAAAAATATTTACAATAAACGGAAGGCATAAAACAAAATATTTTTATTTGTATGAACTTGATTTTGACTGTAAAATATCACTTAAAATAAAGCACAGTACAAGCAATATTTAAAGCACTTTAATTTGAAACTTTTTAATGTTTATTGGGAATAAACACAACATATCACTTTTAAACCAAAAAATATTTGTATAGTAAATTTAATTTTTTACAGTAGTTTAAAATTTTTTTGTAGTAAAAATTTGTCAGTTATTTTTACGACATTGTTCATTATTTTTACTGTATTTGTCATTGTTTTTCAACAGTTAAAAATATTTTAATTTTTAGTTATTTTAAAGGTAAATACTCACTTATTTGTTTTAACTGTTATTTTCAAAAGATTCTACCGGCAATCTTATTTGAGTGCATCCTTACAATTATGGGCTAGTCTTAAATTGCAAAAATAACAAAATTGCAATAATTTAGTACACCAGTTTCATCCTAACGACGAATCAATTTTTTTTTTTTGAAAATGTCTCGTTTGTAATATAGTATTCTATCAAACAATGGCAAACATTGTATTTCTTGGCTGAGGATGCATTTCAGCGGATCCAAACATATTCTGTGAACAAAAAAAACCTGAATACTTGTAAAAATCTCACAGGAAAAGCTGTGGATTTTGTACGAGAAAGTGTCCACAGATCGTCGACGTGCTTCTCAATTGGGAATCTCCAGAACATCGCTGCGGCGCAGAAAATCACAACGAGAGAGAAAAGGTGTGTTCGACGTACGTTACCGCGGTTGCCCGCGGGAACCCAATCTTACCAGAAAGCGTTTCTTGTACAAAAACTGGGTAAATGAGAGGGTTCATGAGAGAGTAATTGTGTTTCTCTTTTTACCAGAACTTTCCCGTACTTTTTGTTTGGGTAAAATGGTAAAATTGTCAAATCATCAGCTGTTGCTAATAAATTAGCTGTTTTGCATTTTTGAAAAAAATTAAAGTTAAATAAAAATTTACTATAAAGAACTTTTCCTTCTTAATAATGAAAAATACATTTAAAAATGTAAGTAGATATTTGCCATTTCAAATATATTTATTAATTAAGCTGTTTTTTAATATGAATAAATTTGGTTTTGTGCGTTCGCAGTGTTTTGGGCATTTTTATGGTTTTGTGAGAGAATTTTTTGCTTACTCTCATTTTACCAGACTTTGCCCAAAATTACCTCGTACAGACCTAAAATCACAACTTTTTGAACAATCTCATTATGAGCGATGAAGCACATGTTCATTTAAATGTAAGATATTTTAGAGCCAATTTAGACGATGACCTTGTTGCATGCAATTATTGCGTGCAATTTTTGTTTGTTGGCCAACGGAGTAGAAAAGTAAGCGGGGTAACAAAAAAAAGCACGTTTTCGTGCATGTTTTTGTTATTTCTCTTTCCCAATCCCACATTCAGTTTTATTGCAACAAAAGTGACCGTATAAATAGACATAACTTTGGAAGCAACTTTGTAAGAGGAATTAAGAAAATTGAATGTAATCAATTGCATCGTATAAATTGGCTCTTAATAAACAGAACAACTACACCCCCTCAAATGCACGATTTTTTGTGGAATTCTGGCTGATAGAGTTATCGGTCTATATTTTTTTCGAAAATGAAGCTGGGGAGCCAGAAACCGTCTCCGAGACGGTATATCGGACCATGTTGGAAATATTTCACGTCGTGTAGTTCTCAGTTATCCTGACATATGTTTTCAGCAAGTTGGAGCTACAGCTTATACCACTAGAGACAAATGGCGATTCTTTGAAAACTTTTTAATACCGAATAATTTAAAAAATGCTGATTTTGCGTGGCCACCTAGCTCCCCAGAGGTTCCTGAATTTTTTTGTGTGGTTTCTTGAAGGGATGGTTATACGTCAACAAGCCATAAAACATTTTTATGGTTTTGTGAGAGAATTTTTTGCTTACTCTCATTTTACCAGACTTTGCCCAAAATTACCTCGTACAGACCTAAAATCACAACTTTTTGAACAATCTCATTATGAGCGATGAAGCACATGTTCATTTAAATGTAAGATATTTTAGAGCCAATTTAGACGATGACCTTGTTGCATGCAATTATTGCGTGCAATTTTTGTTTGTTGGCCAACGGAGTAGAAAAGTAAGCGGGGTAACAAAAAAAAGCACGTTTTCGTGCATGTTTTTGTTATTTCTCTTTCCCAATCCCACATTCAGTTTTATTGCAACAAAAGTGACCGTATAAATAGACATAACTTTGGAAGCAACTTTGTAAGAGGAATTAAGAAAATTGAATGTAATAAATTGCATCGTATAAATTGGCTCTTAATAAACAGAACAACTACACCCCCTCAAATGCACGATTTTTTGTGGAATTCTGGCTGATAGAGTTATCGGTCTATATTTTTTTCGAAAATGAAGCTGGGGAGCCAGAAACCGTCTCCGAGACGGTATATCGGACCATGTTGGAAATATTTCACGTCGTGTAGTTCTCAGTTATCCTGACATATGTTTTCAGCAAGTTGGAGCTACAGCTTATACCACTAGAGACAAATGGCGATTCTTTGAAAACTTTTTAATGACCGAATAATTTAAAAAATGCTGATTTTGCGTGGCCACCTCGCTCCCCAGAGGTTCCTGAATTTTTTTGTGGGGTTTCTTGAAGGGATGGTTTTACGTCAACAAGCCATAAAACATTCAGCAAAATAAGCAGAATATTCACAGAAATTGCAGAATTGGAACCAGAAACGTTGCGCAACATAATGCAAAACTTATTGAAAGAATCCATAAACTGCCAACAGGAAAATGGACGTCATTTAATGGACTTCATTTTTCATACTTAGGTAAAAAATTTGTACGTCAACAAGCCATAAAACATTCAGCAAAATAAGCAGAATATTCACAGAAATTGCAGAATTGGAACCAGAAACGTTGCGCAACATAATGCAAAACGTATTGAAAAGATCCATTAACTGCCAACAGGAAAATGGACGTCATTTAATGGACTTCATTTTTCATACTTAGGTGAAAAAATTGTACGTCAACAAGCCATAAAACATTCAGCAAAATAAGCAGAATATTCACAGAAATTGCAGAATTGGAACCAGAAACGTTGCGCAACATAATGCAAAACGTATTGAAAATATCCATTAACTGCCAACAGGAAAATGGACGTCATTTAATGAACTTCATTTTTCATACTTAGGTAAAAAATTTGTACGTCAACAAGCCATAAAACATTCAGCAAAATAAGCAGAATATTCACAGAAATTGCAGAATTGGAACCAGAAACGTTGCGAAACATAGTGCAAAACGTTGAAAAGATCCATTAACTGCCAACAGGAAAATGGACGTCATTTTTCATACTTAGGTAAAAAAATAAATAAACATAAAAACTGTAAAAATAAAAAAGTTATAAGCTTTTTAAATCAGTCAGTCGAAGTTGGCCCATCCTGTATATATATTGAACCACAATATTTCTGTAGTTCGTTAAGCTAGCGCAGGAAAACAAAAAGTAAATAATAGCTTATTTAATTGACTACTTTTGGCTTTTAAAATAAAACTCGTAAAGTTAGTGAAATGTTATCGTAAACTCGAAAATACTACAATTATTCAGGCAAAAAACTAAAATTTATGAAATAACAGCCAATCAAAGACAACCGTTAGTCTCAATCACGTTTTACTGTTATATATCTTGTTTAATTTAATAAATATTTTTTTGTATTTATTTTATGTGAAAATTTCCGTAGGCGTGAATCCAGGCCGTTTTTACACAATTTTTAAAAATTTCCGTTTTAAACGGGAATAGCAACTTTCGAATTGGCCATTAGGCTCGATTGCATATGTTTTAAATAATTAAAAATAATTTTTCTAGTAAAATAGATTCAAAATTTTAAACCATTTGATTAGTGATTTAAGGGGTTGTTAGTATTAGAGATGCGCACGATCACGAACCAAAAATTATAATCACGCACGAAGGTCTTTTTCTACTCAAGCTCACGCACTATCACGTGAGTAATTTTAATTTTCGCTTGCGCTAACAAATAGAAAAAATATTTCAAAAAATTAAGCATAAAATAATTTATTATACCCTCCACCATATGTATATGGTGAGGGTATATATCAGTTTGTCATTCCGTTTGAAACATGTTGAAATATAGGTTTAAGACCCCATAAATTATATATATTCGTGATCCTTATGCAATTTTAAGTCGATTTAGCGATGTCCGTCTGTCTGTCTGTTGAAATGGCGATCACGACGCGAAGACGCAAGCGGGGTTGCCTATTTTTACCCAGATTATTAAACATCCTCCCGAGCAGTTTGGTATTTAAAATGAGCAAAATCGGTCAAGCGGTTCAAAAGTTATGAGTGAAAATGTGAAGATACCTCTAAATTTTCCATACAAATTGGTACAATTTTTCTGTATCTATGTTAATTTTTTTTCTGTTAAGTAAAAATGTTAAAGTCGCTAACAGAGCATTTAGGCATATTCTGCTACAATATACAACAGGGTATTATTGATTTTCTATTTCGTTCGTAACATAAAAGAATGCCAAAAGATATGCAAAATATATAAAAAATACAAAATTATACAAATTTAACGAAAAAATACCATTTTGATCGATGAAAATTTGTTTTTTTTTTACAGAAAATGGAAAACAAATGCTTTTATCACGTCGAACATTTCAAAAATTGACTTTAGTATTTTAAAATAAGTCTGCTAGTGACAGCTTAATGTACTAGAATTTTAAATATGTATTAAATCTCATATCTGTGGTTACTAAGACAATTGAAAGCCAAATCCAGGGCCATGTGACCTAGGCATGGCGCAGGGTATTGTTATCTATTTACTTAAGGGCCATCTACTCCTAAGTATAGACACTAAAGCAATTATGTACTTAGCTCTATCTTTATGTATAAACGTCTTTGGCCCCATGGCTAGGTCCAAAGAAATTTATATATAAAGAAAGAGCAAAATGCATAATTGGTTAAGTGCCGCTACTTTTGAATAGGTGGCGCAAAATCACATTAAAACTATATCCTGCCCCATGGCGATATAGCCTTGGATTAGGCTTTCAATCAATTTATTTACCAAAAATATTAAATTAACTACATACTTAAAAATTATAATGCATTCAGATGTTGCTAGTAGACTTATTACATAATTTCACATTTTTCTGTCAAAAAAGAAATTTTCATAGAGGAAAATAGTATTTTTTAATTCCATTTGTATTTTTGAGAATTGAGGGATTGACAAATGTATATTTATGTTAATTTTTTCTGAATAAAGTGCGATATTGTGCTCTTAAACATCTAAATGAATATTGATTTAAAAAATTAAGGTATAATATGCACATAAAACATATAGTTTTATAGTTTTGGCAAATATTCATTTATGTTACAAAGAAAATAGAAAATCAATAATATTCTACTGCATATTGTAGCACAATATGGCTAATGGAGAGAATGCACCTTCTGGTAGGCCATATATTGACAAATAGTTACAACTCATGTTCTTTTTTAACAAATAAATTTCTTTGCTGTATTCTCTCCATTAGACAAACACACTTCAATTTTTTAAAGAAATAGTTTTTGTCAAATACTCGATTTTGTTCCGGCTAATGGGAACTAGCTCTGCAGCTGAATATGCTTAATGGAGAGAATGCACTTTCTGATGCGCCACGTATTGATAAATAGTTGCTTTAAAATGTGTTTTTTGTACAGTCCATGTTTAAAAAAACTAGTGAAAATGTAAAGGTGCCTCTAAATTGCCTATACAAATTTAGTACAATTTCATAGTAGCGACTGGTACATAACATATTTTCTTATATTTTTTCACCAGTCGCTTAACAGTTAATATTTTGTATTTACCTCAAACATTTTTCCACCACTAAAATTGTTTTTCACCACAAAAAATTTTTTCACCTTAAAAATTATTTTTTCACCTCTAATTTTTTTTCCACCAAAAAAGTTCTTTTGACATCTAAAAAACTTTTTCACCTCAAAAAATTTTTTTACCTACATAATTTTACTTTTAAAGTTTTTTTATATTATTTGTATCGAAAACAGAAGAGAACATATTTTTAGGATATTGGTGGAGGGTATTCAAAGATTCGGCACAACCGAATTTAGCCCTTTTTTACTTGTTTTTTTACTTGAATCACTTAAGTGTTACCAACTTTGTACATAAAGAAAAAATAAACAGTCTTACTACTTTACATACAAAAAAATTAAAAAAAAAAAAATAAAAAATCTAGAAAAAATATCGAATAAAGGAATAATCACGAAAAATTATAACAAAAAATTGACTCATGCACACTCACGTAACTACGTGAAATTTGTCACGTTCAAATATTTAACTATGATATATTTAGAACGGGTTGAGTCACTATTATCAAAATGATATTTACGTTGTATATGTTACCTTTAGCAAAATTATGTGACTCTCCCTGTCCTAAATATGATGGAGTTGCATATTTCGATGTGACAACTTTTTATATAGTTACGGAATAGCCCCATTTAATTTTGGCTCATGCACACGCGCCATTTAGGTGAATCACGAAATTTCAAGTCACGTGCCCACCTCTATTAGATATGATGTTTTAAAAAAATTTGATCTTAAAATGTGTTTTAGATGTCTAATTAATAATTTCATCAAAACACAATTAGGTTCCGATTCGTTTGGTTGGGTCCAACTACTACCCCCCACACTGTCTAACATTCAAATGACTTTTCAAATATTTTTCATATAACTGCTACCGAATTTAACTTTTATATATTTTTACAAAAAGTAATGACTGCGAAAATTATTAGAATTTAAATATCTAGTTTTCTTAATAAATCATAAGAAACATTTTACGGTATTTTGGAGTGCGACATAACGGCATATAATAAAAACTAAGCCAGGTTTACAAAAACAAAAAAATTGATGAATCTACGCGTATTTCTTTTATTTATTTACACAAAATACTTTTGAAGTTGTATTTTGTCTAAGTACTTCAATAATTATACACTTTTTATTTCTTTTAATAATTTACAGAAAATACTTTTGAAGTTGTATTTTTACACGCATTTTTTTTACATTTTTTCCATCAAAAGTACCAAAACAAACAAATAAAAAAAAAACCTTATTTTTAAAAAGATTTCTGTAATAATTTCTTAGAATTAAATATTGATAAGAAGTTTGTTTTGATGGGTGAAATCATAAGAATTGGTGGAATAAAAAACAATCTAAAATAAATTTTTGGTCTGAGAAACTGAGAGTGCTTTTTTAAGGAGCCGTTAAAAAAACTGTGGTGATATTTTTAAAAGGATACGTTTTATAAAAAGACCTTCAAAGGAAAAATTTACATATAGTGGCACCCGAGAAAATGTCAGACACGCAACGAAAAAAGTGTTGCCTTCCCTGCACTAACAGAAGTAGAAATAGGATATACCGAATGCTTTTTAATTAAACTAATCCTAATGAAGAAACTTTTAAAAGGTAGGAAAAAGAGTGTTGAATCAAGATTTCTGAAAAATTAAAATTTTTTTTTTCTAATTTCCAATTTGGATTTCATAGTAAGGCAAAGTGTAAGGGATAGGTAAATAAATAGGTTCTACTCTCTATCAAGATTTTGCGGGGATAAGTAACAATTTTAAAAAAAATCTGTTTTATTTGTCTTCGTCATTAGTAAAAATCTGTTTTTTGCAAAAATAAAAAAAATGTGTTTTTCACAATACCTTTTCATAATAACGGTAGTTGGCTACCACTGTAAGACCGATATGAAAATTATAAAATGGTCATTCCATTAAAGACAAGTGTCTTTTTGAATAACCGGGTTTATTGCGCTATTTTACCGGCTCAATTTTCAAATATCTTAAGCTACCGTTATAATAACGCTAAACTACCGAAACACCGATTTATAACGGTATTTTGCAAATATAACAAAATTTAACAGGTAATATTATGAAATAAACCTCGTGATATTTGAAGACACATGCCACTATTGCAACCGCAGTTTTAAAATTTTTGTATCGGTATTGATCAGAGCGTGATAGACAACTACCATTAGAATGAAAAGGTATTGCTTGCCAACCATGGTTTTTCACCCGAGGTGCCCTATATTGTGGCCTAATGGCAAACTTTCTGGTAAGCCTGTGAGATCCGCGATCAAAAGTTAAGCTCGCAATTACTTAAGCGCAGCTGTGTGATATTTTACCGTAAGAAATGGCTGAATTATTTTCACAATATTTAGATTCAGCCCCACTGTGCGCTACAGATTAGTTTCAAGAAAATAAGAGATAATAATACAATACATTGTGAATGAATTTAAATTATTTAAAATTACATTTAATTGAAACAGGTGTCTTGATTCTACAAAAAAATTATTTTTTACAGTTAACTGAAGGTCGGTCAACAACTTTTTCATTCATAGTTACAAAGTTTTATTTGTAGAATAAAATCAGTGACAGGTAAGAAACTAAAAAGAAACAAACTAGAAGAAACGTTATTTTAATTGAATTTAATTTAGTTTTTTGTGTGTGTTTTGTTTTGTGATTACTAAATTTTATGGGTATTTTCTAAAAACAATTTCTTAAATTATAGGCAGGCAGAAAGGCAGCTGGCAACAAAAATCAACAAGCACAAACAAAACTATGGCAGAAAAAGCCAATGAACCCTTCTTCTAGTTTTGTGTGTTAAAAATTTAAACTGAGATTGTTATCATTCATAACAAGAGGAAACGGTGCTCGGTCAACAAAAAACTAACCGACCAACATCCAAATTTAACACTGACCAACAACCAACAATTGTTGCCGTTGTTGTTATTATTTAATTGTTGTCATTTGAAGTGTGTGCTTGTCGTTCGTTCGTCCGTTCGTTCGCCTTTTTAGTCGAATAAATGAATTATTTTCTCATCTTTCTTTTAATTTAATCTTTTAACATCTTTTGGTAGATTTTATTTTTCTGACGCTGCCTTTTATTATAATTAATTATTTTGTAATTGTTGTAATTTTTCTGTAGGAAATTATTTTTAATTTTTTGCATTTTCTTGAGTTTGTTGGTGTGGTGCTGGTAAAAGTTCACAGAGTTTATTGACATTGCTCGTGTTCTACAGTCTGTTGTTTCTGTTATAACTTTGTTTAGGCCTTTTATTCTTACTATGCGGTAGTTAGGTGGTGGTAGTTAAATCAAGGGCTTCTCTTGTTGCATACTTTTCATAGTATTTCAGTAGTATGAATAGTAATATCTTCCAGTCAGTCGTTTTAAATTACTTTGTCAGTTTTAAAACTTGTTGCAATTTATATATTGACCACAAAATTGTTCATAGAACAGAAACAAATCACAATGAAAAGGTAGATAATAGTCGACTTGTTAAATATTTTAATTTTAAAATAAAATTTCTGTAAAGAAATCAATGCCAGATTAATCATTAACATTTTATTACAATTACCACAATTGTATTCGATTAAAAAAAATACAAATGAAGCATATCAATTGAAACGATAAGAGTATATAATGTAGAGTAAACTGAAAATATTTGGGAAGGTATCCTAAAATATAATCTTGGATGTGTTTTCGATAATATTCTTTAAAATCTGAGACAACGATATAGCATTCACAGATGTTACCAATTTAAAGCATCTTGAGATTATAATCTTGGATTTTTTCAGAGGAATCTGACGTCTTCAGTGGAAGTAAGCCCTTAAAAACGCTGTGTAGATAGTCGATAAAGTTGGTTTTTATTTTCTTTATATGACACTGTCCACAATAATAAAAAAAATGCCTAAATAAACAAGAGCTGCCTTCAAAAAAATTCATTATAAAATTCTTAAAAATATTGTATAAATGGTTTTTTCGAAATTCACAAACAAAGTTTGATAGAACTGACACTGTTCCCTGACTCTTTCACTACCTGGTTTCAGCTTAAAGAGGTTATCTATTAGAAAATATATAAAAATCATGCATATTCCTGGCAAGTCCTCACCGATTTTTCTGTGTTTGTGCAATTAAGAATTCAAAAAAGCAAATTCTTAAATATTTTCGACTAAACAAGTTAATTCTACTGAAGTTCCTACTTCAACAAAATTTGTTTATAAATGAAATAAGAAACGAAATTCCATGTTATTTTGTAGTTTTTATAAATTTTTTCATGGAATTTTAAATGAAAATACAGTTTTCGAATTTAAAACAATTTTATATTTTTATTTTATAACATAAGTAACGTCATAGTGCTTGTTAGTAATATATTTAGTCATTGCTAAGGAGATACGATATATATTTTAATAAGTTTTTTGTCAAAGCTGTGCTTAGAGGCTCTAGCTTTTCTAAAACTTCGCGTTCTGATGACCTTCTTTTTACATTTTTGGGACATGAAAATATAATTTTATATTTTTTAAAATTTATTTTTTAAACGAATTGAAACAAAAATAAAAATTGTTTATTATATTTCTTAAAGCCTATAGTGCAAAGGTTCGTAAATGTGGGGTTACGAAGCCCTGGGGAAGAGTTTGGAAAAAATTATTTAAAAATAAGGAGGTAATAATAAATAATCTTCCATGTCAGTTGTCATAATTGTATTAAAAAAATCAAAAAAGGAAACCGATAAAAAGTTGTAGTATTCCAATTCTTAAGACTTCTTCAGACTCCTCAAAATCCTAGAGTTTTAAAGTTCTTCTAGGGTAATTTAATTGAAAGATTCTTCGAAAAATTTTATCGAGTAAATCTCTTAAATTTTTAAAATTCTACAATTCTATCCGTCTTATTTTTACTCTTACTATTTTTCCCGAAAATCTTCGGATTTAATTGTTTTTATATAAATATAAAAAAAATTAAAATTTGGGGGTCCGTCAGCCAGTAAGTGAAGTGAAAGTTAATGGGAACCAATGCAATAGTGAATGTTTTTGTTAACAGCAATTATTAAATAATATGTACAGAAATTATTACATTTTTGTTTAACTATCAGAGTTGCTTTTTGTATTGTATTTTCAAAATAAAAATAAGCAGAAAAAAATAGTTACCAAGTAATTGATAGTATAACAATTAATTAAGCTTTTTTTCTCATAAATTACAAATAATTTCAAAAATTCGGATGTGAAAATTCGAATAGTTTTGATCGTAGAACGATAAAATTTCGTATTTAAATGTAGTAAATGCAGTACTTCATTATCACTCAACCCCAATTTAAATTTTTATAGGACAACTAATAAACTCGGAAAATCAAAAACATCTGGGTTTTGAATTTTGTTCATAATTCCGCTATTGTTTCTTACCGTAGAAATCAGAATTTTTGTGTAGGCATGTAGTAAATCCATACACTGACCAAAAAAAGTTAGTAATGGCATATGTATATATTATTAAGTATCCAAATTAACTCAATTATTTTTTAGATACACTTGTTACATTTTAAAGCTGCTAATTTCTTTTGAAATTACCTTACGCATTCGAATATACAAACTTATATTTTTTTTTCGAGTAAAATTTTTTTTATTATATATTTTTTTTTTTAAAAAATATTTTAGACGAAATTAAAAAAAAAAAAAACATAAATGATTTTTAGAACTAAAAAAGTTTTTAGTGCTATTTTTAGTGGATGTCCTATTATTGGACATGAGTCGATTGTGGAAAGTATCTTCACTTCCGATCTCTTTTTCCAGCCTATGTAAAATTTACTTCAATATCCACTTTTTTGAAATTAGTAAATTTTTCTTTGCCAATTTTAGCAATTCGATTTTCAAAAATTTGTAAAATTATTTCTGAAGTTAGCAACAAAAATTTGTAAATATTCTGCTATTTGTAAAATGGAAATAGCAAAAAAATTCACTAAATAATAATTTGTTTACTAAAAATTAGTACAAAAATAGTATAGTGGGATTGAACCCCGTTTACAAATTTTTTAACTTACTTTTTTTTCTGAGTGTATGATCATGTTTTTTTCCAGATTCCCGTATATATAATTATATACAAGTTCCGAAGATATATATAAAACACAATTAAGTCTAATAAAACAGCTATTATGTATATTAGGGTGTGGCTGAATGACTTAAGCAGTCGACTACAACTCTGGCAGACCGGGTTAAATCCTGCCGAGGGCATTGCTTTTTAAGACACATTCTTATTTTTTTATAAAATTTGTTTTTATAGTTTTTTTTTTACAAACTAGATGCCTTACCATATAGATCAAATCTTATACAAATTGATCTGCCGTTTTTCGCATAAATTGAGATCTTACTAAATTCCCAATTATATTGCTGGATATAATTTAATCTACCATTTTTCGAATCAAATACGATCGGCTGGATATTACAGCAGATATTAAAGAATAACAAATTGTATATGACTAAATATTGCATCAGATTAACTTTTTTTAATCGGGACGTATATATTGCTTCATTCTTGTCTTCTAAGCAATCAAACACGTGGTTGAGTTAATTTCCTACAGGTACAATGACGATACTAAAGTTTGAAGGCCAAAAATTTTCTATTTATAAAAAAAATTAGAATTACTCTGGCAGAAGAACTATTAATTTTTTTGTCATATAAAGGGTGGTTAAATTTTAAGGGCCGATGTTGTGTCGTTTTTTTCTGAATTTCATTTGACATTTCTCAATTTCAGACTAACTCAAATTGAACCATGGAAAGATACACAATCGAGCAACGCGTTAAAGTTATTCAGGCTTATTATGAAAATGGGCGTTCAAATCAAAATACATATCGTGCACTTCGTGATTTTTTTTGGTCAGCATAATTGACCAAATGTGTCCACAATCGGGAGAATTGTGGGCAAATTTCAGCAAAACGGGTCTGTGAAAACACCTGTGCATGGTCGCCCAGTTTGTTCTGCGGAAAACATTGCTGTTGTTCGCGATAGTGCATCATGAGGTCGGCCAAGCATTTACCGTGAATGGTGTTCGCTATCGCGAGATGATAACGAACTTATTGTGGCCAGGAATTGAGGATATGACCCTGGACGATATGTGGTTTCAACAGGACGGTGCCACTTGTCACACAGCTAACGAAACATTGGCTATTTTGCGCGACAAATTTAATGGCCGTGTTATCTCACGTGGTGGCGGTGTCAATTTGCCGCCAAGATCATGTGATTTGACACCGTTGGACTTCTTTCTTTGGAGTTATTTGAAAGAAAAGGTGTACGTCGATAAGCCAGCAACAATTCAAGAGCTAAAGGATGAGATAATTCGGCACATTAACGGCATAGAACCTCAATTATGGAGAGGTGCCGCCGAGGTCGCAGCGGCCATTTGGCCGATATTTTGTTCCATACATAATTGAATCATACCATATTATCATAATAAAAAGAAATGACAATAATTTCCTAAATAATTTGTTTTATTCAAAATCAACATCGGCCCTTAAAATTTAACCACCCTTTAAATTGAGATATTTTGTTTGTTATTTTTGTTAATTTCCCAGTAAAACCACACATTACCAAATAATGAGTTAAATAATGTATAGCCATAAGGGCCGATGGATTACTTTACACCTTACTTCATTAATGAGTTTTATACGCGATGAGCCTCAAAGTAATGTAAATACCCATTATTTAAGAGGTGATAATGTAAGGGGTTACTTATATGGTTACGAGAATGTGTCTAAAAATTGATTTTTAAAAAAGGCGAATTTTTATTAAAAAAAATTATTACAAATATTTTATTTAAAATTTTTGTAATTTAAAATAATGTGGTCAAGTTAGGAATCGAACTAGGGAAATCTGGTTGCCAGCCAAGAACTCTACCCACTGAGCTATAGACGCATATAGTATTTGATTGCTTTAAACTAAAATGAATTGTTGCGCTTA
Source organism: Eustalomyia histrio (assembly GCA_949748255.1). Classification (NCBI taxonomy): domain Eukaryota; kingdom Metazoa; phylum Arthropoda; class Insecta; order Diptera; family Anthomyiidae; genus Eustalomyia; species Eustalomyia histrio. Next base: position 65,196,697 of record OX456523.1, on the reverse strand, counting down.
GTTTTTTCGCTAGTGTTGTCAAAACAAACATACATTACCCTTTTACTTACGAAAAAACACAAAGTAATGTATCTAAAAATAGATTTTCAAAAATATTTCAATTATTACTTTACATTTATAAATCATATATTACGTAATCAATAATCAGTAACTTATTACTTTATGCTTGCAAATAATGAAAAAGGTAACGAGCTATCATTACAAGGTAACGCATGAGAATATCGCACCCATTACCAAAGTTTTGCTGGGTTATAACAAGATTTGAACCTCCGTATATATACAAGAAACAAAGCAAATTAAGCATTTGGATGCGGCAAAAGATCTCTTCAGAACCCAAAGTTTTTGAAAATCTATTTTAGACCACCTAATTTTCGGTCTTGGCATCGTTTTGCCCCTACTGAAAATTAGGGTAACAACCAATGCTTATCCGACGCTTTTTAAACAGCCAACTTTTTTGTCTGATTACATTGTAATTTACACATTAATTTGTTTTTAACTTAAAAATACAAATTTATATTTTTACATCCTATAACCAAAAATACATCTTCAAAATAATCAAACATAAATTAATATAAATAGTTTTTTTTTACCTATGATAGGATTATTTTTAATCAATGTGTATTTAACAATGTTTATAATTATTTAAAAGAGATTATTCTCACTAAGAACATACAGCAAAAATCTACTTTAAAAAATCCAACTTAAAAAAATCGAATTAAAAATACAAATATTTTTTAAAATAAAAATTTAAATTTATAGAAAATGTGCCACTGTGCGCATGTAATCTGTGCATTTTTGTTTTGTATGCAAAACACCATCGTGGGCACTTATATTGCTACTAAAAATATAACTGTATTTTCACTTATTTGTTAGTTGAATTTAACTCAATTTAATAACTTATTTGATATTTTCAAAGTTATTTCCTCTGATGAATTATTGTAATAATGATCTTGGGCAACTTTCCCATTTGCATAAAAGTTAGCATTAGAAAAAGATAGCGAAAATGTAAAATGGAAAACAAAAAACAAATTTTAAAACATATCACTTCTAGTTTGTTACAGCAACAAAAATGGCTTCAGTTTATAATTTCTATTCCAAGTGCAATGTTGTCCCTAAATATCTTCTACAAAGTTAAAAAATAATAAAAGAAAAAAATAAAGAAAAACTAACAAAAAAGAAATGTTTTCCAAAAAGCGGGTGAACTGGTTGCGTCCATCAAAGGCTCATCAACAACAACGACAACAGCAGCCAAATGATCAGTTGCCATTTTTATCACGGTCACGTTTTAGTGCATTGCCACATTTTCGTGCAACAACCACCGGTGATAATGAAGAAAATTTGACACTCTTCATAGCCATATTATATGTAATCGATATGTTTGGTGTATTTCCGTTTGTTACACTTCCGGCATTGTTAGTAGAATTGGGTTTCTTTGGTATACCCCTGGTCATATCAGTGGTGGTTTTACAAATTTACACCTCATTTCTATTAAGTGAATGTTGGACAATGGCCGAATCATTGGACTCGTCCATTGTTAATAAAAGCAGGTTGGAGGGTGGGGGAGATTGTGTTTAATCAATGATTTTTATTGAAATTGCGTATTATCTTCAATTTAGATATCCTTATGCTGCTATTGCTAATTTGGCCTATGGTCCGTATGCTAGTTTTATGGTAACCATTCTACTGGACATAAGTATATTTGCCAATGGTATACCAAATATTGTTATGGCTTCGCAAAATTTGGAATTATTTGGAGATCGTATGAGCGATGGTCAATTTCAGTTTTCCTTTTGTTATTGGGCCATCATAGTGGGCATTTGTTTATGTCCCCTTGTTTGGTTAGGTAGTCCGAAACATATGAGGTTGGTGTTTTTGTCTCAAATAAATTTAATTTAAAACTTTTTTAAATATAATTTCTAGAGGTTTGGCCATTTTGTCTGCCTTCGTTATGATTGTTATCGTAGCCCTTTTATGGTTTTGTTTATTTTCGGCTTCCCCTATAGGTCCACCATTTGAGGGTGTTAGCATGGGTAAGTTGTGCAATTTTTATAAATAATATTGTAATTTTTGTGTATTAATCTCATTATTTGTTTTAGAATTACCACCATTTTTAACAATTTTAAGTGGTTATAGTATTTTGGCTTTTCAATTCGATATTCATCCCATGTTATTGACTTTACAAATTGATATGCAACAAAAGGATAAAGTTGGCTGGGCTTCATTTAGTGGTATTGCAAGTAAGTAAAATTGTCGACAGTTAGCTTAATATAGCACTTAAATATTCAATACGTACAAAATACCTGAGTCGTATACTGCGGATTCAGTGACACATACTGCACAAATAAAATATCCTAGTTAAATCAACTATTACATTTTAAAATTAATGATTATCCTTATTAAAATTAATACGATTCTAGTCGTATTAGATATTTTTGTATTTGAATTAATTCAGATTTAGATTTCGAATTTTTAAAGAAGAATGAAACGCGTAAAAATATGAAAATATTTGGGTAAAATTTCGGAAGCGGACTAAGTTCCGGCAAGGCGCTTGGTACCTTTTTTTATAAACAGGGCGGAAAAAAATGGCCGAAAAACTTCATCGAAGAAAATACCGGAATGTTGGGTTTATATGGAGCCAAAGTCTAAATATGTGTTATTCACAACCTAGATATCTACAGTTTGTATGTATAAATATCATTTGGGACTAATTCAGCAAGGACTTTTTCTATAGGAAGTAGTTTTGAATATAGACCTAGTCTAAATAATTTCAATTTTTACAATGTCCCGTTAGCTACCCTGCGGGAAAAGGGCCTATCCCAGGACACGTCACATGACCGGTTCATTGCGATAGGGACCGATCACGGGACCGATCACTTTAACATGGGCTTGTCCTAGGAGGGGGTCAATTGCCCTCTGTGACAAGTCACAGGACTGGTATAAAAGGACAAGTCGGACTTTTAAACCGGACACGTGATAAGTACTTTAGGAACCGGTGCTCTTTTCACCTATCTCGTGATATGTTTTTTCGAAACCGGTTCAGTTTTCACCTTTCCCGGGACAGGTCCCAATTCCCAACTGACCCCTTTTTCCCTTAGGGTACTTACTGGTATTTTAACTGACACATTTGTTGATGTTTACAACTAAAACTAAGCAAAATAAAACAAACTGTCAAACGGCCCTAAAATTTAACCAAAATTTACACCACAGTACTTTTAAAAATAAATCTGTAGTTTCATAAATTTGTGTTAAATTTAAGAAAAATTGCGTTAAAATTAACAAATTTGACAAAAACAGTGGTATATTTTTTTTTATAAATAATAAATATGGAATTTATTGTCTTCAATTTACATAATCAAGCCCGTAATCCCGTAGGTCTATATTTTTTCTCTTCCACTATTTGCACATTTAAAGTTTCTTCTTGTATAAATCAGGATATCAAAAATACATTTATGGCATAATTACATATTGTTACAAAAATTCCATTTACTCGTAGAAACACAAATCCTCATATGTTAGCCCTGAAATATAAAACAATTAAATGGCAACCCTTCACCATATCTAATGTTTCTTCTGTCAAACTGTAAAAGAACATTCTCAAAGTTGCCAGTATGCAGCTTCCAGACGGTGCTGTCATATTCTAGTTATTTTAACACGCACATATAAAGGTGGCATAGCAAGGCAGTTGATAAATAAAACGATGAGTGTCAAGAACTAAAGTGTGGCTAACGTTAAGTCTATTTACATCGTGTAAATAAAGTGTGCTATTAAAGTGTGTTTCTGTAATTTTATAGCCTGTTATAAATAAATAGAGCTATAAATAATTTCAAACAGTGTTTATTATTTGCAATATAGAAAGAATTCGATTTATTTAAAAGGTAAATAAATCAACAATTTTATGAAGGGTTAAATCGTAACAATATGTATTCTACAAAATGTGAGAGTGTAAAAATTTATTTTAGCATACAAATATTAGATCAGTGATCGGCAAAGAGTCGCCCATGGGCGATTAAAAGAATATCTAATACAGTGATCGGCAAACTAATACAACCATATTTTTGCCATTGTATGGGTGAGTTACGCTCTCCCTCTCTTAATGCACTGAAAGAAATGTGTTTGTAATTTTCCTAAAGCTATGTGCATATAAACAAACATAAGAAACAAAGGATGAGAACAAAAAAATCATAACAAAAAAAATAACAAAAGCAAATAAAAAAACAACAAAGAAACGAAAATTTATAATTAAAATCTTCAAAGATCCAAGTAGTTTCTCAGTTACAGCCTGGGAAAGTCAAACCCTGCGGTATTTAAATAAATCAATAAATAAATAAATAAATAAATAAACAAAGAAAGAAAAAAATAAATAAATAAATCTATAAACAAATAAATAAACAAAGAAAGAAAAAAATAAATAAATAAATAAATAAATCGATAAACAAATAAATAAATAAATAAATAAAAAAATAAAGAAATAAAAAAAGAAATATTAAAGATTTTAATATACTCCTTTTTTTCTACTTTGTATTCTTCAAAATCAACAATCATTTGTTCATAAAATGGTTTTTTAGGGTCAAAATTAGTTTGCTTCTTGCGTCATTAGAAATATTTTCATATTCCCTTTAACATAAAAGATAATGCCTCTCTAAATAATACTTACTTACGCGTGGCATCGTACGCTGGCTTAATACATTAAAGTTTGCCGAAAAAATTTTCTTCGTAAGACATTTCGTTCAGTGTAATGTACTACTATCCGTCGACACCACCTTACTGAAGGAAAGCTCAACTGAGACTGATTTATTATTTTAATTTTCATGCTATCTGTGTTAGTATGTTAGTATAAGTGAGTCGCCCATGGGCGACTCTTTGCCGATCACTGCTTTAAATTGTCGAAAAAATCTAGTATTTAGGGAAAAAAAGTTTGAGACTAAAGTTTACTGAGAAAGTTTTTCTTATATAAAATAGCTATGATCCTAAGGAATCTTTATTACATAGAAAACTGCCATATTAAATATGAGGCATTATTCTTAAAGAAAACACTTCTAATTTTAGTGTCTTCTAGTCACAAAACTCACCAAATTTTCAATTTCCCTTAAGATATGTATAAATCTGGCACTAGATCCAATCAGATCTGTCTATAAAGTGTTCCACATATGCCATATCTAAGCAGATAGGATTAGATCTGGCACCAGATCTAATTAGATATAATCATGCTTAATTAGATTCAAGCAGATATAATCAGATCTAATCTTTTTATACCGGTATTATAAATGATTTAATCTATTGAGTAGCGTTTTTTGTTGAATCTAAGTTTGTCGATAAAATCTACTAAAAATGACAAGTAAAACAAAGGTTGATGTAATTAAAAAAGCAAGAAAGGTATTTATCTTTATATCAATTAAAAATTCAGTTGTTTTGAATTATTAAAAAACAACTAACAAATGCAGTAAAAATAACCAATTTACTACAAATATTTGTAAACAACTGATAAAATTTGTAAAAACTTCTGCTTTTAGAGTTATTGTTTCGGTATTACAAAAAATATTTTTGAATAAAAAATATAAAAAATCAAAAATGTGTAATTGCTTAATTCTACGTTAAATTTAAAATTTTATAAAGGGTATCCCATTGTACTCGTATAAAAAATATATTAAAATTTTCTGATTTTATTTGCTAATTAATAAAATGCCATTTATAACAAATATAAACTCAACGAAATTCTAAAATACTGTTATCGATTTAAAACCCTTTCCACTGCATACCTTTAACCTTAAAAAAGCGTTACCGAATTAACTATCATCCTTAAAATACTAATATCTAAATAAAAGAAATAACGTTACCGAAATAAATCAAAATAGCGCTATCCCAACCGTTAAGCGCATTGTTTTAGTTACCATGCATGGTTTTAAGTGCAATTTTTAAAATTTTTTTTATATTTGGTAAAAAAAATTTTTTTGAAAAATTAAAAATATTGTCTTCTTTTCCAGCAACCTGTACAATGGCAGTTTTAGGATCAGTTATAGCAGCCTATAAATTTGGCACGATGATTGCCGAAAATCTTTTGGAAAGTTTACCAAGAAGTGTACCATTGTACATATTATTGGTATTAATAGCACTGCAACTATGTTTTTCTATAGTTGTGGGTAGTTCAGCTATGTTTTTACAAATTGAAAATTATTTTAAAATATCAGAAGGTATGTTAAGCGTGTTGTTTTAAACAACAAAATAGTAAAATTTCAATTTCTTTATAGTTTTCTCGGTAAAGCGTGTTGCTATAAGATCAACTCTGGTAGGATTGCAAGTACTAATATCGGAATTTTTACCCAGTTTTGATGCATTAATGGATATAGTTGGTGGTACTATTACGGGGCCATTGGTGTTTATCTTGCCACCTTTGCTCTACAGGCGTATGGTGCAATTGGAACGTTATCATCAACGTATAGCAACAGAGGCCGCTTATGGCAGTTTACCATTGGATTTGAATTATAAACCCCCCGAAGGACCACCACCTCATTTAGATCCAAATGCACGTGTCACATTTGCGGCTCTCTTAGAAATTTGTTGGTTACGTTCCATCTATACGTTCAATCGTTTGCAATGTGATTTATCATGTTCAATGGCCGTTTTACTATTTGGCATCTTGGCTACATTCTTTTCAACGTATTTAAATCTATTTCAGATTAGTGAACTTTTTCGTAACAATTCCCCATGTTTTAACAATTCCACAAGCAATAATCCTTAGTTTTAATTACAATTTAAGTTAAAAAAAAACCTTTTAAGAAAAAAAAAACTAAACTCAATTGGTTAAGTAATAAAAAAATGCATTAACTTTTACGTCTTTAAGATATTCAAAATGTGTTTTATTTGCTTTAAATTTTATTTTTATTTTACAATAGCATTTTAATAGTTTCTTGTAATTTAGAAGGAAGAAGCAGAAAGTTTTCACTCAAGCTGAAACAAGACTTGCATTTTCTATGAAGCGATGGAAGTCTTTTTTTATCTCTTCGCTTAGTGGGAATTTGTTTCCAGACATTAAAATATGACAGCTTTTCAGAGCACAGATTATGAAACAAATGTGAAACAAGTGACATATGTATGTCAAAATTTTTTCATATAAAACGTAAAGTCGAGAGTGAGATAGACACACAAATCTGCATATAGCTTGTATTAATATAACTTTCTCTCTCTATACTTCTAGTCTTCCCAACATTTAATATTTTCCTTATTTATCAGCCTTTTTTATACATTCATAATAGACTTAAAAATAAATCATAAATAATACAAAAAATTCTAAAAATTTCCAATAGTTTTTATCTTTTATTTAACCTTTTTTTGTATTGATAACTTATTTAATTTTTTGAGCTTAACGTTCGTTTTTTACAAAAAATATATTATTATTATTATTATTATATTATTTTTCAATATTTCGCTACTCCATTTTCACTAAAAATTGTTGCCTCTTTCTTGTTATTTTTATTTTTATACAAAATTGATTGTTTTTTCACAAGTTTTTTAATTTCTTTAACTTTAAATTAATTTTTCTTTATATTTTTATTAAAGAACAAGCACAGCTTTGCAGCTGCCAAAAAGGAATGTAAAAAGTATAAAGGAATGTAAAAAGTATTGACGCTTTGTGGACTTGTTCCCAAAAAGTCACCCAAAATAGTCGACACAAGTGGTGACTTGTAGACACTTGACCCCAGGCTTCCTACGGGGGAATAATATACAGGGTGGCGCAAAAATAATCTTCCGATGTTTTTTGGCTGTAAATTAAAAAAAAATGAAAAACTGATTCTTCTTGTGGATTATTTTTATTTGTTCTTTCAATTTTTTTTACATAAAGTCGAGAATATGATGTCATGTAAATGGCCGCCGCCACAGTTGATTGTCATTTGAGCCCTTTTTATGGCATTTTCCATCACTTTGGCCAAAACTTCCGGCAATAGGTCCTCACATTCTTGACGGATATTGTCTTTAAGAGCTGCAAGAGTCTGAGGCTTGTTGACATAAACCCGCGACTTCAAAAAGCCCCACAAAAAGAAGTCTGGAGCGGTCAAATCAGGCGATCTTGCTGGCCAGTGCAAATCGCCAAAACGGGAGATTAGGCGCCCGGGAAATGCATCCTTCAGCATATCGGTTGCGGCACGTGCAGTGTGTGGCGTTGCACCGTCCTGTTGGAACCACATGTTTTCCAATCCCAATTCATCAAGTTGCGGCAAAAAGAACTCGTTGATCATTGCTCTGTAGCGCTCACCATTCACAGTAACCGTGGCTCTTCGTGGGTTACACTCGGATTTTTAGTGCCCCAGAAGCGTAAATTTTGCTTATTTACGTACCGGCTAAGATGGAAATGGGCCTCATCACTCATGATTATTTTTGATGAAAAATCATCTTCATTATTGCTCAAATAAATAGTCACCAATATTCCGCGTTCTGGAGCAGTGTAGCGTAACATTGTTTATTAACGTGTATTTCGCATGTGTTTACTACACACATGTCAAAACAGAACTGACATTAGGGGCCAATCGCAAAATTTATAGCATTTTCTGATAGGAGGATTACTTTTGTATAACAACGTTTATAATTATGTTCTGTACTTCAAACCGATACATCTTCAAAGTCTGGATAGTGATTAAATATCGAACAATGAGAAGATAATGCTGTCTTCTGTAAATTAATATGCACGATGTGAATTGTTACAACTTAACGTCAAGTTTTTGCCCAACTTAATTTGACATTTATTTGTTTCAGTTTTTGACAAATTCAACCATGGAGAAGGTTTACAATTGAACAGCGCGTTAAAATTGTTGAAGCCTGTTACGAAAATGGGCGTTCAAATCAAAATGTACTTCGTGATTTTTTTGGTCAGCATAATTCAAGAACAATTCAACAGCTTAAGGATTATTTGTATTAATCATATAACTACAAATTATATTCTGATACCCTAACCGAGCACTAGCAACAGAGACTATCGGCTCGTTGTAACGAAAACAGACCAGAGCCTCTGGTGGGAATTGAGCCCACGAGCCCCGCACTGATAAGCTAGCACGCTACCAACTAGCCTACCGGGGCGCTCACTTTTTGTTTTATTTTCAATTAACATCGTGCATTACTTAAAACTCCAATTTAAAAATATTGCCAAATTTAGCAGTAAAACTGCTGTTCTGCCAACACTGAGAATATTTAAACGAAATTATTGTTTTTGTTTGTTTAAAAGTTTGAGATAACTACATAAAATTAATGTAACTAAAATGCAGTAGTTTTTCTACGCCGTTAAAAAAACAACTATCAAAGACATTGAAATTTCTTTCCTAACTAAAACAACTGCAATTGCAGTAGTGAATGCCAACGTCGTCGAAGGATTTAATACATGTAGAAAACATTTAAGTCGTTCATGCCGACTTCCTTTCATTTTTAAAACGCCAATATTGCAATTGTTCTTGTTTATCTCATAAAAATCAGTCCCTACACATACCAAAAAAAGTCTGTAATGGCGACTGAAAATTTTACAGGAAATTTTGTTAATTTGAGCCCAGCGGTATTTTTTGCTAATCTTAGCAACACATGTCTGCTGGCGTGTAGTACAATGCAATAAGAAGAAAAAATTACAATAGTAGCCGCTACTAAATTTTAGTAAACTTTTTGTAAAGTGGAATTTACGATAAAATCGGTTTGCTAAAATCAGAAAAAAAAAAAATTACTAAATATTATTAATATAGTATAAAATTTAAAATTTTTTTTATCGAGCATCAAAATTTTTTTATTTTATTTATTTTTTTCAAAAAATATTTTTGACAAAGTTAAAAAAAAAAAATCAAAGGATTAAAAATTGTAAATACATAAACGAATTTATCATTTTGTTTTAATTTGGTAATTTCTGTTTTGAAAAATATTTTAGTAATTTTTTTTTAATTTTAAGGTCAAATTTTAATTTTAAGGTCAAATTTTAATAAGCCCTAAAGCTTATTTTTAGAACTAAAATAACTTTTTAGTGCTATTTTAAGTGGATGTTCTATTTTTATATATAAGTCGGTATTTTCATTTCCGATAGGTGTAAGTTTTAATTATAAATAACGATTTCGTTCAATGTCCACTTTTTTAAAATTACTAAATTCTTTTGCTAATTTTAGCAAATCGGTTTTCAAAAATTTGTAAAATGATTTCTGAAATTAGCAATAAAAAATTGTAAATATTCTGTAAAAATTCTATAATTTGTAAAATGTAAATAGCAAAATGATTTGCTAAATAATAATTTTTTTACTTAAAATCAGTACAAAAATAGTAAAGTGGGATTGAAAACTATTTACAAATTTCTACTAACTTTTTTTCCACACACACTCATAGCATGTAAAGATTTTGCGTATGAAACCGTCAAGATAAATTTGCTTACGACCACATTTTGCTCTATAACTCAGGAACCAAATGAGTCTCCACCTTTGCCAGAAATGTAGAGAAGCCTTAGTTTTTAACATATATTTTTTTTCAGAATTTTATAAAAATTTGATTTTGAGATATGGGTCTTTGAAGATTTCAAAAAATGACCATTAACCTTTTAAAACAAATTTTTGGATGCTATTTTGAAGATAATATTTTCACCTTTAAAATGGTACCAATAGAAAAATTAGGTTGCATAGTTTAGAAGTTATGGGCGACTTTTTCGATATTTTGACGTTTTTGCCAATTTTCGTGACGTCATATTTCGAAAACCGAAAGGATTTGGGGCCGAAAGGTTAATGATTTGATAAACACTGCCCATTTACAATATTTGTGGCGACTTTCATTAAAATCGGTGATGACAAATCGAAAAATGACAGTTTTCTGTGCGGTTTGACATGGAATGGCCCATGTATCAGATTTAATTATTAGAAATAACATTTCCTTCAATATCCACTTGTTTAAAATTAGGAAATTTTTTTGGTAATTTTAGCAAAGTTAGCAACAAAAATTTGTAAATATTCTGTAAAAGTTCTGTAATTTGTAAAATGTAACTAGCAAAAAAACTTACTAAATATATAATTTTTTTACTTAAAATCAGTACAAAGATAGTAAAGTGGGATTGAAAACCGTTTGAAAATTTTTCTATTAACTTTTTTCTGAGTGTACTTCGTCCATGGTCGTTATGACGTTACAAAGTGGTTCGAAGCAAATAAAAAAAAGAAGATTGTAACAATTGTAATACTTTATAAATTAACTTTATGAAGTATTTTGCACATAAATAGAAACTTTCATTTGTAATTCAAAAAGTCACGGACTTATTGACTGTTAACTATTGTAGGTTAAAAACGATTTGACTTCAAATATCAAAATCTTAATTTTTACCCTGACTTTCTTTGGTTTTATGCCAATTACCAAAATTCTGTTGAAAAAAAGCATATTTATCACCACAAACAAATTCTGTTGCCACAAAGAATGTGTTCTCTGGATGAGGATTAAGTAAAGAGAAAGCAATTATACCAATCTTTTTATAAAATTTTTTACGATTAGAATTTATTCCTTAATAAAATTAATTATCATTTTATCTACCGGATATAAGCATTACAATGATCTGTACTTATGGAACTTTAAATCATTTTTTTATATAGAACCATAAAACTTCCTTAGTCATAAAATTTTACAAAACCAAAAAAGACGTTTTTTTTTAATTTCTTTTATTAATAATCAAAGACTACTAGGAAGTTTAGCTATAAAATGTGGTACTTAACACGGCTATTAATAGATTTTTTGTGTTAAACTCTTCTTCTTCTTAAAAAAAGTAAAACATTTTATGACACCTTGATTTAAAAAAGACCGCATGTGATTTTTAAATACAATCCATTTAGCTCATCTAACAATGTAAATGTGTTAGAGAGATACGAATCAAATGACCCAAAGTGATGAGTAGTAAGAAGAATGTAATTTAACACATACAGAAGGTATTAACATCTCATTGCAATACGAGTACACCCAAAAAGCAATGCTAGTTATGTATATGATACCTTACAATATTTACAGAATTTATGAGTTCACCATTACTAAAATTATGAGTTTTTTGTATAAGTTGTAACTAAAAATTTGTATTTTAAACAAAATAAAAAAGTAACCAAGGATTTGACTATTAATAGAGAACACAATTACCTTCAATTCTAGGTTAATTTTTACAGCAAATAAATATATATAAAAAATACTAAATTTTATTTCCCAATTTCATGTAACATTTAAAAATTTTATTTTTTACACTATTTAAAATTGGTAGTTGTGGAAAGATTTGCAAAAAATTTCAAATTTTTCTCACTATGCTTATTTTCTCACTGTGCTTATTTGTTAGTACACAGAAAAGGTTTTATCATCTGGTGGTTCCTAGTCTGGTTTAATTAACAATAAGTTAAAGGTAAGTATTTTAAAAATTTTTGACATTGATAACTTTGACATTGCAGTCAATAAAATTACTTCCACTATGCCTAAAAAATGTACAAATTTTTGGAAACGCCTAAATAATCAATTTGCTAAACATTTAAAATTAATTTTAATAGCATCAGAATTAATTTGTGTATAGGTTATAAAAACATATTGTACAGGGTTATCCAACTTAACGTATTAATATTACAATATACTATCTTTATTTGAAATTCTTGTTTTGATTTAACAAAATGGCAAAAGGTGGCGATAAAACAATATAAATATGTCAGAGGTGTTTCCACGAAGGGTTGAAATCAAAAGCCAGAATGGAATGTTTTACAAATCGACAAAATTTCATTTGTGCTCTGTTGTTATCTTCAAAATAGAAATTAAAAATAAAGCAAATAACATGAATTTAAAACCGAAAAAAATGGATTAAAAATCACTTTTTTGGAATTGGCAACTTGAATAATGCTTTACTGCTTATAGCTCGCATATACTACTGTATGTCTAAATCTCTCGAATTGAAAGCTGTGACGTAGGCTGCACGCAATTTGAATACAATTTCGTTTCTAAAATGCCTTTATCAAGGAAAAAAGTACAAATTAATTTACTGTGGCATCGTTATATTGTGGCAGAGTATTTGTAGAACGAAACTTGGACTTGTGTATTTTTTAGTCCTGCCAACTTCGTTATAGCAAAGCACAGAGTTGAACACAATTAGTAGTATAAATACTGAGTCGCTCAGAAATAGTAATCTAATTAAAAGTTGTATTAACTTTTAATCAAACAGATTAAAATATGGTTTATTCGACTTGTTTAAAAACTTCAATGCAATTTGTGTGTGATCTTTTTCTTCGCATAAAATTAATATCATATTTCTTAAGCCAAAATTACTCTGACGTAAACGTAAACGAGCGGAATCAGCTGATCCGTTAGCTTTATGAAGAGAATATTAAAATAAGTACTCGAACGTGTACGTTTTTCGTAACTTTACGGGCTATTCTGTTAAAAACAGATTTTATCTCCGTTTTTAGGTTACAGTATAAAACAGCTGATTAGTTTTTGTTTATGTGAAAAAAAAATCAAAAAAACTTATAGAAAATAAATAAAAGTTTAACATATTTAAAAACACATTCTGAAAAACATAAAAAAAAAATACAATGGATGATGAAAAGCTGATATTGTTTGTCCAGGGCAATGATGTGATGTATAATAATAGAAGCCCATATTATAGATTGCCGGACAAACAAAAACTTGGATGGAAGTTGCAAAGCAAATGGGAGTCCCAGGTAAATAAAAATAATAAAAAACTTTGTATATGAGAAATTAGTTTGTACTGATAGAGGAAATATGTGCGAAAGGTGGACATTCCTTCGCGACCGATAAGTAAGGGAAAAACGTCGTGGCTACTAATGGACAGTTTGGAATTTTTAGCACCACATGTAGCTTCCATGAAAAATAAAAACTTTTTAACGAAATAAAACGCAGTTTTCAATATTTTAGTCAGTCATATAGAAATATTTTAGAAGAATTTTCTTTATCATCATCTTCATTCTCTCCTCAAATTCTATCATCATCTTCGGAAACTCAATCTCCACTACCATCACCCGTCTGATTTTCACAAAATTCATCAAATATTTGTTCAATGTCACCTGCCGAAATAGTTAACATTGATACAACCACCGTTGAAATTCCTCCAATCTTAGCAGAATCCATGAAAACTTTACCCATCGTAACAACACCCAATTCAGCTATGTCAAAAAAATTATTCACATTCATCTTTAGGAAATGATTTATATTTTTATATATTTAGAATATTTTTTTTAAATAAATAAATTTTTTTAATATAATTAATTTTTTTATTATAAATTAATATAATCAATTTTTTTATTATAAAAAAAGTTTTTTTGTTTGTTTACTTTTTATGTTAATTGACTCGTTTCCGTAATTTGAGTAAGTTCTTATACGTTTACGAAGCGTTACGTTTACGGTCTGAAGCCTTTACGTAATGAAGCCTTTAGTGTGGGAAACACGATGCCGCCAAAAAAGTTATGATGTAGATCTCCATAGATTTTCATCCAATATAACACTTTATAATTATAATGAAGCTGTTTCATAAAAATATTACTATGACGAGCTGATTCGGAAGAATTGCAAAAAAATAGATTTAAATCACCAAACCCTCAGTAGGGTTATTAAAAAAAATGGCAATAAACACAGACGAAGTAAGGACTGATTTCTATGAGGAAAAGCAGAACATTAACAAAACTAACATTTTCAACATCAATGTAAATCGACTGAACTGACTGAAATTTTCTCTATATGAATAAAGTTATCGTATTTTCTCTTGAAATTTCGTAAATATTATTGTTCTGATAGTTGTCCAAAAAATAGAAATGGCGACAAAACACTTTGCGAGTATTATTCCATGGTAATAATCATAGAACTTCTAAACTACTGATCCGATTGGTATGAATCAAATTGGAAATTGTTAAGGTGGTGCTAGTCTTTCTAAACATTGTCGTTGGGTCACCATGTAAAAATTGATTTAACGGAACAAAATTTAGTGATATGAATTTATTTCATTTGATAAAACAAACTGTTACAAGTGAATTAATAATTTTGAAATAATTCAAATGTGAATTAAATCCATTTTAATAATTAGTAGTTTTGGATTTAATACGCTAAATTTAAATTTATAATTAATAAATTCAATTAATGATTTTAATCTTCGAAGCTCTAGATACGTACGAACTGGAATACAGAAAAAGTTCTTTTACGTTTTATTTTAGTAATATTTAAAATATGTCGTGCATGTTTTTTATTTTTATTTATTGTAATTCAAATTAATTTTAATACTTAAAAAAATCAGTTTCAACATTGGATAACCCTGTATATGTTTAATCAAACAAATACAAATTAATGTTGATGACAAAGTGATCATGTTTAACGATAAAGGTGATTATGAGGGACAGATAATTTTTTTAACGTGTAATTTTTTTAAGCGAATGATGAAGATACTTTAGCGCCAAAATAAAAAACGATTGATTGTTTTATTGGTGGCATTTCAATAAACTTAAGAGTTAATTTGTATAAATAAAATATACAGGTTGTTAAATTATTACACTACTCAACATAGCTCAACATTTTTTCCCAGGGTTTTATGATGTTATTATAATAAAACTCTTTAAAGTACTTTGGTCTCTTAAACCCGAATCTGAAGTCAAATAATCAATAATCAAAATTATATGGCAAATTTGAGAACAATAAGAACAATTCCAAAAAGGTAATTTGCGAAATTCTTACAGAGTTTTCCGACAAGGTAATTTTAAGGGAAACTGAAAAAGCTAAAAAATAAAAAAAGATTTTAAAGTACATCCCGGCAGTTGGACCCAATAAGATTTTTTCCCTGGGCCAGGAGTTAAAAAAAGTAAAGAGTCAAAGCTCGGAAGGGCGTTTTGATATAACTTTTTTTCTTTAAATTTGGGTTTAGTAAAAATCTGTGAAAAAACCTTGTCAAGTAGTGTTAGTTATTAAAACTGTTGAAATAACCATGATTTGGGGAAAGGAGGGGAGGACATTTGTTAATTAAAGATTTACAAAATATTTTTAATTTTGTTTGAATCATCACAAAAATATTTGTATTGGGGATGGTATAAATGGATATTTTAGATAGAACTGCCCAGCAAAACCACACATTACCAAAAAAGTGTAAAGTAATATATAGAGATAGGGGCCCATGGATTACTTTACACATTACTTCACTGATGACAACTACAGGCGCTGAGCCCCATGATCTGTGTCTAAAAATAGGTTTTCATAAACAAAGTTTTTTAAAAAAAAATTTTTAATTTATTACAAATATTTTGAAACTTATTAAATATAATGTGGTCATGATAGGAATCAAACTTGGAAACTCTAGTTGGCAGAGGAGAACTCTCCCAACTGAACTATCAACGTATATAATATTTAATTGAATTGAACATAAATAAATTGTTACGCTTCGTGTTTTCGTTCGTGATTCCGAAATATACATACATTACCCTATTGCTTACAAAAAAAAAAAAACAAAGTAATGTATCTAATAATAGATTTTTCAAAATATTTCAATTATTACTATACGTTTATAAATCATGCAATACGTAATGAATGATCGGTAACTCATAATGCAAAAGGTAATGAACTATCATTAACTCATGAACCTGAAGTCAAAAATGTTCCATCAAATTGCGTTTCCGAAATATGAGCCTTTCTTTCTTTTATTGAACATTGACCGGAGGAAAAATGCTTCAAAGTTCAAAATTGGCAGGAAATATCTCAAAAACTTTTATTATTTTTAAAATTACCTTTCGTTTAAGTGTAATCATTTCGGAGAATGCTAAGAGTATTTTAAAAACCCTACGAGAATTTTGAAATTCGAGCCTTTTTAAATTTGTCCTTAAAACGTTCATATTCTACTTCTATGAACAACCTTGCAAATCTATTGAGTTCATCCAGAAATATTTAAAAAATAAGTGAATTTTTTTTAATCAAATTTGCATATTTTTGCAACATACAACATTTTATGAGTAATTTAGATTTTTTTGTTGTAAATTTTCTGTTGAATATTATTGAATTTTTCATTTAAAACTACATAGATAAAAAATATTTTTTAGGGGCCAAAGGTTACATTTTTTGTGTGTAATCTGCAGTTTAATTAGTTAATTAAATAATATTGTAGATTGGAAAATATTCGAAAACGCCAACCTTTGGCCACCTGAATCTAAACAATTAAAAAAATATGGGGCCAATGGTTGCCGTTTTGTGGCATTATCTACACCGTATGTAAAATTTAATAGTTTGAGTAGAAAGTTTAAAAAACTTTTCAAAATATTGAATGATTCAAAAATATGCAAATTTGGTTCAAAGTTGTGACTTATATTTCTACATGTACTCAATGTTCACCCTATTAATTATTCATTAAAGTGTCTAGTATGAGTGTGGTTTTACTGTGGATTTTTTTTTTTATCAAAAATGAAGGTTTTAACAGAAATTCAAATAAACTCAATTTACGAGATCCTGCCGGGGTCATCAAATAAAATTAATGTTATGTAGAATACAAATTAGTAAAAAGCAAAAGATTTTGAACTGCTTTTCCCCTATATTGAGCAATAAATTTATTCAACAAGATTTTAATAAAAGTGTATTTTTCAGAATAATAAAAGTAATTTTGTTTGAGTCAAAATATGCATTTAAAATAGTTTGTAAGTTAAAATAACTGAAAATACCATTTACATAAAAAGGATATTTAATTTTAAAACCGGTCTACTTACTTTTCATTTAAATTTTACCTACCAATACGTTAAAAATAACTGATTTATTAATTTATTTGAAATTGTTTCCGTTTTTCTGTGTTTTTGCGTGTTTATAATCTACAAAGTGTATGCATGTCTATAGACAAATTTTGTGTGAATGTGTGTTTACGAAGTTATTGTATTTTGAATTTGAATAGTATATAAACTAGCAAATTAAATAAAAACCAAATTTGAGTTTTTTGATTTCTTTTTAAAACAGCCAGCAAACAAAATTTAATTTTATAATAACTGTAACGGACACAAATAAACCATAAAATTCCGTTTTGTGGGTAAATTTTTATTATATTTCAAACAAATAAAAAAAATCGGTAAACGACAGTAAATCATTTTGAACAAATGTATAATAAAGGTAAAAAAGATATTTCTTTGAAAAATAAATGTATGTTCCTTTATTTTTAAATAAAACGGAAAACAAAAAAAAAAAAACTACTTAGAAAAAGAGAATATGCATTTTAAAGCACAAAATATGCATTTATATTATGCCAAAATATGGAACAACAACTCGATGTCATTGTATTCGAAAATTTGTGATTCGGTTAAATATTTAATCTACGAGGGCGTGACTTTTCGAACTTCCCTCGTTGTTATATGAAATACAACACTGCTCCTTTCCGTCATTTAATTTGCGTTTATCAGCTGTTCAAAACATACAACCTCGTGCATTTTTTTTTAAAAATGGAAAAAAGTGAATTTCAAGTGGTTTACTGACTTTCGTTGTGGCCTTGCAAGCACGGAAGATGTCGAACGTTCTGGACGCCCAGTTGAGGTCTCTTCACCCAAAACAATTGAAAAAATTCACGATATGGTGTTGGCCGATCGGATACTGAATGTGGAAGACATAGGCATCTCACATGACTCAGTGCTCTCAATTTTGAACGATCACTTTAGTATGAGAAAGCTTTCCGTAAGATGGCTGCCGCGTTTGCTCACAATCGACCACCAACGGAATCGTGTGACAGCTTAGTTTCCATGGCAAAAATCCATGAAGTCGACTACGAATTGCCCCATCACTCGCTTCATTCTCCGGATTTAGCCCCCAGTGACTATTTCCTATTTCCAAACCTAAGGAAATGGCTTGGTGGAAAGAGATTTAGCTCCAAAGATGAAATTATTGATTAAACAAATGCCTATTTCATGGACCTTGAAAAAAGCAAAGTAAATGACGGAACTTGCTCAAAATTTGACAATAGTCTATTAACAGGTTCTACTTGATGGGAGCAGTGTTGGATTTCATATAACTACGATTGAAGTTCGTAAAGTCACGGACTTATTGTTCCGCCCTCGTATATATTGTACTGTCGAAAAAAACATGCATGCTGCAAATACACTTTGTCGTGCCTTTCTTCGTATTGCGACCGTTTTTACTTCAGTGCGCGGCTCAAACCATACTTGGGAATTTTTCATTATCATTGAAATTTCATTACCATTAGTTGACACTAATGCAAATGAAAAAAAATTCATTACAATATAATGGTAATGAAATTTTTTTCATTAAAAATTTCATTACTATATAAAATGATGGTTAATAATGCTAATGGTTTCTTTTAATTTAAACATTAGTAATGGTAATGAAATTCGAAAACATTGTCATTGATCAATGAAATCAGATCTGTAAATCATTACCATTTATTGGTAATGAAATCATCAATTAATTAGTCCAATCAATACATTAGTCCCATGTATGACTCAAACGCATGATTTGATTTTGATAGCATTCTCCCGTGATCGTTTCTTTCGGGTTGACCAATAACTTTTTGCGATTGGGGATGACGTAATGGATACACTTTTCATCGCCAGTCACAATGCGATGCAAATAACCTTTCCTTTTTTGGCCTTCGAGGAGCTGTTCACAATCGAAAAGCCTCGTTTCGATTTCGGGATGCTAAAACTCGTATGACATCTAGTCTCCTTCCTTTGTAATCAATCCCATAACTATTAGGCGTTTGCCGACCATCGCCCCAATGATTCTGACAACTCCTGAAGCGTTTGGCATTTGTCCCCATAGAGAAATGATTCTAATTCTTCGTGAACAATCGTTTTGGGTTGACCCGCTCGATCCTTGTCTTAGAGTTTGTTTTCTCTGTGTTTACAAAAAGAAAACAGAATTTATTGCCAACCGATTGGTTTGGTTGGAGTCATGGATATATTTGTTTGTGGTGACCGAAATTCGGTTAATGCAACAAAATTTTGTTTGAAACCATATATTTTAATTGTATTCCGGAATTTGGTTGCATCAGCCAAATTGCAACCAAAATATTCAGCGGCAAAAAATCCGGTTGTCACAATGAATCTGTTTTTTCTGTCTATTAAAGCGACCAAACCACCTCCGACATGCTTGCCGTCAAATTTCAGACGCTCATTGACAATTAATTTTAGCGGCAATACATTGGAAACTGAAATATTGGATCATATACTAGTAGCGGCCTGTGTGGAAAAGTTCATTATTAATTAAAGGTCCCAATATTATAAGACTTTCACACTCAAGATACCGGAATTTTAGAATTTTTAAATCTTTTTTTTTATATATTCACATATAGATTTCTCCAATTTTATAAAAAGAAAGTAAATATCTCGCGGGGCATTGAAAAGCTGTAACGCGCTAAACTACCCATTCCTGTTATGTTTTAATATGAGTATGAATGGTAAAGGAAATATTTTCGATAAGTAATTATAATTGTAGTTTTTTTTTCTAAGTGTAGACAAATTGACGGAAATAATATAAAAAAGCGATAACAACTACAACAAGTTTAAATAAATAAAACTGCGAATTAAATAATAAACAAGAAATAAATATTATTAACCAAAATAATTTGAAGTAAATATAATTGTGAGGTCATTAACAACCACTGCTAAGAGTAACCAACCCCCCCTCTTAAACGGAATGGTAAAGATATTTAAGTTGCAAATGATTTAATATTTCAAGAATCTTAGGCTGAAGATGATACCTCCTATCATGTTGTTATTATTACCAGTTTAAGAGTGAGTATGTACTTAAATATTATACTCATAGTTATATCATAACATATGTATGTATTTATATGTATGCTAGGAGGCCATCAAGTTAATAGGAAACATTTTCTTCATATGGTTAAGATACAATACATTATTCCGCATAAACATAGAAATTATCTTATTTTACACATATAGAATATTATCGGACTAGAATTAAAAAAAATTAAACTTTTTTTTATTAAACTTAATGAAAAGTTGCATTATTTTTTATGAATTCCAAAGAAAATTCAAATTTATTAGCATCACGAAGATAATTCTTTCAGTGTATGGAGTAAATAAAATTTACTAACTTAAAAAACAAAACATCAAAACATGTTAGGATAATTGAATTATAGTCAGTTATTCGCCGAGTTATCTTGTTGTTGCAGTGATTTGTAAATTATACAAAATAATTAAGCATAAAATGAATACGTCACAGTAATTTAATACATGCTGATATGGCCGACCTTTTTTTTGGGGAAAAACTAAAGGACTACACAAGAAAAATTCGAAAAAAAATTCACAAGGAAGTTACCCCAACCTTAACACACGATTTTGATAAAATTTGGATATGTGATAAAAAAAAAATCTAAAATCGACCTGTCTTGGCTTTTCCGCCACTTTGGAATGTAAACCCTCTAATGCCCAAGAGCTCAAAAAACTGTCTTCAGTTATTACGTAGTTTTTTCAAGCGAGAGGGATGTTAATTTAAAATTTTGAAAATTTAAGTTTTTAAAGCAGAAAAGAATATTTACGCCCGAACATACATTATTGATTATAATAAAGTTGACTCAGAATCTCTACATGTAAAATGAGTTACTATTTTTGCTTCAGGACTTAAAAGTCAGTTAATAGATTGTTTTTTTAGTTAAGCCCAGCAAATACACTCAGACTTTAATATTTATAAATATTTGGTGTAAATTTCGCCAAACTTTAAAAATTTTCAAAAATCGAAAATCGTCATATCTTGTAAAATAATAACACTACATAGATCAACAATTTTCCGTGCGTAATTTTATTTTACTGATAGTGTTATTCATAGAAAATCTGGAAATAGTTGATTATTAGATTTCTTAAATTGTGCTATATCACCTAAATAAAGAGATAAATCAAAGTTTTAATATCTTTGCATTAGTAAGTTTTCAATGCCAAATATATACAATAGTATAAATATTGTCGGGGTAAAACGGTGCCGTGTAATAAAGCCATAGGCAATAAAGCCATATGGCCTTTTTTCTCAATAATGCCATATGGCTTAATTTCCATTTGAGAAGTGAAATAAAGCCATTATGGCATTATTGCCATAGGAAATGTGAATCGATTTTTTACAAAATTAACAATATATGAATGTACTTGCCATCCTCGATAATGGCGCGACGAATTGGGCACAACGCTTGGGAAGAAAAACGTGCTCATATAGCCAGTCGCCAGAAAAATGGTTCAATGTGTTAAAGAACAGCAATCAAAATCCAATACGGCGCGTAATTGCCGCGCCGGCCGCGAAGGCACCGCGACGGCCGCGAAGACGCCGCGCCGGCCCCCTTACAATACATATGTAACTATTACAATTACTTGCATTTTCCACTACAATTGACAAACGCATATGACTTTATTTCACTTCTTTTGTGGAAATAAGACCAAATGGCATTATTTCCCATATGGCCTGGCTTTATTACACGGCACCGGGTAAAACATTTTTTTCGTTTTTTTAGCTAAAGGAACCATATAAAAGTGTGTGTGTCGTTGTAAATATATTTTTGAGCGTTTTTTTCTGGTACTTCTTTGTATTTGCTATTATAAAATTTTCAAAAACTTTGGGTGCTTTATATTGCAGAAATATAGCCCTTGGCTGTCAAATTCACATATGTTATTTCATATAAAATTTTAGCGGACATGTGTTTTTCCTCTTTTTTTATATTTGTGCTATTTTTACAAACCTTTTTTCTACTTTTTGGAACAGTTTGACAGCCCTATGCTAAAACATTGACATTATGTATTATATATCAAACTTCCTCAATTTATCATAAATCTACTAAACGGCCTCTTTAGGCGAGGTTTAGAAAATGAACTCTACAAGGTTTTTGCACAGACTTCTACTACAATTTTTTGAATTACTTTGCTCTCCTAAAACCAATTATAAAGTCAATGATATATTTTGGAATTTTCACCAGGAACGTGGTAAAAATGGGGGTTCAAAGGGCAAAAACTCTTCTCCTTGGCCGTCGGCCCAACTGCTGGAGTTAGGAAGTTGAAATGTGGTACAAGTTTCTCCCCTAGTGTAGACATCTGCTACGACAGGGTTTTAGGAAATGGGAAAATTCTCCCCCTTGACGGCCTTGCTCTAGTGTAAAATTTCTACGGGAAGGAACAAAAAAGGGAAGTCACTCCCTTAACGGACTGGCCAAACCCATATATCTAGAAATTTGTTAAGATATGCGTTCCTTGGAGTATGATCTAAATTACTTATAAGACATATTTCAAAAACGTGATAAAAATGAGGGATCCAAGTGCGAAAAGATTACACCTTAACGGGCTGCCCTAACCTTTGGAGCAAGAAAGTTAAAAAGGCAAAAAAAAGGAGAAGATTCTACCCCTTGGCAGCCTGCCAAAACCGCTAGAGCTGGGAAGTTAAAATTTGGTACATGGGTTTCTTTTCTGGCACAGACATTCTCTCAGACAGAATTTTTAAACATTCCTACTGAAAGGGGCTGAAAGGGTAAATTTTTCCCCCTTGACGGGCTGCCAAAACCTATGCAGCTTTAAATTTTGCTCAGAGGATATTTTTGAAAATTCCTATGTGGAGGTGCAAAAAAGTCTCCACCTTGACGACCTGCTCAAACCTCAATGGTTAGAAACCCTGAAATTTGAAAAACGTATCCTCTTGACTTAGTCCATACTCTAACTGGTAGGTCGGAATTTTCGGACATCTATACGGAGAGGGGCAAAAAGGAGGAATCCTATTGGGATAGATGCCTGAAATTGTACATTCCAGTTTCTTAAAATATAGGCTAACTACTCATTTTTTTTTAATTTATACGAGGTACGGAACTATATTTAATACTTTTATTCGTTTCACTCTATTCTTCCTTAATTTCCCAAGCATGAGCAAATTTTGAAATGATTGTGCCATACTTTGCACAAGCTTGCATGTAAAACATACCATATCATCACGATAATATATAAAAATTAATCACATACACTTGATTCTAAATTTCGATGCACATGCTTTCATGATGATTTCTTCTTCTTTTAATTTTTTTTTGTTGTGCAAATAACAGTCAATGAATTTCATTGAAGATGTTTGACTCTTCACAAGATAGAATAACAAATCATTTAAAAAATGTTGAAAATATTCTTAGAATTAAACATAATCATTTTAATTTCTTAAAAAACATTCAAACGATTCCTTAATTGTTTCCGTGGTTCATTCGTCTTCATTTTGGAGTCGATAATTTTGTTGCTAAAGTTTTTTGCACTCTGTTAGACAAGGTCGGCTTGGCTAAAAAAGGAAGCGAAAAAAGAAAACATTGAAACCAATTATTATTTGTTTTATTATTAATTTAAAAATTTATTTGTTCATTCTAGATTAAATTTCAATATTTTTCAATTAAAAACAATAAATGTTTTAATGTTTATTCTTGCTGTTTTTTTACAATTGAAAACTCCAAGTTTAAGTATTCAATGTTTATTTTTTTGGTGTTCTTTTTGTTTTCATACATACATAACATATGTGATTTTAGTATTTTCGTTAAAAAATCATAATTCTGGCCTAGTCATGCTGGTTTATTACAATTCCATACCAAAATTAAATTTAATTAGAATTTACATTATTATTTACAATCAAATAAACTTGCGTGTACCCAGCCAGAAAAATACAAATGGGAAGCCGCTGGCAAGGCCTTTTAACAGGTGATGCATGTGCTAGCAAAAATCGATTTTCCAATCCCACACTAATAACATTATTAGACAAAAGTCGGAAAAGCACTGGGAAAACAACAGATTGCCAAACAAGAACTCTACCCCCTAAGCTAAAGAAATATATGTATGTCTTGAAATCTATATACCTACCCAAACAGAAACCGCTGGCAAGGCACTTTAACTTTTCCAATCCCACACATCATTACACAATGGATGGCTATTCAACATGCTTCGGAGAAGCATTGGGAAAACAAAATTTTTAGTGTTGTCAATTCGATGAAAAAACCAAAATTTGGATGGTATAGAAATGGATTTGCATGCCGGTCATGCCGGTGAAGAAGACACGTGGCAAATTTATTATGAAAAAATATTCGATAAACCAACGTGCCAATAGGATGTTACAGCTCGCCCATGACAACCCCAATTTCCATGAAAAAATCATTTTCATTTTAATGGAGATGTGAATAAACAGAATAGTTAGTTCTGGACAATGGAAAACCCTCAAATTATTCATCAGTCACCTTTGCATCCATTCAAAGTGACAGTCTAGTTTACAATTTCGTCAGGAGAAATCTTTGAAAATGAAAACGGCGTAACGGTAACTGTGAATGGGGAGCAATATAGTAATATGATTGAAAACTTTTGAACG
Source organism: Eustalomyia histrio (assembly GCA_949748255.1). Taxonomy (NCBI): domain Eukaryota; kingdom Metazoa; phylum Arthropoda; class Insecta; order Diptera; family Anthomyiidae; genus Eustalomyia; species Eustalomyia histrio. The sequence continues at coordinate 65,171,413 of OX456523.1, read as the reverse complement.
CCACAACTGCATGCTTTGGGCTTGATTAACATGTGGTATCAACAAGATGGTGCCACATCGCATACAGTCAGGATTACAAAGGAATTACTGCGAGACCTCTTTCCACAACAAGTTATTTCAAGAAATGGTGACGTTGATTGGACTCCACGGTCGCCTGATTTGACTGCTCCGGCCTTCTTTTTGTGGGGATATCTGAAAAGCAAGGTTTATGCAAACAAACCAGAAACGCTTGAGCAACTCAAACAAAATATTGGTGATGAAATTAATGCAATACCGCGTGAAATGTGTGAGAATGTAATGAAAAATGTGTTCAAAAGGGCTTGAATTTGTGAGGCTAACAGAGGCGGACATTTATCTGATATTGTATTCCATACATAATTGCCGACATTAAATAAAAAATTTATCAATATAAGATCCATTCTCTTTCATTTTATCAAAAATTATAAACAAACAAAGTAAAGTATACCTTCCCGGCGGACACCCTATACTTGAAAGATAATAGCACACCATGTCGATGTCTCTCACGTAGTAAAAAACGTTCTCTTGGTTTTATATGGGCAAATTACAAAGGTTCAGCATTTTTTCAAATTGGTTTTTTGCGATTCCAATTGAATTTCTTTGCAAAACCAATTAGTTTTTAGCAGATTTTCCAATTAGATTTGAAAAGTTTAAAAACAGGGAACATTTACTCAAATTTTTGCAGAAATCAGGGAAATTTGCTCAATTTTCCCCTGTTGCTCTCAGTTTCCGAACCTTTGTATTCTGTATAAAATTTTATTTGGCCACTGCCGGCGTTGCTATCTCTATACTTATTATTCCTCTATGATAATAGCCAAAATGAATAACTTCTTGCCAGTGTTGCCCTATGAATAATGTGAAAAGCTGCTAGCTTGTCAAAAAAGTGCTAGAAATTGCTAGATGTAAAATAAAAAGTACTAAAAAGTGATAGTTTTTTTGTTGGAATATTCTCTGAGTTTTTTTTTGATAGTATATTGAATAACAAATAATAACCAACCTAAAAAGCGGATCAAATTCCGTTTAGTAATTTGAATTAACGGGGCAATAAATATAGTAAAATATATGTATAATACTCGTATATGGGTTATGAAAACAGGGTCTGGGCCAAATATTTTTAAATGTTAACCACATAGCTTGGGATATAATTATGCAAAAACGAGTTTTAAAGTTCAAATTTTAAATTTCTCCAACATCGGATAGATTTTATAGTTTGCTTATTTATACGTCACCTATAAAATCAAATTAGTGCATTTTTCGGCTTTTTGGGGTCTTAAAATTTTTTACGTCAAACTTTTGGCTTTCTGCCTGGTCGACTTCTACATTTCGAATAAAGAACGACAACTTTATACCAAAGAACGGAAAAGCCGCGAAAGAGTAATCAAATTTAATTTTGGCAACTTTTGGAATTTTTAAACGCTGTAAAAATTTAACAGAGATGAACTAAGCGAAAGTTTTTTGCTATAATTTGCGATTGGCTTAAAAAATACATTTACTTTAGATTCTTTAAACATTTCTTATTAAAAACCTTGAGATTCTGAAGGGGTCTTCTTCTTTGCATGATGATGGAAATTTTCAGCATGACGTTTACTGATGTTAATGAATTTGTGTCTAAAAGTTAGGTATCGACTTTTGCATTTCGAATTAGAACGATTCATTCAGCAATTTTGCACCAAAGAAAAATTTAATTTTTAGAACTTTTGGGATTTTGAAACGCTATAAAAATTTAACATGGATGAACTGAACCAAATTCGGACTTTTTTTTTGTTATAATTTGCAATTGTCTTAAAAAATACATAGATTCGTTAAACATTTCTTATTAAAAATCTTGAGATTCCGAAGGGTTTCCCTTCTTTGCATAATGATGGAAATTTCCAGCATGACGTTTAATGAACACAAAAATGTATTGTTAATTAGTTGTTGCTGGCAACATTTTACATGACTATTGAATACATTGGAGCATAGCAGTCAAAAAAAAAAACAAAAACAGAACAAGCATAACTATAAATTTACAGATATTAACTTGTGTATTTTTATAAAGCTAATGGGCAATTTTTTGGAATATAAAAGTGATAATGTGTAAAAAAGGGACTGTTTTTAGTGTTTAGGGTTTGATATTTTATTTTTTAATTATTTAGTACTGAGCTTAACATGTGATTTTGCATATTGATGGATATTTCCATCATATCGTTTATTTTTTAATTATTTATATTATCTAAATATTTACAATAGGATTTTTTTAAAATATTTTCCCTCTAATCTAGAGCATGAATAACATCACAGTGATTTATTAAAAAAATAAAAAAACATACAAAGAAGGGTTAAAGATCTATGTTGGGAGGTTCCTCCAAATTTCAATGAATTTTCGATATTACATAGAGAAAATAAGAGTAATAATCATTTTTTAATCAACTCAGATTCTTACTTAGTAAACCCCAGATTCTTACTAAAAGTTGGAAATCTTCCTTATAATCTGAGACAGTAAAAGCTATGTTTTTGTGGCAAACTATCAGCCTTGGCTTATGTCAAAGTTCAGTGTTAACACTAAACTTTACTTCTGTCAAGTTTGTATGGAAATCACACACGCAAACGTTTATAGCTTGCCGCAAACATTTTATATAAGTTTTATAAAAATAACACAAATAATTTAAAAATTATTGACTGTTGTGTATAAAATGTTTGCATTTTATACAGTTAGTTTTAACTGAAAATTAAAATTAACTAATATCTCGAAATCTAAGATATATTAAAGAAAAATAAGTGTAGTTTGAAAGTACCATGTTGGCAACGTGACATGAGTGGCCTATGGGGACTGGAACCGTTCCTCAGACCAATATTTTAATTTTTAATTTTAAAAAATGTTTAATTTTTGTTTCATAACGCCACCTAGCTTAAGTCTCTTAAGCCAATTGTAGTTGGGCCTTAAAAATATTAAAAAAAGAATGATTGAGTGTCAGTAGCAGGGATGGAAAACATGGTACAATTGTATTTTTTTGGTACATCTTTACCTTGGTTGGTACCGTGGTACTACCGCGGCTCATTTAGTACAATTTGAAATTTTTTCAAATTTTCAATTTATAACTTGATAAAACCACATAACAAAAAGTCGACTTGTTTTAAAAGCAACTTTAAATTAATAACCTGTTTTTAGTAAAAATAAAGTCAGTTTTAAGTTGAACCTGCTCTAAATTGGTGTCACATCATATGTACCAAATGTTTCCATACACATTGTACTAAAATATTCGGAAGTGGCAACATTGAACAGCTGATTTTAAATTACCTCTCAAAACAAAAAAAAATAATAAAAAAGTGTATTATTGTTAAAAAGCTGTTAAATGCCTTAAAATTTTTTAATAGCAAATCCTGAAAAGGTTAACCATAATAAAAAGGTGTGACCTAAAAATTAGAGTAAAATTTTACAAAGTTTTGTGGGAATTATACGACTACATAAAATAAACGATAAATTTTGTTTCACCCGGTCAATTTAAATTTTTTTAAGTCTTTTTAGTGTCTAAGCAAATCTGACTCAATACGATAAAATTGTTAAAAAAAGCGGAAAAAATGTTGGTACCGTGAGGATCGAAAAAGTACAATTTGTTTGTCTGGTTGGTACAATAACAGAAAACATATTTTCCATCCCTGGTCAGTAGGGCTTGATCACACAACGTTCTGCTTACAAGAAAAGCGCTCTACTAATCACGGTATAGGACTTTTAGAGTCAATGACCGGTTACGGTAAAAGTACTAATACCGTCAAAGTCAATAGCCTCATCATTTCCTAAAAAACATGTTAATTGAAATGGAAAATAGTTTTTAAATTAAGAAACATTATTAAAATGCAGAAAAAATCAAATAAAGTTAAGAAATTATATTAAAAAATCGGATATTAATTTTTTTTCTATATTAATAATTTAAATTAAATGCAATTATTAGAAAGAGCGCTTTAACAATAAAAAATTAAAAAGCGAAAACAATTAAAACAAAAATGTTGCAAAAATTTAAAGAGCGCTTAAACGAATAAAGTAAAACTTAAAAATAATACAACCAAAATTTTTAGATTAAAAATTCCGCTGAAAGTTAGATGAAAGTATTTTTAAATTTTAACATTTTAATTCATCAAAAACGTTTTCTCAAGCACATTTATACGATTTAACTGATAAGTGCTGGATATGTCCTCTCTTCACCAGTCGTGGGTTTTGTTTTTCACCGGTCACATTCAAATCGGTCCTATTTGACAAGTCTTGAACATCACCTGACCCCTTCTTCCAAAAGGCCTTTTATGTCAAGTGGGAAATTAGTATTAGGATTCAATTAAAAACTTTAAGCAGGTCTAAATTAAGTCTTCTCCTGCTTACATATGTACGTAATTTTTATTATTAGTAGTTTAAATATGCTAACAATAAAATATATAAAAAATTAAAATATAAAAAAACTCATTAAATAGATAACGGGAAGGCCTTATAAAACACGAATTCCAATTAATCACGATTATTGAAAAACAAATATTAAACAAATAATATTTTTTTATTAGAAATAATCATATACAATTGTAGTCAACAATTATAAAATGACAACAAACTACAAATGTATTACAAAAACTAAAAGGGTGGTCTATTGATTGCATTGAAAAATTAAAATAAAAAAATCATTGAATCATTCAAGTGCAAAAATTAAGCCTTAAACAATTTTTTATTGGTGTTACTTGTTGTTGCATACAAAATTAATTTATTTTTAGAAATTTTATAAAAAAATATATATTTAAATTAACTTAATTATAAATAATTCATTAATTTAGGATTTTGTTGTTTTCATATTTAAATAATGAAGACATGAAGAACAAAAGTTAATAAAATATGTACTTTTATAAATTTCCCCATAAAAAGTTAATTTTTTACTTTTAGTAAACAAAAGATTCTTAGGCCCGGTTACAACTTTCCATTGCACTAAAATTGATTTGTTAATTCTTAACCACCATTGAAACGTATTCACTTTAAGAGATATTACGGTATTTTTTTTTTTATCAAGATTGTTTTTTAAGTAAATGTCAAAACATACGATTAACAGAAAACAAATTTGAAGAAAAAAAAATATATTTAGCTGAAACAGGTCTTATGACAGTTTATTTTTTCTTATTCCATTAAATAAAATTCATTGTGACACATAAATGCATTTAGTGAAAACCTCTTAAGAAATGTCAATACGAATGACCAGGACAATTTTTGTTTCAATACATTTTCATACAGAATTCTTAAGAACACTTCACTGAACTTAATTAAAGGAATGTAAAAGACATGACTTAAAAATTTAAAAGAACTAAAAATAACAGTCCATTAAACGATAAATTTTTACTACCTCTTTTAAAATTCCATTTATTTTTAGAAACTTAAAAATACCACTTCATAAGATAAATTAAGCGATAAGAAAAACACTTTTCAATCTTGTAAACACTTAATTGTTAACACCAAATATACAAACAAATTTATAATACCAGTTTAAGGTTTCAATAAGAAATGAAAGTTTAACACAATTAAAATCATACATTAAGGTAACAATTTCAAAAAATTTTCAGTAAATTAATTAAACATTTCCTCAGAAAGTATTGGGTGTATAACTTAATATGCCGAGATCAAAACAGATGGCGTATCTTTTAAACATGGTTTGTGTCTTTAATAACTTATGTGACATTTTGCTGGGTAAATTATTTTCACTTAGTCATTGCACGAAATAGTGCGAATAACTAAGATTTTATTTGCAATTGAAGCACATCGATTGCTCAGCGAAGATTATCCTGAGTATGTGACCTTCTCCGAGAAAGGGGACCTAGTGTGTGAAAATTAAGTTTTGAGAAAATCGCATTTAAAGTTTCATAACGCATTATCACTGTGAACACACCTTCAGTTGGGAGATGCGATTTGGTATGGTTAGTTATGATTGGGTGCCGACTTTAGTGACGTCATGCCTAAGTGGCGACGTATTTTTTCGCTTTTAGTGTGACAATACCGTTGCTATTTTAATTTTAATGTTTTTCTAATTTTTATCGATTTTCCCAAGTTCGTTTTGTACGTTTTTATGGGGTAAATAAATTTTTATCAGAAATCAAACTCATTTCATCTTATTCTACACCCTTTTAGGACACAGAATCCACTCTCCAAACCCTTTTTTGACACACTAGGTCCCTTTTCTCGGAGAAGGTCACATATGTTCCATCGACTTCTACGTGTAAGAAATGGTTTGACTGGTTCAGAAGTGGTGATTTTGACACGGAAGACGAAGGCCGCCCAATTCAGCCAAAATGATGAATTGGAGGCCTTGATCAAGCAGTTATTTCAAAACGTTTGCAAGCAGCAGGGTTCATACATATGCAACGAAATTGGGTAACACAAAAGTTGAAAGACGATTTTGCATGTCCGAAGCTATGAAACTTTCTGAATTATGAAAATATTTCCTAAATGAATAAAAAAAAAATAAATTATAATTTTTTTAATCATACAAAATACACAGAAAAAGTTATAAAACACAAAAAGACACAAAAAAGAACAGTTGAACGAACTAGTTCACTAATTAGAATTGAACGATAACTACCAAGTCATCAAAATGAACAACGCAGCCCAACTCTAGTTGTATTTAATGGCAGTATGGCAACATTTAATAACTTTTACATTTGTCAACCGAAACTGTCGATGGGAAATGATATCGTTGGATGTTGCCTCATTATGTCTGCCCGAAATTGCGTGAAAAAGGTCTGGACGGTTACTGGTTTTAACAAAATGGTACACCATGCCATACTGCAAATCAAACAATGCAGTTTCTGCAACAAAAATTCTCTGAACGTGTGATGCCGAAATCAGGCAACATTTACTGACCAGACAGATCTCCAGATCTGACCTCTCCGGGCTTCTTTTAGTGGGGTTATTTTAAAAGAAAAGTGTATGCCAACAAGCCTTAGACCAGTGACGAACACAAGGCAAATATTCGTGCTATAATACCGCCCGAGATGCTTGAAAAAGTTATGGAAAATACTTCAAAAATGGATGACTTTTACGCGGCAAATAAAGGTGGCCATTTGATTGATGTTGTTAAATAAAAATATTACACTTATGGATAAAAATGACATAAAAGATGCAGCACCCCAGAAAAAACAGACCTTACCAAATAATGAGTATAGTAATCTAAAATCCAAGGTTTTTACGTATTACCCTTTATATTATAATTCTAACTTTTTTTATATGTGTAAGGTGTTATGCTTACGTACAAGCTTACGAAAAAATAAAGAATGATGGGTTACGCGTATGCATATTAATAATTGGTTACTTATAACCTATTAATATTTATTTTTCCGAAAGGAATTTAGTAACACATTATTTTTTAACTCCTGGTAACCAATTATCTATAATTTAACTTTAAGTTAGCGACAATTTAATGCGATGCAGTGTTGTAAATCCCAATTTATAATCCGCTTTTCTTCCAAATGGAAATATATAGAAATTAATCCTTCGACGGCAAATGGTTGATAAATGTCCCATTTTTAATTAATGTGGCTTGTATCGACTGAGGACAGTTGTTGCTTTCACACAATACTAACCATTTGGATCAATATGGTCTCAGAGGCAATATGATCACCACAAATTCATAAATAAATATATATTTTTGAATAATTTTTGGAACAAATTTTCTCGTATCCTATTGGACAACACAGGGGATCAAAATTTTGGTAGTATATAGCCCATTTCTTTAAGTTTTAGAAACATCGAGATATTTGGAATTGGTTTACAACATTTTTTACAGTATACTGATACAATTTGGGACATATGTATCCAATGGGTCGTCAAAGGTCAAAAGGAGGAGTTTTTGCTCAGTTTTAAACATTTTTGGGCGCATTGAAATTAAAGTAAATTTTATTTGATTTGATTTTTTTTATAGATTTTTCCCCTTATTCCAAATTTGGTCTACAAAATTGTTTATCTCTTTACAATTTTGAATAATTGTATCTAAAGGATATTTCGGAACTACAGTTAAACACGATTTTTGTCCCAAGTTATTTTAAAATGTTTGTCATATTAGTGATCTGAATACCAAAATAAATTATATAAGATGTGTCAGTATGCAAACAAGTTAAAATAAATTAATTCGGCACTACTCTAAACTAATTTGTAGGCTTCTTCCTGTTCACTTAGATGTTAATTTGTTTTATTAAACTCTTTTAATTCATATATTTATAAAATACACATTAATAAATAAAGTTATTTAAACTATTAATAACGAATGATTATTATTTATATTAAAATAATAGAAAAGGTAAGTCATTGCAGGTAACTTATTATTATTTAATTCAAAATAATAATATAAGTAACATATTATAGGTAATACATAATTTTTATTTTGAAAGTAATGCTGAATGTAATGTATAAAGTAAACAATGTAATGTATAAAGTAATGATATGTCATTACCATGTTTTTGCTGGGACCCTGTATGTACTATCTTAAACGTCAATGCGCCAAATATATGTTTTGTTGAGTCTAACAAATATTATAATAATTGCAAATATGTTATGCCTATGTTTAGGTGGGAAAATATGACTTACATACACATTTTAACGTTTGCTTGGAAACATACATACGCATTGAAAATAGATAAATTGTAACAACCGAATTTCCTGCCAACCAAATAGTTTGGTTGGAGTTGATATATCATTTTAATTCTATTAAAACACACTTTAACACCAATGTTATTACAGGTTGGTTGAAAAGTTCCTGCGCTCGAAATGAAAGAATACTGGTTTTGTTAAGAAATATATTTTTTTATTCAATATAATCTCCTTGAAGCTTAATACACTTGTTCCAAAGATCTTCCAATAATTTTATCCCATCCTTATATGGTTTTCCGGAAGCTCTGCAAAATAACCGTCTACGGCTGCTATGGCCTCTTCATTCGACGAAAGATGCTTTCCACGAATGAATTGTTTGAGATTTCTGAAGAGAAAGTAGTCACTGGGAGCCAAATCTGGTGAATACGGTAGATGTTCCTGCAATTCGTACTTTAATTCTTTGAATTTAGCCATCGTCAAAACACTTTTGTGAGCAGGTGCATTGTCTTGATGAAAAATAATTTTTTTCTTCTTTAAACCAGGTCTTTTCTCACGAATTTTTTCACCCAGCTGATCCAAAAGGCTACAATAATATTCAGAGTTGATTGTTTTACCTTTCTGAAGATAATCAATCAACAAAATTCCTTTTGCATCCCAAAAAACTGATGCCATAACCTTTTTTGCTGATCGTTGTGACTTCACCTGTTTTGGAGCTAAACAACCAGCTTCAGTCCACTGTAAACGTTCTTGTTTCAATTTAGCATCATGGTGGTAGATCCAAGTCTTATCCATAGTTATAAAACGACGCAAGAAGTCGGTTTTATTCGGCTAAAAACGCTCCAAATTACGCTGAGAAATTTGTTTTCGATCCAGTTTTTGTTGAATTGTTAAGAGTGCGGCACTAACTTTTCAAACAGTTTTTTCATAAGTAATTCTTCATGTAAAATATGGAGTACTCGTTCGTCTGAGATGCCTTTGGCTTTAGCAATTTCACGCTTTGTCAAACTTGGATCATCACTAACCATATTATGTACCTGCTCAATGATTTCTGCAGTTTTTGGTCGTCCTTCGCGTGGATCGTCTTTAAGGCTGATACGACCACGTTTAAATTTACCAGCCCAAAATTCAATGGTGCGTTTTGAAGGTGAGGACTCCTTATACACTTCTAACAATTGTTCATAAATTTCCTTTGCTTTTAAACCCTTCAAACCAAAGAATCTAATGACTGCACGATATTAATTTTTTTCCATATTAAAAAAAATCAATGACACGTCAACTTCAAATGGCTTGTAAACAAAGAAAGAATTGACAGAATGACTTGCAACTTTGCATGTGTTCTCAGGACAGTTATACCAACTTAAGAAAAAAAAAAGTTTGGAGCTAACAATGCCATCTATTGGTGAGCGCAGGAACTTTTCAACCAACCTGTAAATGACTCGTGTCCTTTGAAGATATCTAAGCACAAAAGCCATTAAATTGGGATGCTATAAATTCCTAATAAATATTTTTTTTGGAATTAAAGCTAAAATCAAGTGTTATTCAAGTCTTGTTTTCCAATTTCAAGCCTTGATTTATACTTTAATTACACTTTAATTCAAAATTGTTGCCAAAATGTATTTAAAAAATATTAAAGTTATAAAGTTTTATTGATTTTAAAAAACAAATATAAAAATTAGCAATAAGATAATTCTTTTAATAGACTATCTGGAAATATTGCAGATGAATTATCTTTTAAACTCGAAAAATGTCCCAGTATCCGAGGGCATGCATTGATTTATTACATTTAAACCGGAAATACATCAACGGAAAACAGGAGTTTTGAAGTGAGTGTAGGTGAAGTTGATGGTAGATTGGAGTGATGATATTTCTTATGACTGTAAAATAATAAAATATGTTTATTAATAAAATAAATTAAATTATTTACAAGATTTATTTTTACTTACCA